>JAUMHF010000004.1:7181455-7325746 GCA_032359275.1 Microctenopoma steveboyesi | reverse complement strand
CACACGCGCACACACACACACACACACACACACACACACACACACACACACACACACACACACACACACACACACACTGTGAAAGCAGTGATGATCGGTGTAGCATGGAAATGGCTCTGGTAGATTACTCTGACACAGGTGGATGTTCCCTCCTGTTTCCAAGGGTCCTACATGCAGAGCAGCACAACTGAGCAAAACAAACAGCTACAGTGCTGGTTACAGTTTCTGTTACCAAGACAGAGCTTGGTAGAGGGTGGAGTTCACGAAGGGCCAACGGAGCAAAGCGAAGACTCCTGTCACAACCACACATGCAACCCATAAAAAATTTCCCACTGAAAGGGGGTGACAGTGGAGAGGGGGTTAAGGGTCGCATCACGCACCTTAGTGGAGGGTAACATAAACAAAAAGGCAATGTTAAAGCCTTTAAAACAAACATATATGGTCCTATACAATCAGTTACTGTTAAATATGAGCTCCACCCCAGCATTAATACAATTCCAAACATTGACCATGTTCACACTGTTAATTAATGACCATGGTCTGATAGTGGATCAAATGTGGTTCAAAATTAACAATTCAGAAATTAAATGGATGTTTGATGACATCTGATGACTGTTATAGCCCTTAAGGTTAGTAAACGTGGAAAAACCAGGAAGGCATAGCTGTTTGGCAACGGGAAAACTACAGCCCTCATGGTCACTCATGCACAAAAGAACCCCTATCCTTCCCTTGCCTCCTTTCCTGTTATTTTATCTATATATAGAGAGAGATATATGTATATATCCATATATATTTAGATATATACATATATAGATAGAGAGAAATAGATATATGCTGTCAACTCAGTTATTTTACCCAGTTCTGTGGAACAATGATGAGTGCAAACACGTCACTCTGCGCTTGACAAATTCCATCAGTGCTAAACACGCAACTAGACACACCTCAACATGATCACCCCTCAGATACAAAACCAATGTCAGTAAAACTACACAGAGCATCTTACAGTTTCAATCCTGTGGCTTTAAAATGTATCTAGACCACATCCTTTTTCACAAAGCAAGCACACTTTCTCAGAACAAGTTAAGATGCTATTTTCTACTGATACATAAACACTCTGAAGCCCTCATGCCCTGAACAACACAAATATTACCAATCAAAAGATACCTAGAACAAAATCACTTTAACTAAATCTACTCGGATAAGGCAGTAGCACATCGGTTGTCCCACTGACGCTGTAGTTCACTGTGCATAATCGATTTGTTTACTTTCTAGACATGTAGCAAGGCAGTTTGAGGCATGTTGATCAGAAAAAATGTCTTATATTACTGTTGCTAACGCGTGTGCATTTATGCTCACAGTGTAACTGCTCCTCTGAAAAGGTCAATGTCATTTTAGTTTGGCTTCATATTTAGGTGCCTGCTCGACTACGCAACACACAAACTTTAAAGTGTGATCTTTGTCTGATTGTTTAAAGAACATAAAAAACAAATTTGTCTATTTAAGCCTTAAGAAGTTGTCTAAAAATTTGGTGCAACTTTTGTACTACTTTCTCACTTACCACTGTAAGTGCTCTGGTAGAACACAACCACAACCAGAGGAGAGCTCTGGGCTTCGCTATTTGTAGGACAGAACAAACACTTTAATGAGCCAGCTGTGCGAGGTCTAAAATTATACGCATTTGTGTGCGGAATACAATTTTGCGTCATGTTAAGAGGCCAAGAATTTCCAACAACAGTCCGGTCAGATTTCTGGAATTATATGAAGTGAAGTGACAACTGGCAATTTTCCGCAATGGGAAGAATAAAACCCGATGGGGAGCAGTACTTTGTACGCAAGTGCGTCTTTGTGAAGCAGAATGACCAACCTCAGCCGTTACACTGCGCCTATTCATTTCACTGCACCAGAGCATAACACATGTTAAGCATTGTTCTAAAGTAAATAGTCAGTATAGTAAACATTTATCAGTTACTACTTGTGGTTTTAATATCTGACAAAATCCAGTACGACTTTTACACTTTGGATACACACTGTACAGCATGTCGGCCAAGCCACATGCAGGGCAGGGGAGCATGCACTTTTTTAACAACTGATTTCTGTAGACTGTAGAGCAGCGCCTGCATCCTTCACTTTACCACTACAGCCCATCTTCATTCTGACAAACAGATGAGCCAATTCCTCACACACCTGCTTGAAAATGCTAATGAACTCAAATAGAAAAACACAGAAACTCATGCTTCATGCAAAAATATCAGTGCTTTTTTTATTTTTAATCCACCTCAGTGCTGAGTATTTTAACCACATATGCTACAGCACTTTAAAGATGGGCACGCACACATGTACAACCCGTTCCTACTACTCTAACACCCACACACTGGTATGTCAGAGGCTTTGTTGCAGTTAACGATGACACCTGTGGCATTTACCGAAGCACAGCTGTTTATGAAATGAGGAAAAAACGCTATCTTTCCTTAAGAACAGATGACATACATACTGAGCAAAATACTCAAACCGATATAACGCAGTAAAACATGCTGAAACAGAGCCACCACAAGGCTTGTTATTAAGAAATTTTGGTGGCATAGCCCTTTTGGCTATTACTACGCAAATGCAGTCAGAAACCAAAGTGGAAAGACCCCATGCATACATTTGATAAATCATAAAAAGAGAATCACTCCTTACCTACAGTTATGCTAATCTGTGACCACAAAGACCAGAGTATGGATATCAATAAGGAAAAAGTGCTGTTGGGTGCGGGGACAAACCCAGAGATGAAACCTATTCAACTCTTTTGTGTCTCTAAATGCAAGAAGTTCCACAAACTTCACCCCAGACAACACCAGATGCTGGTTGCCATGATCTCAGAGATGATATCATCATGCAGCTGTGCCCTACATTGCACAGCGCGCGCACACACACACACACACACACACACACGAAATGTGTTTTCTATACATTTATCCAGTATCACCTTTTGAAGAGGTTTTCTTTCTCCTCTGCTTTGCCGTAGTGGGGATAGCGAAAACTTTTCTTGTTGACTGTGCTCCAATCTGATCATTTAATAAAAATAAAAACAGCCACATATGTTCTGCACAAGAGGACAGAAACATCATGGCAGCGCCAAAGGAGACTACAGAGAAACAATCATTGAATTTCAGTCCGAAATCATATTAAGATTGCTGCTTCACTTGACACTGAAAAAAAGCAACATATTTCTTGTAGTTTCCCCACTAAAGAAAAGCAAAGCCAAAAGTTCAGCCAACAGTTTTTTCACATAACAGATTTGTTTTTCCTAATCAGGAACCATTGCAGATTAGTTATCATCATCACCTTAACGTCATGCCTATGTGTTAGTTTTGAGAATTAAAACACAGGCAGTCACTGTCATGATGATTATGGCAACACTTGTGTCATATCACCCTGTGTTTGCTGGTTATTTACGCCGTGGATCACACCATGTGGTCTCCGGTGCTGGTGCTGGCAGTTTGGCTGGACAGCTCAGACACATGTTCCTTCTGTCTGAAGGTCTGCTGCTGATGCCCGGAGCAGCAATCCCCGCCGGTGACCTTGAACATCCCGTGATCTTCGTCGCTTTCCTCCTCCAACCCTGAGCCCTCATCAACATCCAACTGGCAAATGCATACCTCAATCCCTGAGTCGCCAGTAACATGTCGACGCCGAGTGATTAGCTCCTCGTCCTCCTCTTCAGCCATTAGTGAAGCCTGCACATTCTCCTCTTCCAGACACTCTGCTTGGATCTGCATTGGAACTGCTCCCTGATCTGACGATGATCCTGGAGCCTGACTGGTCAGTTCTGGGTCTGTCTCGGCCAGTGGTTGTGGCCCAGAGGCAGCATGTGGCTCTGAGTGGCTCAGTTGCGGAGGGAGAATTGGATGAGTTTCAGGAGGGTTTTCAGAATAAGGAGGAGGCGGCGTTGGGGGGTGACCTACCACCTCTTCATAATCAGGAAGTTTGCAGTCATTCCAGAATCCTAAAAGTCAACAGATCAGACTTAACATACAGTACAGTAACATGTGCCAATGACACACAGGAAAAAACTTAACTTCACAGCTTAAGCTTTGATAATCCCCAGACACAGCTTGCCTTTTTCTTAAATCAAAAGCACAGACTAACAACCACAACGTCCTACAAATACACAATGTGACTCTGCACTGATTTGTTATCATTCCATGAAAACTGACGAAAAGGAAGTGCATCAAGTAGACGTTTTGTAAATGATAACACTTCCTTTGCTGGACACTGCTGGGAAAGTACAAAACAAGGTCACAGTTTGTGTAACCACTCCATTAATGGCTAACTTAATATTTTATAAGCTATACTGCTCTGTTCTCATTAAGGATCACTGATCAACCGTTCATATACCAAACCTAACATAACCACCCCTGAGACATTTCATTAGGGTTCAAAGTCGAGGTTAATGTTACAGGTGATGATACAATTTTAAAAGGCACGTTTAAGAAAGCTACATGATATACCCCAAGTAACTTGAAATGGGTTATTACAGTGTTTCTCATGGCTTCATATGAGAAGAGCTACAGAAGTACATGTTGTCAGAGTCTCCGTGTGAGTCACTGTCTGTATGCTTGCAGCCAGAGTTGTGTTCACATTCTTGACATTAAGTCAAGCGTGTTCAGTGTGAGCCTCCGATTCTGACAAGCTTGCACCTTGTCCCACTCCACACCAGTGATGAAAGTGTATCAAGTTTCAGCCAAGACACAGGCTGACCATTGACATTACAGTAGCATTCCCCACTGTCTGCTATCTCCCTGATATCATAGAACCACAATCTTCAATATACATTGGCAGCGTAGGAGCACACAGCATGAGGATCAACATCACCTAAATTTTTGTGGTTGCAATAAATCAAGAGGAGACCCAGGAAAAAGGGATCTCCCAGCAGCTACAAGAGAACCTCAGAATACTAGAGAGGGGTGCAAGAGGAAGCTGCAGTACAAAAGATTATACACTTAAACAACAAGTTTTCAAAGAAAGACAATGGACAACATAAAGGTAAAGGCTACATTCAGAGCAAGCTTAATGTCACCATAGCAAACAGAAATATACTCACTTAGATTGAGAGGTGGAGGGGAAATAAATGAGCTGGAGGCTCCCTGGTAGGCCATGAGGCTGATCTCACGCTGACGTTGCTCCTGCTGCAGACGCATTTTAACTCTTCGGTGTCGGTAGGCACAGCAGCAGCTCAGCATGATAATCAGAGTCCATACGAGCCAAAACCCTATGAAGAGAACAGTCTAAATGAAATCTTATGACCGCTACAGGTAAGTGATCCAGGAAACCAGAGCTTAGCCTGACTCTTAAAAAGAAACTTCCACAACGTGGAGTTTCAGTCTGACTGCCGCAATAGTATACTAAGCTTAAATAAAACATTCATCAATATAAATCTATCGTTCTGTTCTGCCCATAAATGACATTTAGGCTCCAATATCATAAAATAATTAAATGCAGGGTAAAATTACTTTACATTTGTTTCAATTTTAATACAATTTTATATGGAAACCTCACAGCTGTTAAATGAAGTAAAAGTGAAACTAATTTAAAATGAAACCAAAATAAGACGGATTGATTCTCCAAAATGTAAACTAAGCATACAAGAGTAAAGCTGTGCAAATGTACAATAATGTGTGAATGAATGAGAGTCTGCGTAAAAACAGAGAAAAGATCAATACTACTTACACCAAAGTTCATAGTAGTAGGTGCAGCACTCAGTCTCTCCACAGCAATACCCCATCTCACAACGGTACTGCTCATTGTTTACCCCGAAACAGAACTCCTTGCCCTTAAACACACACAAGATGTACACAATGTGACTGTCACAGGTAAACAAGAAAATGCATAGCATGCTCTCGACAGATTTTCTAGGACCTATTTAACCTTTGTCACTACAGTGACAGTTATTGCATTTGCACATTTATGTACAAAACTACTGTAAGTGGCAACTATAACACACTGCAATTAATCATATTACAAATGTTAAAGTACGTAAGCAATAGTGCAGCTTAAACTTTCTAATGGTATCACACACACACACAATGGTAAAGCACATTGAGCCTTATAATCAGACTATCAAAGGTTAAGTTAGATGGTGATAACTCCCAACAAAGCACAGCTTGCATCACCAAATAAAAAACACAACAAAGAGTAGGTTGATAAAACAGCAAAATGGGGCCTAACCACTGACTGAAACAAGTGTGGACAAAATGACACTGATTTTAAAAAGTACAAAACGTTTCGGTTAGCGCCTATAATTTAGTTTAACAAAAGCTATTTGGTTAGTTTTGAAGCAAATGAGAGCAACCAGTATACAAAAAGTAAAAGAAGACACAGTATTAGTTAAATAAATATGTGTAAGTTCGACTGCTTAAGTACCAATGTGTGTAAAATTAGATGTCCAATTGTGAATATTCCCGACAATTAACATGTTAGTCCTGTCTGCTTGAGCTAAATTAATATCATCTCAGAACAAATGGTAACGTTACCGTTTAGCAATGGCTAACGTTAATCTTTACACCCTTGATTCAAACTGTAGGATTTAAGTCATAAAACATCTGCCTGGTAGCAATTTTCCGAGTAATAACACACTTAACCTAAAAACGTATCTGTCGAAATATAAATGAAAACTTTGAATAGCTGACGTCACCCTCGGTGTACGCTAGAGAACCGTGTACGGTTTCCTTTGTGGAGGAGACAAAAAGCATCGAGAACAGGCCGCAACCCAGCCTAGAGCCGCGGCCTCGGCTAGAACCGTCCGCCGACCCGGGGAGCGGCAGTGCGGGCTTACCTGCACCAGACAGGTCCCGGTACAAAGAAGACCTACAATGGATCCCAGCGCCTTCTGAGGCATCTTTCCGGGTCTTCGGCCGTTGACAGGACGGGAATCATATAGCAGTCGGTCAACTCGACGACTTGTTGAGGTGACTGCTGGAAGCCGTCGCTGCTTTCAGTTGCTCAGTGTGTCGCACTCAGACATGTTTTTGTTGTTCCTCAGAAACGCCACCGGTGGTAATTTGAAACCTGCAGCCCGCTGCTGTAGAGGGCGCTGCGCGTCTGACTGACTGCAAACAGGTTTTCATATAGTGAAACAGGTTTTCAAATAGTGTGGGTTCATTCTCACTACGGAAGACTACTATTTACAGATGAACCAATTTTGCACAGTTAATTTCATTCATCTGTGTGGCTTCAATTAATTGATTTCTCACATTTGTTAGTTTATTATTTTATATCAAAAGATTTGTCTTAGCAACTGAATGCGCGGCAACACAGGAATACAAAAATGTATTTGTATGTATGTATTTATTTAATTATTATTTTCTGACATTTCGTCTTCATCATCAATATTATCAGCAGATTTATAAATAAATGAAAACAATCACTTTTTGTAGTAATAAATGTGTTCTTTAAGGAATCCATACATATATTATCGGTATTGCGCGAGGCATTCACGTACTTTTTACTGTCGCTCTGTTGACGCCGTCAACGCTGTCACGTTGTTTATGTTGACGTCACGGTCTCCGTGGCAACCGAACTTGATTGCAAGCAAGGAGCGGGTCAGAGAGATGTTAATCTAGTCATCCCAAACAGGGGCCACAGCACCTGAGGAAAATATGGTGAGTCACAATTAACTACAGCAATAACTGGAACATTAATATTTTTGATTTACAGTATAGCATTTAAAAACTATGTTTTACCATTTCTAAGTGTGTGTGATGCTAGAAAACGTCATCTACAGCTGTCTAATGTTAACATTAGATTGATGCCAGTGAATGGGACACCTGGTGAGGATAACACAGTTGTGAGTGCTGTCAGGGTATAATAACATGGATTTAAGCATTGATTTTAATTCTAGCAGATTCTAACAGTTTCTAATTTTAAGACTTATACTGACATATTATTGGCCCAAGTAAGCAAGCAAGTTTTATTTATACAGCACTTTTCTGAATAGAAGATTAACTTTACAGGAGAGAAAGAAGAAGAAAGAAATTATAGTAGAGTAATGACAAAAGAGGGAAAACAAGACATCTTTAAAATGTGCTTAATTTTCTAGCATCTTATCTGATCCCGTACTGACATAATCAGAGAAAGGAACCTGACAACATTTCCATCTTAAGGGACCGCACTGCAACAAAAATAACTTGGGACAAAGCCTTACTTAGCATCTTCTGGACACAAGCAGCTCACTGTATACCTGTTTAATCTGGGCTGACTAATGCTTTTGGCTCACTACCAGTGTAGGTCAGCTAAATCCTCACGCTACAGATGATACTTGCTGCAGTGTGAGTGTTTAACCTCCTGTACACACTGCTCCTTGTTTCTGTGCCACCAGCCTAGCCTCTGATGACTGGGGCAGGTTAAACTGGGTACTGGTGAGCTGCATATTGGAGAATTAAGCTGATACAGCCAAGTACATGACTCTGTCGAAATGCTATGTCATCTTGGAAGCTGCAGTCCCCCTAAAGCTCATCACCTCTATGTGTACTCTGATCCCCCCGCAGGGCCTGTTGTCCATTCTTCGGAGGCTGAAGCAGTCTCCAGAAGAGGAGGTGCGGATACTGTTGTTAGGTCTGGACAACGCCGGCAAGACCACTCTGCTGAAACAGCTGGCAGCTGAAGATATCAGCCACATCACCCCCACACAAGTACAAATATTCACAAACTCACACACGTCCGTTAGCTTCGCCACACAGAGTGGAATTCTTTACAATCACATATCTTTACATTGATCTTTTCACCTGCTTGAATTATTAAATTAAGCTTTAGGAATCTGTGCCTCCCTCTTTATATGGCAGGGTTTCAATATAAAGAGCGTTCAATCATCTGGATTTAAGTTGAATGTTTGGGACATTGGAGGTCAGCGTAAGATCCGCCCCTACTGGAGGAACTATTTTGAGCACACAGATGTGCTGGTAGGTTCTGTTTCATGTTCTTTGATTGCTTGTTTAAATCACCAGATTTAAAAACTGTATGTTTAGTATGCACAGAAAATATAATATTTGCTATGATCAAGGCTTTAGTTTGTGTATATGTTTTTGCAGATCTATGTCATTGACAGCTCTGACAGAAAAAGGTTTGAAGAGACGAGTTTGGTGAGATGTGATTTTTCTCTAAAGAAGCGCAAAAATAAAATGTTGGCATGTGATAACTTGCATTAAACAGCTACTATAAAACACCTTGATGGTTATAAAATATTTTCATTGTCAATTACAGTCTGCAAGTTCCCCTTTTAACCATGTTTCAAGTCACTTCCGTGTCACCTGTGTGTCTTCTCATCCAGGAGCTGGCTGAGTTGCTGGAAGAGGAGAAACTTGCTGCCGTGCCACTGCTAATCTTCGCCAACAAGCAAGACCTGATGACAGCCACTCCAGCGTCTGAGCTGGCAGAAAGTCTCAATCTTCACATTATCCGCGATCGCATGTGGCAGGTCCAGGCCTGCTCAGGTCTCACTGCTGAGGGACTGCAGGTAAATACAGATTCAGAGCACATAGTCTGCAAACAGACAAGACGTATGCACAGCAAGGGTTCAGGTGGCAGGGTTAGCTGCAGTGTGGCACCACTTTACAATCAGTTTCAGCATTAAGTTGATATTGATATTTTTTTATCGACTTGCAGTAACCAAAACTGTTTTATATATAACCACACATGAACCACAAAGAGCATCCCTCCTGTTTCGACATTTCATGATAAGACTACCCAGATTAGAGATTAAGTGGCTTTGCTGCTGTTGCCACCACTTGTATCACATTTAAAACAGTATGATGCCTGTCAGCCAACATATTGTGACTCATTGTTTATCTATCATCATTCTACCTGATCTATAATTTACAGTACATGCAGGTTATAAAGCATTGGGTCGCTACCTGATGTGTATAAATGCATTATAACTACCAGACGATAACCAGAGGTTGTTTATTAGTGACAAAATCTAACTTTTAAGTGAGTTCTATTCAACAAATGTTCACTGTTATCTTTCCCCAGGATGGAATGAACTGGGTTTCCAGAAATTTGAAACCAAGGAAGAAATGATCGAGAGGGCATAATATTACTAAAGAACTGAATTTGCACTTAACCTTTGACAGAGTATCACTCTGTCATCACTTTTATATGCAGTATGAGAAAAAAACCTTTATGTGTAGAAACTGCCAGTACAGTCACTCCAAATGTCAACTTCTAATCCTGTCTGTGCATGAACTGTATATGTGTATGTGCATACATTTATGAAAGCTGTTTTATTCACAGTACTGATTCTGCTCAGTCTTATGTGCTGCTTTTCATGTCACGCTGTGTGACCACTGACAGTAATTTGTGTGGTGGATATGTGACTGACAGGCGTTGAATGCCTGTGAGTCTCTCTAGTCAAAGCTAGAGGGCAGTCTTGCATTATTATTTTCTCTCCCACCCCAATGTCCAATTATTAAAACTAGTTTATCTACTCTATTCACCGTTAGTGACAGAGCATCATGTGGTATATTTGAATTGTCCTTCTATAATTAGCTGTTTTTCTTTCCTGAGTACTTTACTGCCAATCACAGTGTAAGATGTCAAACAGATTCAGTTCTGTACACAAAGCAGTCGGTAATCAGCAAAAAATGGTTTTCTCATTAATTTTTTAACTAATATTTTGGTGGGGTTAACTGTTGTAAATGAGAAACATTCCAAGCAGAAAAATGCTTATGGTCACACTCACTTCTGCTCCAGTGCAGAAAACAATCTGTAGCCTGTGTAAAACATGAACACTTGCATATGCACACAGGAAACCGACCTCAATACATCTCTCTTGCATATACAATAAACCATACAGAAACACCTTGGCCATTCAATTACTCAACTTTTCACCTTGTTCACCATGATTTACCATGGCAAGGCAATTGCATTTTCTGCTTAGTTTTTATTTTGTCTTTTGCAGCACATTTGCCACAAACTCCAGTAATATGAACTGGCCGAGTGCTCCGCTCTGGTCCTATAGGGCATTTACATACGAACCTTTTCCAGGACTAAGTGCTCTCCAATACAATTTGCATTTATATAGCCCCCTCCATACCAACATGATTTGGCGCCTTTACCCATGATAAAATAAACGTCCACTTTTGGCCTTGAGTTACTGCTGCTGATGCTAGTGGTGCTAGTGGTCCGTGAGCATTTGTGTGTTCTTCTCTACATGTAAGGTTGGCTGATTTTAATATGTCAGAGCTGCTTGATCCTCTGATCAAGGCTGAAACAAGTGCATCCTCAAAATGGACCTCATAATAATTCAGCCGTCAGCGTGGGCTTTGGTATCATTTGATACCAGTCTTTTCTGTTACACAGAACATTTTAATGTTGTTGATACAGCACTATGGGATACTTGACCATGGTGATGGGTTACATGGTAAATATTAAACCACAGCAGATATTTTTGAAACAACTAAAAAAAGAACACTTCATCCTTCAGTTAAACCTGATTTTCAATTTGCTATTGCAAATGCGTCCAACACTCTACGGAGCATACGTCAAAAGTTAAAAAAAGTAATGAATAAGGAAATGAAAATCTACCATGTGAGACAGACAATAAAAGGCCCCCTCTCTCCCTATGGATTGCTTAATCATTAACATCTAATACATGTGATAATCACCCAACCTGTAAAAGAAATATACCCAATTACACACAGAAATAGTCAGATAAATCTTTACAACTGTATCCACCAGCAGCATGTAAATCAAATAGTAAAGGCTGCAAAGTGGCTTTGAATCCCAAATGAATAAAATTAGATTTACCAAATAGGAGAGTGGATTGGAGCAACCAGTCCTCGTTACCTCTGGCTTTATCATCAGCGAGTTGAGAGGCAGTCAGGCCTGCAAAAGGCCATAAATCATGGGACTTTCCCAGCTACTCAGGCCAGCACACTGGCCTCTCACACAGGGGAAACTAAGGGCGGAAAGGTTATTGAGGCTCATACTGGGGCTCAGAGACTGTGTGACTTAATTAAGTGTAAATTGTAACTATGGAGCATGCACTGAGTAGTTGTTTGGGATTATCAAAAAAAGACATCTGAATGGGAGGCGGGACACTGAGAGAAGTCTGTGGGATTATATGTCAGGTAAAAATGGTAGCAGATAGATGTTTTTCATGTTCTAATGACAAATAAACAAGTAAAGACCAGGGCAAAGTTACAAACAGCCACTTGGACACCCGGTCTCCAAGTAATGACAAACAAAATTTAGGTGGCATGGGTGCTTCTAAATTGTATTTCATCTCACAGGCTAATTCCTTCAGAAGAATGTTTATCAAGCTCTAGGACATTATGAACTGGACAAAAGATTAAATTAAATCAAAGTACACTACATGCTGTATGTCTCTTACCTCAAAGCAGTGTGAAGACAATGCAGCCTAAACTCTACTGCTGATGGGTATATAGTGCTAACTCAGGCGCATCTTTACACTAACAGTAAAAGTAAAATTCCCATGTACCTTGTAAGCTGGTACAATCACACTGAACTTAGCCCATCCCTCTAGTAAGAATTACAGTGTTGGGGATCGTTTGTTTGGTTAGCGTAGTGTCCCTCCCAGGCCAATCCTTTATGATTAAGCAGATAAGTGCTGGTACTGGATGATAAAACAAACAACAAATGTCCACATTCCTCTCATAGCTCCTTTGATGCGTGTGTGTGTGTTACCTCTCCAAGTCCCCTTTGCTATAATCAAACTGCAGAGTCATAAACAGCAAGGGATGGGGACTATAAAAATGATTGGGAGGCTCTATCAGTTGGGGGACAGGAGTTCACACCTTGGAGCAGGTCGGCCTCAGAGTAGGGAGGGGGTCAGTGTGGGGGTCGACTTGGTAGGGGGTCCAAATCCCTGTTTGATGTTCCTGAGACAGAAAACAGAGAGGAGGGAGAAGTTCATCTTCTTTTACTGTTAGTGGTGATAAAAGAAAATGCTACCAGAAAAAGTTATGAGGTTTAGCTATTTCTGAGTAATGTCTTTGTGGGGATCTTTGTGTGTGTCCCATGTTATATTTAATGAATTCATTATATAATTAGTTTAAGCCATCATGGTGTTACTGCATGTGATGTTAAATTCCAACAGCAGCAGTTATGGTGTCTGTTGATGTTTTTTACAAACCCGAATTAGAAATAAGTTGCACAGTATAAAACCTTTTTAATTCTAAACAATGATAGAAATAACATATCTGAATATTTTGGAAGTGCTATTAAAAGTGTGAGGTTATTCCTTTATTTGGTTTTGGTGAAAATAAATGTTTTCTTGACTGTTTCATGCAAATAAATAAATCTTTGTCTGTACAGAATACAAAGAATACAAATTTAACTTCATTTCAGTTTTATTAGATTTTTCTTGCCACATGCTAGCACATTTCTTTATGTTAAAATTATTTCACTTGAAATCACTACAATTGGAAACCAATCATGTCCAGTAGATAATAACATGAGTAAACCACGAATCAGTAACTGACTGACTGGTGTCTCACACTTCACTCGCACAAGGTCAGAGGTCGTATTCTTGACCCCTCGCCGACCCCTCACTCAAAACTACACTGGGAGGAAATAACACTTTCCATCGTCTCGAAATGCTCCCAGATTGGCTGATTGCTCTTATCATTTGACGGATCTGGTCCAATTCTCTTTTCTCTGTTTCTCCTCCCTCCCACGTTCTCGTCCCTCCCCAGCACTCATAATTTGAGTTTTTATCACCTCTGCCTGAAAGAGAGACCTAGTGCCATCCGTCATCACGGCACATGCTGACAGCTCCTCACACATGCATGGATTTTTACATTTGACTCCATCCAGGGCTTATTTTACTGTAACCGATTCAATATTCCTCAAATGAGCCGACTGATCTATACACACGCCACAGTGGATGGGATGATCTATAGCATTGGTTTAATTGATTTCCCAGGCCTCAGAGTTTGACTAGTTTAGGGGAAAGGACATAATTTGTGCAATAAAAACCTAATTATTCATTTGACTTTACATTACTCATGGGTTTTTGGGCCTTAGTAAAATGTGTGTGGTATCTGTTACATTTCTATTCATAGATTCATTACTGAGCTTGAGAGTAAAGACATTCTTTTTGACTGAAATCTGGTTACACTAATCATTGTCTTAGCAATACTGCTAAGTCAATAAAAAATGTCAATACGTTAGTGAGAAATGCAAAAGCATTGAATGAAAAACTTCATTGTTTGCATTTTGGTGTGTTTTAGGTTAAGTTGTAATCTGCTTGATTTTTACTTCTGTAAGTTTCTTTATTAGCCTTGGTTTGTGGTGCAAATTCAAATTTATTACCATATGAATTATAGCAGTAAACATGGTTCTCTGCCCTCTTTTTCAAATGCCATTAGATTGAATTAGCCTACTGTATGTGTAACAGACCTAATATTATCTCCAGTAGGTTAACGATAAGGCCAGACTGAAAAAGGGAAACCAGTCCAGAGACTGGATCAAATCCTCAACCCACCACAACAACCTAAACCTGGACCAGTGAAAAACTACTAGGTGAACATGGCTTTTGTGTGATCACATAATATAAAATAACCATTTTAGAGGCCTATCTTGCATTGAACCTGCAAGATATTTTTTATTAATGTAGTAATGAATCTGTTTTGTTCATGCCAAAATATCTAGTATTGTCCTATTTGTATGGTGAAGAATAAGAGGGAAATCACGAACGTAACTAACATTTAGGGTAATTTCAAGCTTATCTCTGCACATCTTCTCTTTGTCAGCATTTGTGAGTTTGCATTTATATTATTGACAGGATATGTCAACCTTGTTTGGCTAACGTTAGCTGCCCAATTGGCTTCACATGATACACAAGTTTTACATGGCAGCCACTAAGTGTAAAATCTTTAGGTAAGAAATAGTTTGGTCTGTGCAACACTTTAATTTAGTAATGTGTAAATGTCTATTTATATAGACTAACTGTAAGTGTACTTATTGAGACATGTAAAATAACATCTTTATTGTTTCCATGTACCAAAGGTACGTTTATCTTTAAATAAAAAATAATGTGTGTTTCCTGTGGCATTCTGATTAATACGTTCATGTTTATGGTGTTGGTTTTCATATTATAAATACATTTCAGCATGAGAGAGGTGTGTATTTGTGCACTAATCTCTGCACCGCTCTGTGTGACAAACAGAGATTGTCTGCCAGAAAAGGGAAGAGAAATATACCTTGTGTTTTTATTTTGTTTATATCTCCTCTCCTTTTATGGCTTTTGCACAAGTGTTGCGAGCACCAGAGAGGGTAAAAGAGAAGGATAGAAAAAGAGTATTCTCAATTTCCTTCTAAAAAAAATTCATTTGCAGTTGCTAATGTAATGTCATTGTTGTGTTTACTGAGCGTGGATGATGTATAGGGGATGTTGCATTGAGTGAGACTGCTTAATGATGCATAGAATTAAGTCTGCGGCTTTCAGCTGAGCTCCCCTCTCTCTCTCTCTCTCTCTCTCTCTCTCTCTCTCTCTCTCTCTCTCTTGCACTCCACTCCCTTTTCCTCCCTCTCCTTTGCTTGTTCACACACACACACTTATTCTCTGCCTCCCTATTTCCTCCCCGTTTCCTTCCCTCCTTTTTACCTCTCTCTTCGTATAATCCCCACCCTCCTCCTCCTCCTCTTCACCACTCCAGCTTCTCCTTCTCTCTGATGCAGACTGTCTTGGACTATTGGCCACACGTTGCTCTGTGCTCCGTTGCCTAACTCCATCAATCACTAAGAAGGGAGGGAAGAGTGTGTGTGTGTGTGTGTGTGTGTGTGTGTTGGGGGGTGATAAAAAGAATAAAAATAAGATATGGCTAGGGAAAAAATGGGCGCACACATTGGGTATAGAATTGTACAGGAACAGTTTTAGCAACCCGGAGGGAAGAGAGCAAATGAGTGGGAAGAACACCTCTTACATTTAATGATCTGCTGTGCACGGTGCCAGTCCAAATAACTGCCAGAATACTGTGTGAATATATGGATGCAATTGTCGTGGCACTAGGTCTGATTGCAACTGAGGGGATGATGGTGATGATGATAATGATGATGATGATGATGGGATTTTAGTGCTTATGCTTATGTTTATAACCTGAATGAGATGGCTACCTGAGTGGGATTTGAGCTCAGTGGGAAGATTGTAGTTGGATGAGTTGAATTAAATATGATTTATAGGTTTCCAGGGAAGGATCTGCCTTAATTCATCCAGAGAGAGAGATGTAACTAAAATACACCTGTTAGCTATCTAGCTAATATGTACTATATACTCATGTAAATTACTGTGAAACACAAAATCACTTTGCTTGATTAAGAATTTTGGAAAAGTATTAAAACCAAATATCTGTGATCAATGTGAATTCTCCATCCTATATAAATTATCATTCTGATGTCTGTGACATTTAATGCTTTTTTATTGTTCAAATACATATAAACAGACTCAAAGGCCATGTGACCTCCCCTGACCACTGAATGTACAAACTCGTTAATTTTACAAACTACACACAATGTAATATAGTGGTACTTCAGCATTAGGAATGCTTTGAATAAAACATAACTAATTTTATTTTTAAAAAATCAAGGTCAAAGGTTTTCTTGACTTATTTGTGTTTGTACCGTCATTCACTAAAACTCACTAAATGGAAATGATGATAGATCACACGTCTCCTGGCCAAATAAATGTTAAAACGTTATTTCCTCAGTGTGAGAAAGGGTAGCAGTGCTGTCTGCCGAGTGTGAAACTCAACTAACAAAAAGTAAATGTGCTGTTAGATTGTTGGACTGGAGGGTCAGAAAGTGTACAGCTTAGTACTGTACGTTTTATTACGAGTAGTGACAGAAGCTCAGTCTGACAAAGCTTTGCTGCAGTTGAACAGATTTGGGAGACAGGGATGAAATTAAATGGGAAATTGGTGAAAACCAATTGTCAATATTAGTTAACAAACTTATAATGGCCATCTGTAGGACTGTATACTGTAAATTAACATTGAGAATGTTTTGATAGTGTAGAAACATCACCTCCTGTAATAGTGTGACTAATAAATCTGATTATTATTGGACGACAATTCATAATTGGTGTATTTTACACAGAAAAACTTTTTGAATAGACTTTTATTTGTGAAAACCTTGATCTGACTTAAAATACAGATGACATTTTTTTTAATCTCTTACCAACTGGAAATTATATTCATATAATGCAAAAATTCTTAAAGTTTGTTTTTGTGAAATGAGTACAGAAAATTGATTCTACAGGCTAAAACACGTTGACATCCAGGTCCAGTTAGGGGAACTGTAATGATACAGTGAACAATAATACTGTATTTTAGTGGGCTTCTGACGCTGGGGCAGTTTGAGGAAGGCCATCTACTGGTGAGGTCCTGGACTGGTCCATCCCAAACTTCTTTTGATGAATTCTAGTGGTGATCTCACTGATGCTCTTGTTGCTGAATGGAGCATCTTGTCGAAATCCTTCCCCACCAGAGCAGAAGCTGTTAATACTATGGTATTAATAACAGTAGTATTTAATGGGTATTTAATGCATATTTAAAATTAGGCATAACAAATATAGGTGTAGCAATCAGGTGTTCAAATATGGCTGCTTCCAGTTGAGCCTGAATTCAGGTCAGTCAAATGTTGACCTGTTAAGAAACATACAGTACAAAACAATTGTCTGCCAGTGTGTTTGTTTGTGTGTAGATTTTACAGTGTCTCTCTTCGTTCCTACTCATTCATCTCTTTCCCTCTCTCACTCACTCCATTGCTCTGTTGTGATCCAGCTGTCCACCCCATTCATCATCCCGCCACTCTCTCCACACAGAATTATTATTTCTTTGATGTGTTACCAGTTGAAAACAAATCCATTTTTCTGGCCATCAATTTATCATTTGGAACGTGGGAGTCACACTTGAGTTGTAGGGGCAACCACATTTTCCCAATTATAACCTGCGCTGGGTGTTTGTGTGCATGTGCCTGGCTTTGGGTACATACTGTATCTGTTAGCGGGTGATTGCATAAAGCGTGTTGTGATCAGAGCTTGAAACTAAGATACAAGAAGAAGCTAAATCACTGCTAAATACAAGTGATGGGAGGACAAAAATGAGTTTAAAAAGTGTGTGTGTGTGTGTGAGTGTGTATTAAAGAGAGAGAGAGAGAGAGAGAGAGAGAGAGGGAGGGCTTCCCTCTTCTTCCAGTCACCCTCCTTCACCTAACGTCTCTGATAATTTATCACTCCTCCTAGCTTGGCTGACAAACTATTTGCAGGAAAATGAGTTTTTCCGCTACGGATTTGTCCTCTGGGAATAGAAAGGGGAGCTGCTGTGTTTTTATTGCGTCACACACACATACAGATGTATGGACGTTCACGTGCACGCACACATCCTAATACGCACACACACACTGAGGTCTCCAGTATTTATTGGGGGGTGAGGTAGGGGGGGGGGTTAAGATAAATGAGGTAAATTAATAGAGTCACTGAGGGAAAAGATCTGCTTCCGCACCAGCAGATCTGCAACTGACACACAAGAGATGAGCACATACAACCCCCCCCACACCACCACCACCACACCACATTCACTTCCTTTTCCTCCCGCCTTCACCTGCCAGGCCATCCTTCCCTCTCTCACTTTGCTCTCCAGTCCTCCTGATCCCTCATTTGCCCTCCCACAGATGACAAATGTAACAGTCAGACAAACAGCAATCAGGGCCATACAGCATAATGTCAGCTTAGATCAACACTGGGACAAAAGCAAACATCACAGCAGCAACACTGCATTACATTCTGTGCATGTGTGTGTGTGTGTGTGTGTCCCTGTGTTTGCATGTGAGTATGCGTCGTTACCGCAGTTGGCCCAGGTCACTGGATTTCAATCTCACTTTCAACCTCATCAACCAAGATATTGACAAAGTGCTTGGTGGAGAATTACGCGACAGTAAAGGCCTAATTACATTGCTATTACCCTGGGCTATCCATAATCTTCAAACACAGCACATCAGTGGGACATCACAGCAGTAAATCTGCAGCCACTCTCCCTGTCTCACTGAATGACAGTTAGCGTTGCGCTGTGGACATTTCTTTTCATTTTAATAACGGTTGACAACAGACAGACAAATGCAGTGAAATCAGTCTCAGTGGCTAATAACTATAAAATATACTGTATGAAAATATACCTGTGAAAGTTGCACAAACCCGCCTCATGGAGAACACAACTACTGCCACTTCACTGACAGTATGTGCTCATCTCTCCTGCTGAATTGTCTGAGTTGTTGGTTGAACAGTATTTGATCGATCAAACAACTTGTCTTACAAAACAGGAGCAGACACCGCGGTGGCTCTGTGGGCTAAATGCTAATCAGCAGAGTAACATGTTCATTGTCAATGTTTGGCAGGTGTAATGTTCACCACACTCACTAGCGTGCTAACAACTTCTTCTTTACAGTACACTGACTACAGCAGAGACTGACTGAAATGTAAGAAAGTAAAGTTAATGTATTTTCGTCATGCAGGTTTTCATCATTTGCAGAAGCTGCAATTTTGCTCCAGTGATGCTGCTAGATGAAAGTTAGGTGGTGAAAGGCTATAGACCATATTGTCTGGATTCAATTTAATGTCTAGTTGTTGAGCAGAAATATCAGTCTTATGTTCTCTTTTTCTATGACCATTAGTGGAAATGTCAAATCATTGTTTTACTTTTTTTTAAATTTACAGTTATATATGACAGTTTATTTATAATGCAGGTATTTGTGTTTTGTGATTTCTGGTGTGGAACAACCCCTCCAAAACATTGCATCATGCCATCAAATGGATAATCCACAGACCTCTTTGTGACCTGTTTCTGTTTAAACGATCGAATGAAATGGATTATAATAGTGCTGGTAAGAAATAAAAAAAGTTTTTGACCATTTGTTTTAAAGAAGGACAGTGTCTTGTAATTTTTGTGAACTGCTAACACAGTCTGGGCTATTTTCTGCATCACAGCGACATACAGCTCTGTGAATTTTAAAGCTCCTTTTATCCATTTGAGAAACCCTGTCGCTTGTAACTCTACATGTGAAAAAAGCACCTGTCTTCCCATGTGGACTCTCAACTCCACACCCCCATAAGACTGCAGCCAGTTGCCAACTTTGTGATGCCAATCTCCATGGACACCACCTCTGACTGACAGGCACGAAGATAAGGACAAGGTCCACCAGTCGCTCTGATCCTTAAAGTCCTCTGCAATTACTAGTGTGTGTCGATGGGGGTGGGTGTGTGTGTGTTTGTAGCCTCGGCCCCACTGAACTCATTCATGTAAATCATTAAGGTATTGACTGCACATTAAATCTTTCACTTTTACACTATTTCGCTGGGAAATTAATCCAAACCGAGGGGAAGTTAAAGCCTCAGTGACAGAACAACAGAAAGAGCCTGAGGAAAATGAAAAGTATAGGAGATCCACTGAAGATTGGAAGACTTCAGACCACTGGTCCAAGTTGCATGTGGGGTAAACATGACTAAACACTCCTCACAGGCCAAGCCCCTCTGTCTGTACACCCTGTATGCCATTGTAGGCCTCACAATAGCAATCATGCTGGGATTTTGTGTGGAGCTTGCTTGCAACAGTTATTAGTGCCCCAAAAAAAGTTAAAGAGGGAGCAGGCAAGAAGATTTGGGGTCCTGGGGGGTGGTCATCAGGAGGGACGGGGGTAGGACAGGGTGTAGGGTCAAAGGGCAACACCAAAGGGAAATGGGAGGCACAGAGGTAACAATGAATGGGGCTGGAGGGAGGGTGGACAGCGCACAAAACACAGGAAGATGAGGAGGAAAAGATGAAGGGACAGAATGGAGGGATGCCAAAACAGATGGTAAAGGCTGTTCGGAGAGAAGGGGGTGGCACTGAAAGGATGAAGCTGAAAAGACACTGGCAACACATGCATCATGGCAGTAAGAGTGAAGCCGAGAGGCTGCAAACCCAAAAATGAGTGGATTCCACGTGCAAATATTTGTTGGTAGCATAACGGAAAAGTCCTTATATTAATTATAGAAGTTATGAACACTGGTCCTCAGAAAGCCTAAAGCAGAATGCCATTATATTTACATGTTTTATAAATGATTTAACAAACATGTTTGCCCTAATTACAGCGAATAAACAGTCTCAGTCCAATTATATATTATACATTGAAAAAATGTCACTATTGTACATATTGGTCTAGTTTAAATATCAGCGAGGAAAAACCTCTTAACCAAGAAAAGTGGGTAGAAAAACGTGGGCTACATTTCCGCGCTTGCGCGCTGGGAAAATCATTGCCCTAATGGGATCATCAATACCGAGGTGTTTCTCCAGCTATTATGCCCTAATTATCTGGCTCATCTCGACTCGCTGACCACAAAGAGACGTGCGCTCGCTGGGCTAAATTTATAAAAGTTGTCAGTAAGTGGGAAGCATTTATCTTCGAGGGGGCGCGCGAACGAGCGGGGGGGGGGGTTGGGGCGACGCGTCGCTGCGGGAGCGCGCACTGCGAGTCACACAGTTATGCTCAGTTATGAAGTGTGAAGGAGGAAAACGTAAACACGGAAACGTGCAGCTTTCTTTGTAGTCACGCTGAAAACAGGCCAACATATTAAACCTAACGTCCGCGTGGCATAAATGCACATTTCGTCTTATCACTGCAGACGGAAGTGTTCGCTCTGACCTTTTACCCTGGACTCGTGTTTCCACCTGTCGCCGCAGGTTACGTCGCTATCTCCCGGAGAAACTTTGCTCAGGGAAGTAAATCCGGAGATACACCCGTCAACGAGACACGCCCGCCCCGGACAAAAAAGAAGACAAAACCAGCGTATAATTTTCTCCTGTAAAAACTGTAGGTGGATAAAACATAAATTGTGAATTGATCAGACTACATTTGTTCCACACATTATCAGGCACGTTACTGGGCAGTTATCACCCCAAAATCAAACGTTCATCGTTTAATACAAAGTCAAGTATACAAAGGATGGCACAGGAAAACCGAGCATCAGCCGATGTGCGTGAGAAGACTTGTTCAGAGTTGGGTGGGATACGTGTGATCTGGAGTACAAGAAGTCAGAGAACAGCCTTGCATGTGCAGTGTGTTGCCTTCCGACGACGTTTAAAGATGGAGAAAGCAAAAAGATTCAAATGATTCTCATTTTACATCAAAATGAATCACAGTAAACATAACGTGTCTTTATGCAGATTCCATATATTGGTTCTTCTTTAGCTATTATATAGTAGATGTAGATGCATCTTATCAACATCACTGGAGCATTTTGTCCCTTCGTGGCACATCTGTCAGTAGCAGAACGTCAATAAATGTGACACTTTTATAATTGTTTCATTTCATCAGGTGTTTTAATAAAAACCTGTTGTGTGTCTTCTTGGATTTCTGTGTGTGTGTGTGTGTGTGTGTGTGTGTGTGTGTGTGTGTGTGTGTGTGTGTGTGTGTGCATGTTTCTGCAATCAAAACTATAAAACAGTTAGAGTATTGGTGCAAGCTGAAAATTCTGTCTCTCTGTTAATTCTACAATTAACACCTTGAGTAGCCTTAGTGATCCTCTCAGTACAGACCATATAAAAATCATGTCTTGTGCAGTGCTACAAATATTTTTATTGAAATCAGACTGTTGACTGATAAACAGGGCTGTTTGAGGGAATGCAGTATTTAATACAAAGAAAATAATACCAACATTCAAACATGGTGGTGGTAGTGTGATGGTTTGGGGCTGCTTTGAGTCAGCTTGAGGATCCGACGACTTGACATAATTGCTGTAACCATGAATTCTGCGCTCTACCAGAGAAACCTGATGGATCTAAATCTAAGGTTTTGGAGTGGCCTATATACTAAGATGCTGTGGCACGATCTGAAACTGGCCGTTCATGCTCAAATCCTTCCAGTGTGAATAAAAGCAATTCATGAAGAGTGGTCCAAACATCCTTCACGGTGATGGGAAAGACTCTCTTATCACAACTGATTGCAGCGGTTGGTGCCATAAGTAGCAGAACCAGTTCTTAAGTTTAGGAAGCGAGTACAGATTGTAGGGTCAGGTTTGCAGTTTTTGCCCTTAATAAATGAAATAATAATTTAAAACCTGATTAGAAATCACACTTATTTTGTTAAAATGTTGTCATATTTAAATTAATATTTGATGGTCTGAATCATTAAAGTGAGACTAATATGCAAAAAAAAAAAACATAAATGGGGCAAAAACGATTTTTAGCAGGTAGCTTTAGTGTCCGGATTTAGGGCGTGGATTCTGTGAATTCTGCCCCTTGGCGTGTGGACCCATATAATTGAGCGCTATTTTAATTCACAGTATCATCATGCTAGATACAAATCTGTGAGTTTTAATCCCTTGGTAAACTCTCTGTAACCTCCCTCTCTCTCTCTCCTCTGCAACTTGTCCCTCCGGGCATCTGCGCTCTGGTCACTTCACAGAGGACGGTTCCTCTGTTTTCATCTCATGTTATGATTCCCTTTCGTCTCTTGACGGTTTTATTTATTTAAAAACAGACGTCCCATTGTCCTGCAGCGAAGCCCAGAAATGAAGGACTTCAGTGACAAACTGAGGAGCTAAGAACTGGCAACCTAAACCTGAAGTGAATCAGTTTGGAAAAGGCGGCTCGTACGCAAAGCGATGTAACTTATTTCACTCTCATCAGTGTCTCTAAACAAACTCCATATGGCTGGAGAAAGCTTTTATAGCACGCAGGGGACACGGAGCCTCGGATGACAGTCATTAGAGGTGTCGTGTTTGTTTTACAGTACTGTGAGAACAACATCAACAGCGTTTCAACTCAGGGGGATCCTGACACCCCGGTGCGCCGTCACGCGTGTGGAGAGACTGTTTGACGCAGGGTGCCGAAAGGAAAACCAACTCAACGCACTTTCCAAAGGCTCCAAGTCGATATGACCCACTGCAGTACAGAAATATTATGCAAGGCATATCCACACATCACAAGTCAGGATAAAATATGAATAAAAATCAGGTTGTTAAACCTAAATTTATAAACTTATATTTTTATTTTATTGTTTCATGGCCAGGCGGGGTCACCAAGAGCTCTGTTTTAATTTAACTCACCTTCGACATTAATTTAAAGAGGACATATGAAATCTACCATTAAAAGTAACTTTCTATTAATACTCGAAATAGAAATTAATTTATTTAGAAGAAAACACTAAGCTAGAACTTCACACAGCGATGTTTCTGTGGAGCGCACATGGGCCACCGGACTTCAGATTTAATATTTCAGTATTTATTGAATACACTGTGTTAAGTGAAAATGTTTGGTTTTGGGCAGAAGCGAACATACACGGTGAGAATTATGGCAAAGTTTTTAAAGCTGCAACACAAATGTCCCGTAAAAGGTTAGAAACATTTTCAAACATCTGTGCTGAGTTTCTGTTTTATTGCGCGTTCAGGTGTTAGTCTACCTGCCAGGGAGAAACTGTGACGGATCGCAGCGAGTCAAGCTCCACAGACAGTCGGAAGCGGTGCCTCATGCCTGTACACAGTCTAATCAAAGCGGGGCTGTCTCCCTGACAAGTGTTTCCATACAGTCGCTCAGTGGGTGTAATGCCATCAAAACACAGAATCGGTCATCCTGCCTTTTCTGTCACGGGGCTCCTCTTTTCTTCTGCGTAAAACCACACCTCTTCCATCCTCTGTCCTCCCTCCTCGGCCAATGGCTGCGGGGCTCCGTGATCTGCGCAGCCCCGGTTGGATAAAACCTGGCTCAGTGTTGGCTGCACGCACACATAACGCAACGGCCCGGACACACACTGTATCACATCACCAGCGTCCAGTCATTTGGATAATACCACAATATCTGCTGGGAAACGTTTTGGTTTTGCGCTCCCACGTGGAAAGGTAAGCTTTCGTTCAGACTCATCATGGAAATCTAGTTGTGTTATCTGGCGTCTGAATAGTGAACCTCAGTCCTGACAACAGCGAGCCGGACGCTGAAATGATCCAGAGGCGCCGTTGCTTTTAATTTAACACACTCGAGTCGGTAATGTGTGTTGAATATCAGCTTTGGCAAGTCGTAGAGATAATGAGGGCATTATTGTAATTATACGTGAAAAAAACGTTCAAAGTTTGCTGAAGAATAGCAGAATAAACAACCAGATTCTCTAATGGAGCCAGAATCTACTGCGTAAAAGGACGCGAACACTCAGAAGATACTCAGTGGTGAAATACCAGGACTCAGCCTGAAGTTGATGATACATAATTCACTTCTCGTGATTTTTATTTTCTCCACTGTAGACAAATATGAAAGTGTCCAGAAGAATAATTCATGCCGTGTTGATTTGATGTATTACAACTGTAGTAAAGCCTAAGCAGTAATATATATCAAAATGTTTCTCACGCGTCTCATGCGCAAAACGCTGTAGCCCCTGTAGTCCTCTGTCAACTGCAGCAAACAAAAAACATGTAGTGAGATTCATCGATTCACTTTTAGAATCAAAGAGTAAGGAAACAAAAAGAACATGAACTTTTTAAAATGTGAAAATGCAGCCGAAATAAGCTCAGTTATTACCAACAACGTCAACTAATAACAGCAACTAAAGGATAAAACTAGAGGTAGTTCATAAACTATTTAATTGTGTTATATTAAACTCATTAGGAGAACAACAGTTACATTTTGAAATACAAAAATCCAGGAATTTGCTTTGTTTTTGTGTTAAAAATCAGACCGAAATACGATGAACCGATTAGTGATTTGTTAATTACTATTAAATCTGCTCTTTGTTTTACTCTAATTATTCGTGATTAATTGGCATTTAATTGTACCACACATTCGCTGCAGCCCATTTAGGAGTAGGCCAAAAAATATTTTTCCTGTTGTTTTAAAATGTGTCTTTGTCAAATATGATTCTCATGAAATTTTAATGTGTTAATTTGTGTGGGAACTGTCGTTACTTTATTATTAAAGTTAAGTAAGGGATTAAAAAACAGTCGTGATACACTGAAAACAAGCTGCCTGTAAATTAAACAAAAGGTTGTAATTGAATTTAAATTTTCACCATGTTTTCAAATGTTAGTTGGGTAAATACAGAATGAAAGCACACAGTCTATTTAAATGCAGAAACCCGTATTTTAAATCTTATTACAGTGTGATGGTATTATTAAAATATGAAATAAGTCTAAGTCAAACCACGCGCTGCACCTTCACTTTACCTGTCATCACATGTAACATGTGACAGTCTGTTAATTATTTGGTTTATTTAAAAAAAACGTCTGACACACTTAAATGAGTCATTTCCACTTAACAAATATATCGGGTACAGCTCAGTCTATCCCAATGTTTGGTCTTGTTATTGTGAAATTTATGGATCTGCAGACCCTCCTGCTTTAACACACACAATTTAATCTGCAGTGTGGAGCAAATGGAGCCTGTAAACAAGACTCACTGTACATATGAACAAAACAACTGTCAGTCACTCTTACAACAGATTTAACCTCTTTTACTGAAGAAGAAGAATTTAATAAAAGGTCTTTTTTTGTTTTCTTATCAAATAGACCTGGATTAGACACTTTACGGAAGCCCTTTGGGTAATTTTTACCTGTAGTGATCGCTCTCGTGTTTGACTAAAGTTAACTTAGTTGTAATTTTGTGTAACAAACAAACAGCGATATAGAAAGATTTCCTCCTGCGATTTTCTCCCCAACCTAATTTACTTTTTCCACAAACAGATCTTATATCATAATCCATTTACCACTTCTCAATTTTACTATTCAAAAACCCAAACTATATAAATGAATGATTAAAGACAATGAATGGGTTCAACACAGCCATCTTGGTAGCTGATGGGGAAGAAACCCTGCCACGTTTTACAGTATTTTCACACAAATGCAGTTAAATAGCCTAAAGGAACATTTTTAATGCTCTGTCACTCTTCTGTCATCAACAATCACCATCACTTGTCAAAGTGGCTTCAACGCACTATCCAGAGATTCCTGAAGACACACAGAGCTCCACTAGAAACACCAGCTGAATATTTGTTGTGTGTGGGCTCAGTGGCATCAGTATATGACAAACAACCTCTGTCCTCCTGCAGCGAGTGATCTGCAGTGCGCTCAGGAGAATACTCATGCCAGCTGAGGTGGGACGAGGAATAAAAACACTTTGACTGGGACAGTGTGGAGGAGAAAGTCACGTTCAGCTGGTGGCGAAAGGACCAAAAACTCAGGGATATGTCCAGCAACACTGGAAGAGGTAAATACACAACACTGCTGTGTTTCTCCTGCTGCTGGACAAACAGTTGACCTGAACTCACCTGACATTTCCTGACATTAACAGGAGAAAAAGGTTTTTTTCTGTAAACTTCTTTAAACCTCTTCCCCGGTGAGAACTGCCTTTATATAAATAATTAGTTTACTTTTATTTTTAGCTTTAAATACTTTACTTTATGTCCAATTTAGTATTCACTATATACTAGTGTATTATGCGTTTATTAAATTCCTCCTGTGAACCTCATAAACGGAGCCTGGGGAGTGACAGATAGTTTAGAATTATAAAATAAATTTCTAATAATGTACAATATATCATAAATAAAACATTAATAAGAATATCAACAAACATTTAAAATGTATTTGTATGTGACCAGATTAGAGCAAATCATAAACCATTTATGAAATGTTTGGACTCAAAATAAATATACTGATCATGGCTACATATATAAAGTAACAAACTCACGCGTCCATGTTTATTATGACACTATCCTGAAATAATTTGGATGCTTGTGCATCATTTTATTATTGTTTAACCTGACTTATATGGTATCTTTGGAAACTTTGGGAGCATCACTAGAGTTTTCAACCAGGTTTGAATGATTTTGAATAACGTCTGTCTGCATGACACGATTTTAAGTGAGTCACCTGGAGCCAAACGTTGGCTGTGAAATCTACCTGGGGACCAGACGCACGCAGAACGTTTCTTCATTGTGATTCTTGACGCGAGGGATTCGTTGTTATTTTGATGTGAAAGATATCAGAGACGTTAATTGGATGCTACTTAAAGCAGTCGGTATCTCTCTACTCGTGCTTTGTTTTTCCTTTTTAATGTGCGTGCGCGTGCCCGCGCGCGTTCACCTCCCCGCCCCCCCGGGGCTGCTCCGCTTTAATATCCTGCAGGTTGATGGAGCTTGGCGGGGAGATTTTTTTCCACACTCCGCTGGCAGCGTTAATAGAGGCTCCCCTCCCTCCCTCCCTCCCTCCCTCCCTCGCTCGCTCGGCCTCGTCCGGCCGCTGTTTGATGTGGAAATGAAAGCTGGGAGAAGGCTGAGAGAAAGAAGTGACTCAATGGGTTAAATTAAAAGCAATGGTGTTGTTGCGGAGTCACCACCGTGCAGTCTATAGAGAAGATAGCGGAGGCTGTCCCAACAGCTGCAGCGGGCGCTCTGTCTGTTGCGGTTTACCGGGACGTTTTTACAACATATTTCACGTTTAGGAACCTCAAACGCGTCAACACTGTCCGTTTTTTAAATTGTCAGGCTAATAAATAATAACAAAACAACATAGCATCAGCAATGTGATCAGCCTCATGTAATTTTAATTCAAATGTAATGATAACAGATAACCCTAAAATGTGTTGGTATTATAAAGTAACAAAAAGAATTTTATATGAAATCATATGTTTAAATTACTTTAAATAAGGAGAAATGCTTCATATTTCTTTACTAATCTCTTAAAGAGAGATAGATGAATAATTTGCCGTCCGTGTTTCATATACAAATAAGCAATACAATATAAAATCCTCATATTTTTAGAATTGTATTTTAATTTCAACTTGACAGGTTCCGAGACGTTCAAGGACTCCTAAAGAAAGATAATCAAAATGACTGTTTTCTTTACAGAAGGTCTCTTCCCTATAATCTGTGCAGCCAACTGCACCTCATGCTTCAGTTCTCACAACAAATTAGTGGAATATAAATGGTTATTGTGATAAAAAGCCTGTAGGTATTATTAAAACAGATAATTAGCCTCCAAACAATCTGCACAAACCTGTGAATGATGCAGTTTCATTAAAACAATAATGTTAAATGTAAAACTGTATATTGTTTATAACAATGTAAATTCAGATGCACTTAACAGTGTAAATACTTTTTTATATATTCACAGAAAAAAACAGATAGACAAACACATGAATGCTGATCCAACTTTACTGTCAGTCCCTCTTTGTCTCTGCATTTTAAACAAATAGTTTGATAATAACTCAACTTCAAAAGATGAATAGCACCATCTTCTCCACAACTTACAGCCTTCACTGTAGCGAAGGACTTTCTCCTTCTCCTCTTGTGTCCGTGATGTGTAACTGCTGGTGTGTGTCAGGCCACATAACCTTCAGCCTGTTCAAGAGCTCATGAAAGTGACACAAAAAGTTGTTGTTGTTGTTGTTGTTTTTCAGTTTTCGGGAGAAACGTCATGCTCTGTTTTGGTAAAATCAAATACTTCTCTTTTGTACATTTCAGTTACTTTACTGTCAACCAAAACAAATCCCTAAGACGCTCTGGGCTGCAAAACCAAAGCTTTCAGATTCTTTTCGCTTGTGTATAGACACCTCGTTTTTACATTATTATTCTTATCAGTCAGTGACGTTTCTGTACTTGTCTGAAGGTCCACACATGTGTCTATGAATCTATGAATCTATGAATGAATCTATGAGTTTGTATGTAGAACATGTCCCCAGAAGTACAGTGTGGTTCTGTGTGAGTGACTCGTGCCTCAGGTTCCTTGACATTTATGAGTGTTCATCCCCCCTCCTCCCCCAGGTCATGGGGGTCTTAACCAACTAGGTGGAATGTTTGTTAATGGGCGCCCGCTTCCGGAGGTGATCCGGCAACGCATTGTAGACATGGCCCACCAAGGGGTTCGGCCCTGTGACATCTCCCGCCAGCTCAGAGTCAGCCATGGCTGCGTCAGCAAGATCCTGGGGCGGTAAGTGCTACAGCAGGCACCTCACTCAACTTCCTCTTACTGTCAATCAGCCTGTTCATGTTCTTCGATCTCTGAGGGTCTGTTTCCTTATGAGACACACTTTAGTGTCTGAAGCATAATAAAGGAAATCCTTTTCTTTCCTCAGCTACTACGAGACCGGCAGCATCAAGCCTGGTGTGATCGGTGGCTCTAAGCCCAAAGTGGCCACCCCAAAGGTTGTGGAGAAGATTGCTGAATACAAAAGGCAGAATCCCACCATGTTTGCCTGGGAAATCAGGGATCGACTGCTAGCAGAGGGAGTGTGTGACAGCGACACAGTGCCCAGTGTGAGCTCCATTAATAGGTAAGAAACTGGATGATTCATCAAGTCCTGTTAGAGGTTATTAATGTTTAGACCACATTTCTTGAAGAAAGAGGGAATGTTATATTCCCAAATGTTCCTGTAGGCATCTTGTCTTAGTGTTGTTACTCTACCATCACTGGTGCTGTGTGTTGTTTCAGAATAATTCGAACGAAGGTCCAACAGCCGTTCAATCTTTCTCTGGATGGAAAATGCCTGAGTCCAGGACATACCTTAAGTAAGTCTGTACCATCTATCATATATAGTATCCTCATCCATATCATCAGGCATTACCGTCAGTGAAGGATTAAGCCTAAAGATTCAGTGTTCTGGTTGTTCTGTGGGATTACCTTTGTGGACACAGGAGCGATATACTGTATGGATTCATTTCTAATCTGTGTCCCAAACCTGTCCGTCTTGGTTTCTTTGAATCTCTCAGTCCCCAGTTCAGCAGTCACTCCTCCAGAGTCTCCACAGTCCGACTCTTTGGGCTCCACCTACTCCATCAGCGGCTTGTTGGGTATCCAGCCCAGCGCCGAGGGCAAGAGGAGCCACGATGACAGTAAGAATTAGAGCAAATGAATGAGGCCACATGTCAGTGCAAATTTCTTTTGTTATGGTGCTGCATGGTAGCAAATCCATCAGATAGGCATTAGCGTAAAAGATGGGCGACACTGTTTCATTTGACCAAAACGGAACAACAGATGCACATATAGCAATTTGTTTTAGAGTAAAGCACAGAAGTAATTACCAAATCCACTGAGCAGCTTCTCTTCAGTGTTCTTTAATGGCCCTTTGGCAGGAAGGAGACATTCAGACCATTTGTCAGAATTTAGTATTAGTAAGAGTGTAAGTGAATTTTAGAAAATTTAATAATGAAATTGTTACGTTTTGTTGAATAAAATCCAACTTACACATCGCACCTTCTTCCTTCTTTACCTTTCCCTCCATCTCTCAGGCGATCAGGAGAGTTGTCGGCATAGTGTGGACTCTCAGGGCAGCGGGGGCGTCCCGAGGAAACAGATGCGAGTGGATCAGTTCTCCGCAGCCACGCAACATCTGGAGTGTGGGTTTGATCGTCACCACTACCCGCCGGACTCTTTCAGCTCAGCCCCCAGCAGCAAGACGGAGCAGGTAGCTGCCAAAAAGCAACTAACACAACTATGAAGATTATTAATTTCAGAAGTGTAGACTGTTGTTTTATTGCCTTCTCTTTCTGGGGCAATTTGTTTCTTTGTTTTTTTTAATTGCAAACTTGTACATTTGCTTTTTCCACTTTCCTCCAATAGCTAATCCCTGTCTGTCATCCCCAGACTTTGTACCCACTGTCTCTCATTAGTGGAAGCCTAGAGGAGGCAAAGACCAGCCTCTCAACATCCAGCGCTGCTATTGGACGGAATCTAGCGGCACACCAGAGTTACACCATGGTGACTGGTAAGACTCTTGATGTTAGATCACTCTGTTTGACACAGAGCTGAGGTCCTCACCATGCTGACACAGTGGTGTACCAGTGTCATGACATTTTCACCCACTTTGTTTTTGTTCCACTCATGCTCACCGTTTGTTTTCATTTTCTCACCCACCTGCACACTGGCTGTAACCACCTCAGAGCCCCTACAGCCCCTGCCTGTGTGTCTAAAACAGGAAATGTCTTCAAAAGCAACCAACACAAGCTCTTCCCCAAACATGACAACGCCCAACATGGCATTTGTGGAGCTGCAGGCGCTGCAGAAGCCTGTTTCTGTTAATAGCAGCTGCAGCACTTCCAACCATTTTCCTAACGCCTTCAACTCATTCTCCCATCATGCACCAGTTTATGGGCAGTTCAGCAGTCAGTCTATCATCTCAGGTAATGCAGGTATCCGTCTCATTCATGTTCACACTCACACTGTGCAATTTTTTTTATTTTCTTTTGTCCAGTGTAAACGCGCCATCGCAATTTTCTCCGATTATAAATTCATGAATGTGAAACCACTTGAACGTACATCTTGACATCTACGGTGTGTGTTCTCAGGGCGTGACATGGTGAGCTCCACCCTGCCAGGATACCCACCTCACATCACCTCGTCTGCCCAAACAGGATATACTTCCTCTGCCATCACAGGCATGGTAGCAGGTAAGAGACCCATATTTCACTCAAAAAAGCCAAAGTGAATTTAACATTTAAGTATATGAAGCAAGTAAATGAGACAAATGAGACAAATGAGGGGGGTGGGGTGGATGGAGGGTGATAAAGTCAGGAAAGAGAAGGACTAGAAAGAAAGAAAAGGCTGTGATGGAGGCTTGTAGATTAACCGGGGACAGGCTGAGTTAATGGGTAGCTTTGCCAGGGTGAGCTGTGTTGTGTGTGTGGCTGCACATGGGCCCAGGAGGTACAAGGAACAGCCTGGAAGTTCCGCCCTGCTGACCATGCCCCCACCCACCCAGACACCTTTGACCACACATCACCATGGGAACCAGGGGGCCCAGGAGGGAGATGCAGGGATGGGCGGAGGGGGCGTAAAGTCTGTGTATGAACAAATAGGAGGAGGCCTTTGTGATGTGTGTGTGTGTGTGTGTACATGAAACGTGTGAGTCCCTAAATGTGTGTGTGTGTGTGTATCGAGATGCCTGCATATGACGAGAGAGAGAGAGAGAGTGTGTGTGTGTGTGTGTGTGATGTGCTTTTTTTTTATTTGAAGTCTGCCCTCCGAAGCGCGAAATGAGAGGGTCTGATTTATTATTTTTCTGGTGGGTTGGCTGTGAGGAAGCGTTGATACACAATTACTGAGTGAAAGAAGGTAGAGTATGGGTGGGGGGGGGGCTCACGACAGGAGGAGGAGGTGGGGAGCTCAGGGATTCATTCCAGGCAACATAATTACCAATTAGATATTGGAATGTTAAAAAAAAGAAAAAAGAAAGAAAGAAAGAGGAGTGCCAGAAAGCAGGAAGTGTAGGATGAGGAGGGTGGGGAGGGAGGGGGGGTATTTCAGAGGGCAGAGGCTGAACGATGCGAGGGGCCGAGCGTTGGAACAAGAGGGCATAGAGGCTAGCTACATGCATGCACCACTGCGCAGAGGGATTTTTACCCTTAGCCATCCACCTGTGTGTCAGATTAATGGTTTACAGGCTGCACTAACTGTTGGTGAATTATGAGCTAAAGCCAAACAGAAGTTGGCAACAATCAAACCTTTAACAGAAACGTCTCGGCTTTCTAATGTTGTCTTTGTTGCTGCAAAGTGTTTTGTCTGTTATGTGAGTGTTTAAAAAAGTTGTATTTTTCAGGCGCAGAGTACACCGGACAGTCCTACAGCCATTCACCCTATACCTCGTACAGTGATGCGTGGAGGTTCACCAACTCCAGCATACTCGGTGAGTGAGGACAGTGTGTGTGTGTGTGTGTGTGTGTGTGTGCTCTGTTTATCTTGTTTGTTTCCTGCTATCGTGCTGCTTCAGTGTATAAGAGTTAAATTATTTGTTTTTATTAGCGTCTACATTCGCTTAGAAACTTTTACCGAGAATTTTGAAGAACTTACGTCTGCTGACCTTATGATTCACAAACATTTTGGCATGACTAGAATTTAAATGAACAGCTGCCAGGAAGCAAATTGCCACAGTCACATGTTGTACTATACAGTTTTCGTCCTCTGTAGAAACCGTAAGTCACGTTACTAAGATTTCTTTGAGCTCATTTCTCCACGTGATTTCAGAGCTAGTTTTATTCTTTTATTTATTAACCTTTATTTGACAGAGAAGGTTTTGTTAAGGGTGGAAACTTAATTTGAAGCTCGCAATTACTGGAGATAAACAATAAAATTACCAAACAAGAACAGATAATAATTCTCAAACACTAAAATATCATAATCATACTAATCATTGTAAATCTTTAATACATTAGATTTACAATTATTCATTTGGCAAAATGCTGATGAGGTGCAGTCATATGAGGAACCATGAGCAGATTGAGTGATAGTTAGATCAGCTTACATCAGCAGGGAGAAAGTGCTGAAACTAAAAACTGGGGTTCAGTTAGTTAATATTCAAAATAAGGGGCTATAGTGGGAGCTTCAGACTCTATCCACTTGTTGCACAAACTGTCCAAGCTGTTGTGTTGTTGTAAAGTCTGATGCACCCTCCAGTTCTGAAGGCCTCCATGTATGTCTCCCCCTGCAGGTTCACCCTATTATTACAGCTCGGCCTCCCGCACCGCTGCACCATCTGCAGCTGCCTATGACCACCTCTAGTCCCCGCTGCACGGACAAACAGTGCTGATGGACGCAGATTGGAGAACTTTACATCAGCTGACACATCGGATTCCAGACCAAGACACATAAGTGAAAACTGGATGTGAACTACCTGCTGACGAACCAGCACCACACATTTCTTACACCCTTTCTTGGTCTGCCACACTTACTCCTGTGTTATTTATTTGTCATTACTGGTACCATTTCCCAGGGTAACTTTGAGTCATGCACGTTTACACATTGCTAACACTGAACTCCTCCCAGGGCCTGATGTCTCACATCAAGGTGCATACTTTCAGTATATTGACCTCTTTAATGCTGTTTTGGCCAAAGACTTTCTTTCTCGCACATCTGGAAATTGAGTCCACTGATCAAGTGAGTAGAGATATGCAACATAATTATACTGAACTATGCCTGCTTCTGTTTACAATGTTTGTTTTTTTTCATAAACAAATCACCTTCTACTGATTTCTGTCTGCTTGCTAATTCATTCTATGATTTGATTTTACTGTAAATTCAGATTTTAAGACCTTTCCTGTAGTGAACATAGACTAAAGCTGACACAGTAAATCACCCTTACAACAAATGCCCCTCAAAGACAGCTCGAGTATCTGTCTAGCAATATGTACATAGTGTAAATGACGAATTACTTATGAGGAAGGTTGTGCAGTTTTACACAGAGAATAACTGAGGAGAGAGGAGATGATGTGTGATTTGGCTACTAAAACCAACAAGGCTTGAAATACATTTGTTTTTGCTTCAAATAAATTTCATTTGTTGTCATGCGGATGTTCTGATGTTTGGTAAGAACTGTGACTATTTTTTCTTATACTGTTATTAATATTATTGCAAATGTAAATAATGAATTTCTAAAACATTATTTTAATTAAAGCATGACAAATGTACTACTGTTTGCACTGTGGTCTTTTTTTTTACCATGAATTAACAATTGATTCTGTAAGAAGTGTTACCACCTACAGATTATCTATTTTAGAAAACGTTTCAAAACAAGGCAGCTACGCAATTTCATAAGCTGATTATCATCGTTATTATTATTGTTGCTGTTATATTTAGTAATATTTAGATGCATTAGAGGAAATGTTGCAGATCTTTTTGCTACTCTCAGCATTTTAAAAGGACGAAAGCAATGATCCCGAAAACTCGCGCATCTGTTTAATTTCTCTCTCTCTCTTTTTTATTTTCTGCATCATGTAGTTTTATTTGCAATTATGTCGCTGCTGTTTCCAGCCTCATTACTGCATGGCGTTAACGAGGCCACGGTTCGGCGGTGCCGCGGCCCACCTGGTGCCACCGCGCGCGGGAGCACGGGGAGCGAGTCCACGCGCTCTCGGAAGGAGACGGCGCGTGTGGTCTCCCGCCAGGAGACAGAAAGTAACTGGAGTTATATTCGTAACTAATGCAGAAATGGAAGAAGATATGGTGGCGTGACGAGTTGTGACTTTTTTGTTGTTGTTGTGTTTGTTCCGACAAGTTAAAATCAAACCAATCAAATAAAAACAATAGAAATTCACGTGCTGGGAGAGAAATCGTGCCGGAAACGGTTTATTGCCTCTGCTTAATTTAAAAACATTCCCACTGTCTGCAATATGGTCCTAACATACAACATATAAATACACAAAAATCCTACCATGAAATACAATGAGCAGGTGTTCTGGAGCTTTTGATTAGTCCTATAAATATATTATGCATAATTAAAAGTTTCTTGCTGAGTGAATATTCATTTGCTATATTATTGTTAATTTATTTGTTTTCTGATGTTTTGTTCTTAGAACCATATTGGACCTGTGGTTTTTTGTATTTGCTGTACTTTTCTCTATAATTTCAATAAACTTCAGATATTTCTGTAAGTTGAGAAAACGCTTCAATATAGCGCTTCAATATAATTAGACCACTTGTTCAGTTCATAAACATCTGTGCAGGCCATGGCCTAATTCATTGTTAAAGAAACCCTCAAGCCCAATTATTAATACCAACTTCTAAATTAGTCCGTATGAAATCTTTTGTCTGACTTCTAAGACGATCATGCAAAGTCTTCAGTATCAGCTCAGGCAACGCTGTATCTGGCCGCTGATGAAGATCAGCCCTGATGTGTCACTGTTTACAGTATTCACTTCTCTTTTTCTCTGCCTCCCCAAGCCTTCCCTCTGCTCACATTGCAACATTTTCCTGACTCATCTCTTTACACCCCTCTTTTTGTATCCCTGTCCTGCAGCCACACTACTGTACACACTGCGAACCACCCTGTAAACTTTAAACAATAGCCGCACTTCATCCCATTGTTGTCCAAGTGGCCTGGTCCACTCCAGACAGCCCATCAACTGACTGGACGCTCATTCTTTCCAGTTCCCTGCTCAGGCATGCAAAAACGACGCACACATCCACATATATTCATACATACTGAGGAGCTTTCAAGTGGATGTGCCTCACAGGGATGAGAAAAACCTTTCAGCTGAACCCAACTTCAGGTTCCTCAGCCAACGAACAGCCAGCCAGAGAGGTAACAGCAGGAAACGTTAAACATTAACAGTCTCACAGCCAAAAGAGTAAAAAACAAAACATTACACGGCCGCACACAAGGCGCAGCAGAAATAACTCTTCTCTGTCTCTCTCTGGGCCTATTAGTGAGAGGGTTTCGGACCACAGTGCTTCTGGTAATGAGCCCAGCAGCACAATACAGGCACCGGGCCGGAACAGCTGAGGGCAGACAAAGCTGGCAGGACGGGGCGACAGGGACTTACTACATCTAACACAGAGCCATACTAATGCTGTGTCCATGTGTGTGTGTGTGTGTGTGTGTGTGTGTGATATAACAGTCTCTGTGTGTGGAGGAGAAGGCATGTGTCCCATTACCATTATGGGGACAACCTCAAAGACAGAATGGGGGCCCCTGGAGAAATTGCTGCCAAAAGGCAGCAGAAGAGTGTGTGGCAATCAGTGGGATGACGGGTCGGGGTTGTCTTGTGCCAGTCATCTGGAAAGTTCTCCACTTATCTCTGGGCCCGAGACACTAGCCAACCAATTCAGACTGGCAAATACATATTATGTAGGCTGACAGAATTTGTCCGTCTAAATGAGCTGCAGAACACACTGTTGTTTTAAACTGTGAATGGCAGCAGCCCCACCCAGTTCAGGCTTTTTGTGGCCCTCGAGAAAATTCAGATTGTGTGAGTGAATCCAGTGAGTCCGCCTTGGTGATTGTTCTGGAAAAAGTGTAGGTGATTTCTCTGGACTCTTTATGATCCCGTTACACTTAAACTATTATTTTCTCTGAATCTGAGATTCACAGTGTTTTGTTGTGTTGTTCTTAAAACTTAAAACAAGGATCTGGTTTGCTAAAATGAAAGAGAGCATCAAACAGTGTCTGGACCGACGTTGCCATCCTAATGTTAGTTTAAGACACTTTCTTTTAATGTGCAACAATAAAGGCCTCAGAACACCTGAGCAGACTTCAAAAAACATCGTCTTCAAATTTCAAGATGCTATCTAATCTCCTCTACCTTTAACCATAATGCACCTGGAACAAATGTGGCAGTCACACAGAGCACAAACAGAGGGTGTTACTGTGCAGGAAACATAGGTGCCCTGTGTCAGACCGGCCTATTAAACACACACAGGCCCCGAAGGCAGGAAGCTACTGTTGACTGGGAGACATCAAGAAAAACGCACCTTTCAAAGCACACACACATTCAACTATATACACACAGTGAGGTGGATAAAATCTGCCAGGTATCAGGTACTGCCCTGAGGGTGAGGGTTGACCTGCAGAGGCCAGGGGAGTCAAACATGCAGCTGACAAATAGCCATTTCAACGTTGCAACCATCCATCCATTATCCTGAGCGCTTGTCCTCTCAAGGGTCGTGGGAGTGCTGAATCCTATCCCAGTTGTCACTTGACGAAAGGTGGGGTACATCCAAGACAGGTGCCCAGTCTATCACGGGGCCGACTTATAGAGAGGGACAAACATTCACACCTGTGGGAACTCATAGTCAGCGATTAACCTAACGTGCATGTCTTTGGACAGTCAGAGAACCTGCACAGGGGGAGAACATGCAAACTCTAAACAGAGAGAGACCTGCCGACCCATAGAGTCAAACCCCTGTCCTAATGCTAACCACTACACCGCCGTGCCATCCTACACATACATACCACAGTTATAGAGATTTACCCATGACATGCACGCAGTGGATTAAATATTACTCAGCCAAGATGGATGAGATTAGTTCACAAACATTCCTGCCGTTTAAGTTACATTAACCCATGGAGCTCCAACCTTACCTCGGCTGGTATGTTTGTCCTGCATCTTAAAAGACACTGAGTTTGTGCCTGAGGAGTGTTGTCAGAGGCAGGAGAGTGTGTGGAAGTGGAGAGGGCAAAAAGAGGTCATGCATTTAAACACCCTTGAGCAAAGCACTTGCTTTAAGCCTTTCAATGAGATGCTCCTTTAGCACAAAAGCCAAATATGTAAAAAGTATATAGAGAGACTCAGAGGACTGTTATGGTCAAAGTTGTGTTCAACTCTTTGCAGTCAGAAAAGGAAAAATGGTGATTCTGAATAAGAGCGGGAGAGAAAAAGGGTGAAGTTAATGTCTCTGTGAAACTGAGTTGAAAAACAAAACCCCTGAAAGGACCACAGAGAAATATCAAGGGCCCAGGATGGAAAGAGCTGCAGTCAAGAGCAAATGATGGAGACACATGGAGGGGGAGGATACCAAGAGGGGGGCAAAAATGTTTTTTAATAGCCGGAGTGAGAGAAATCAAGTGTTAACACAGATAAGAGATATAAAGTAACAAATAGAGCGTGTGAGGCGTCAGCAGCAGATGGAGAATGCGCGTCGGGAGGAGCATTGAGGGCAGAAAAAAACTCCCCGGGATGAATGTGAGTGTCTACAGAACAGTTTATGTTTGTTGGCAGGCTTCGCAGGTGTTTGTGGCTTATGTTTACAGAGTATGTCAGGGTCAATGTGGATGTTAAACAATGTTCAAAGCAACGTTGTGTGTGAGGAAGAGAAGAAAAAGAATAAAGGGGCAGAAGTGACCTTACATATCAGGGTCTCCTTTAGAGCCAATGCTGGGCAAGGCCTTAATGATCACAACTTGAGCTCTTGCCTTTTTAATTACCCACCCAGGCCTGACTGTGTCACACAAAGCTTGAAAATTGGGTGGCGCAGACGGAACAAAAACAGCCAGATTCCTTGGGAAGGATGCCCTCTGAACCCAGCAGCAATTGCAGCCCCTGCTGCTCCAGCCAGTCATTATTGTTGTTGGAAAGGTGGAGAGGGATGGCACTCCAAAACAAGGCCAGCACCGCCGCTGAAGTCATGGTCCACAGGCCATGTGAGAAGAGCTCTCGGTCAAGTGCTCCCCAGTGACGCCAGCGCCAGACGAGCATCTTTAGCACAGATTGTATCACGTTAATACACATTTCAGTTTGGTGTGTGCGACAAGAAACTGCTAACGGCTGCCTCCTTCTCCAGCATTTCGTCACAGGCCCAAGAGCATGTAGGTTAGCCGAGATGGTGCCTCCTTTCAGGACGCTGGGCCTCCCCTCCTACCTCTCTCAAGGTGCTGTGATGGCCCCGGGCCCCTGTCACTCATGTTGCCCATCAGTTACCCTCATCTGCAGAATCTGACTTTATCTTAATGACTTGTTGTTATGGCTGCGAATGAATGGAGACTGCTTCCATTCAGAGGACAAGAGATGAGCACTATTACCTTAAGTAAGTTGATCACTCTCACGTCTGCTCAGGAGAGAAAACCTCTAAGAAATCCACGAGACAAACACTAATCTTCAGGTTTAACATTATGTCCTGTGTCCTGATGCAGTCCAGACAGGGTGGTGTGACCCTACTGTATTGTTTGTGCTCTTCATTGCATTTCCTATTGTCACACCACATTCTTGTGTGTGTTCCTGTGTGTGTGTGTGTGTGTCAGAGTGTCTGGTAGTGACGGGGCTGTGGGGGCTAATTCCCGATATCCTGTTCTCATTGTCAACCGCCCCAGGTCGACTGCTGCTCAACATGTCAGACTTAAAGAGAACAAAACGGGGCCCGTGCCGCTGAGAGCAATCACACACACAGACACACACACACACGCACACACACTGGAGCACACATCCCCTGCTCTGGCTGCAGATTGTCACTCCATGTTAAGACGTTTGGTGTCTGTAAAGTAATTATTTTCACACTTTTATAGGACGCTCAAACACAAGATTTTCCATCGGCCTGCAAAACTCAGTGAATCTCTGACTAAAATGTTAAAGTCCTTCTTTCAGTGACATGTGCACAGAGAATTTAATGCAAAAATTTGGGATTAAAAGTTGTGTGTACCTCCCATCCTCCCTTTAGATCCTTGCAACCCAGTAGAGAAAATAACCAACAATAATTTTACAACATCTCTCAATTATAGTATAATGAAAACATGTTCTAAATAAAATTTGGAAATATTCTAACCTCCTCAATTATCTGCTCTGCTCAGGAGCAGGTTCCCTTCACTATATTTGACTGCATGCATCTATCTCTGAATTCTGATTCATCTCTGTGTCCCTGCTGCTGTGAATGTTATGCCCCCATAAAAAAAAAATTTGTTTGTTGTTTGTTGTTGTTATTTATTCATTAAACATTCATTAATTAGATTCAGATTCAGAATAAAATCTGAATCTTAATCTGAATCTAAATAACCCCCAAATTTTCCATGATATTAACCAGGTGAAATGCTGCCATGTTTTGATCTCATAGTGCCTTCTAATCTATGTGCATTAAGCCTTATTTGAGTTATTTTGGCTGAACACTCAATTCAATGGAAAGAAGCCGCAGTACCAAATCATTTATAGGCAACGTGTCTAACAGTGGCCTGATGAATATCTAAACTTTTTCAGAGCTAAAAGTGGTAGCAACACCCTGGTGACTCTTAAGAGAAGGGATGGATGGATGGTTGGTTACTGGTGGAAAACAGAAAACATGTGGAGTAAATGACTGAAAAACTCAACTCCAAAACTAGACGAAAAAAAATCAACCACAATACTATTTAAATGAGCACATGTACATTTTATAGAGAATAAACACAGTCAAAATAAATCCTTCATATGAACAAATTATTTAACAGTGACATGACAACAGTTACATTTATATAAAATACTACAAAAGTGCAATTAAGATGCTTTAAAAAATGTGTTTAAACTAACAGCACATCTCCCATTGTGTTCACCCAGAGATATCCTTTATTACAGCGCCCTCTTGTGGGCTGCATTTCTAAAGGCACATTTTCTCTCTTAAGTACTAAACCCACTTGAGAATTAATATGGACCAAAATTTATAAAACAAAACAAAAAAGAATAAATTAGGTCCACATGTTCTGAGTCACTCAACAAATGATGTTCCTACTTCTGTCCACAGAGAGTCTGACACTTAGGAATTCCCTGAGGTTTACTTTCTGTAAAAGTGCACGAGCTAAAAAAGCAGATCAACACTAAAAGAACTTCATATATGACTTTGGCGTTTCTCTGCTTTTTAGTTCTGCAAACTAAAAATACACCTGCCAGTTTGCAGCACAAATGTACAAATGTGCATTTTAAAGGCCCATAAATTGGTTGTACTATTGGGTAAAAACCTTTTAGGCCTCTTGTTTCCACCGAGGAATGATGGGCCTGCGATATGTCCGTCTTTCAGAGATATTGCGCCTGACTTTGATCACTGTCGGAGGAGCAATCTCCAGCTCCAGAGAAGGGCTGGAGTGGGATTTCTTTAGGCTGCCTTCCTCCTCTTCTGCCTCCTCCACAGACTCTGCACACACGGTTCTATCAAACAGGTTCAGCTCTGCTGGGCTCAGCATGTCGTTGCCTGTCTTCCCCACCGTTTTCCAGCCCTCCAGCACCTGGATGTATATCTCATAGCGACTTAGCTGCGAGGTTGGAACACAGAGTTACTTATCTGCCTTTTTACACTTACATACACACACTTTCACACATGACAGCTCCCCAACCTCATAACGCAGGTACTCTGCTCTGACGCGATGTTCCTCCAGCTCCTTGGTTCTGGCTTGTTTCCCTTTTGGAGGGTTTTGCTGGAGGTACGTCAGGTCTACCTTGAAGGATTCGAGCATTCCTGCATGAGACTGCAGCTGGCGGCCCTGCAAGTAGCACAGAGACTTTATATGGTCTAGTACGACCAGAAAAGAGAAAAAGTGGCTACTGTTGGCTCATTCTTCTTGTCCTATTTTGATGTCCTATTAGCTTTTATCATTATCACAGTTATCAAATGCCCCCTTGGATTAAATGGAATAGGGTTCTCAAAAATATATATGTGAAATGTAAGCTGATGTTATTATAAAATCGGTCTACCAGTAACCTGCTACAAATTTACCAATACAATACGTATTAGAAGTATGAAAATATTTTAATAATCAATAGGAAATCAAAGCCTCTAGTGGACAGAAGTTTACCAGAGTGTGAGCAGACTGCGAGGCAGGGAGGATTGGCCTGAAGAACTTCCTCTGAGAGCCAACAGCAGCAGGGAACGGAGGCGACGAGTGAAGAGCTGAAACGAGGTTGATTCGACTGATCCACGAATTCATCTCCGCTTTCGATCTAAGACAACAACAAGAAGTGCTCTGACACTGGCTGTCGGACTCCCTGACAAACACACACACACACACACAGACGTATATATATACACATAAGCAGATTCAACATATGCTGTGGCTTACGAGGCCTGAAAGAGAAAGACCCTCCAGTCAGCCGTCTGCAAACGGAAAACATGAGGCTTCTTGGTGTAATCGGCCGCCTGCTCGGCCAGAGAGTGGTGCACGCTCACCACCTCCTCGTTAACTGGCTGGTCCCTCCTGTAATCATCCTGACACCCAAATAACACAGGAAATTACAGAAATGTATTTATACGAGATATGACATCACAAATGACCTGGACGTAACAAAACCAGGTGCTAGGTTTCTGACCTTCTGTAAGTAAAGGACCATTCCTCGTAGCACTCCATAGAAAGTCTTCCACCCTCTTTTCCCCCACGGAGCTGCAACACAGAGACTTTCACTGATTACATGACAATTAAAGAGATCACATTGTTCGAAAATTTAGGGAGCAAATACTTTTAACCATGGTACTTGAAACATGTTACAGGATGTGGTCACTATTAACATAATAATTTGGGATAGTATGAGAGCTCAGTGGGTAGAGCAGTCGTCTTCCAACCTAAGGGTCAGTGGTTCTCTGTCTCCACAAAGCTACATGTCGAGGTGTCCTTGGACAAGACACCGATACCCCGTAGTAGTGCAGACACAGGTCTAGCAGCTGTCCAAACAACAATTTCCCCAAGGGCATCAATAAAGTATTTATTATTATGGGCGGCATGAAGCTCAGTGGGTCGTCTTCAAACCCAAGGGTGAGCGAGTTCAATTCCCAGTCCCACCAGATTATTTGTGGGGGTGTTCTTGGACAAGACACTGATACCCTGTAGTAGCGCAGACAACAATTTCCCCAAGGAGATCAATAAAGTATTCATTATTATTATTAATAATGTAGGAGCACCTTGAAAAAATATGATTCATGTGAAAGGGTAATAAAAATAATGAAACAAATTGTCATACCTGACACTACAGCAAACTAAATCACTACTCTCAGGTGGAGTTAAACCAAACAGCAAGACAGCTGTACTTGTATGTCCCACTCACTGCGTTTGCCATCAATGTCGGCATGGAGCTTTCTCTGGAGGAATCCCTGTTTGATGACTGAGGCGTTTTTGTCGTGGGGAACATCCAGGAAGGGATTTGCTTTTGAGCGCAGCGGAGCATCATCTCCTGCATCTTCTTCCAGCAACACAGAGCTCTTCAGCTCATCATCATCACTTCAGCATAAGAAGAAAGATTATTATTATCATCATGTAGGAGACTGTGTTATAGGTGTATATAAAAAATAAATAATGTTCCAAATGTGAGTAAAATGTTCACTTACACAGCCCACTCCAGTGGCTCGCTCTTAATTGAATTGTAAAGACTCTAAAAAGCAGATGGAGAAGAAAGGTCTAATAACATATTCATCAACAGCCTCCAATAAAACATGCTTTCTTAAAGCTTAATTGGCAGTATTACTTTCAGTAGATCCCTGCTGAAGCTTTTGCCCTCATTCATCCCATCCAGGTTGGTCACGAACTTGGAAGATGACATGGACTTTCCCACATGCTATTAACACACATTAAGCATGAGACTGACATAACGACTCAAAGACACCAACACAGTGCTCTGTGAAAACTAAGTTTACAATGTCATAAATCTTTTCCCACCTGTCCATGCAAGTCGGTGTTGAGGAGCATCACAGCACATGTCAGGGCCAACACTGCGCCTGAGGTTATGAAAAGGATAGAAAAACAGAAAAGGACACGTGCCTCTGTCACATGTTAAGCACTCGCTGCTGTATCTCTGAGCAACTAAAATAACAAACTAAGACGGACCTGAGGAGGAGAAGGAGTCAGGGTTGCAATCGTGGAAGCGGCAGGCAAAATGCTGCAGCACGCGCTCCCTCTCCTGGGTCTCTCCTATCAGTATCACCACCTTCAAAAAAGATCTGAGAGAGAGAAATCAAAATAGAAATAAACAGGCAGCTGTATGTTTTATTCTGAGATGCCGGGTTAGACCTTTAAAATTCTCACCTCAGAGCCTCATCCAAAGTTTGCCCGGTGAAGTCAAAGAATTTCAAATATTCCTCTCCGACAGCATGACTGAAGTGATTACTAAACAGAGAAAAGGTGTTAACACGAGTTTATTTATGGTAACTTTATCTATCAATTCCATCAGCCTACATTAAAACAGTTGACAATACGGTTACTAAGCAACTTCTGAACGGAAGCAGTATATCTGACAACTGAATTTTGAAATAAGTGCAGCACAGAAATCAGCTTATTCACAGTCACTGTTGATCATTGTTTATACACGGCTCAATTCTATGCATAATCTTGCTTTTTATCGCAACAATAACTGTCACTTCATTGCTGTTCCCTGCCTGGGTTGATGACACCCAATTGTCTGAATGGATTTAAAAAATGGAAACGTTCCATGAACTGCCGCCCTGCTGCTTCCAGTTATTTACAAATGAATATCTACAATTGAAAGCTGTTAAGACTGATCGTGATCATACTTCAAACAGCACAACTCTATCAACAAATCACCTTCAAGTCACAACAGTGTACTGCAAAACACAGTACAGTACACATACAGTGTACTGCAGAACACTGTGATTACCCAGCGCTGAAGGTCAGAGGTCAAACATGTTTCAAAACTTCAACAAGAAATGCAGAGAAACACAGTTTTTACCTTAGCAAAGTGGTTTTAGGCTATTTTGTATTTTGTATAGCACTTTTAGGAGACTTAGTGCTTAGTTTGGATTAAACAAAAAAAATACTGCATAGTACAGTTCTAATACGGCAAGTGAACAGTTTTGTTAGACTCTTCGTCCCTGGGAAATTCCCAGGTCTTTTAACCTTTACGCCCCAGTCTGAAACAGACTTTCATTTATTAATTCATCGCTATATGACTGTAAAGTCACATGTGACATTTTGCATACTTCCTGTGACAAACAAACTAATTTTAATTTGCTAAATTTGTCGAATAAGTAATCTGTCGTCAATAGAGCATCATCTCTGTGTTTGAGGAGGTGGATGTGCTTTACATAAAACCAGTGTTTAGTTTAAACACAAAATGGCTTTTGGATTTTGTGTGTGTGTGTTTGTGATGTGAGCTGAGAAAAGCCTGAAAATAGGGCAACGTCTTCTGATTTATGATTTGTGTTGTAGAAAGTGTAGTTCTGAAGATTTGATAACAAATGTTTTTAACATGGATTCCTTTTTGGAGTTTCTCTATAAGACACGGATTATTCAAACCCCTCCATAAATGTTGAGCTACTAATCTTATATCAATATACAGTCACCTCTACTTGTACATGACACACACCTGTAAGGCAAAGGCTTTAGCTGCAGAGCTTGGAACACCATATAAAGATTTGAAAAGTACTTACTCCTTGTCTAAGTGCTTCACCACGTCTACACGCTGGATGCCGTCCAAATTAAACAGTCGTTCTGCGAGGCGGCAGGCCATCTCTCTGTTGACGTCACCTCCATTCATGTGAGGCACAGCTGTCTCAATGACTTTGGGCTGCTCTTCATTTGCCACAGCTGTTTGTACATCTCCACCAACAGTATCTCGTACGCCGTCACCTTGATTAGAAGGCTCAGCGCAGTCATCCACCAGATTTGACTCAGTCTCCTCTATCTGCTGTGGGACCTCAGTCTCAAGAGACACCTGCTCTGTTATTTCTGATTCGACTGTCCTCTCTGATTTCACAACCTGCTCGGAGCCAAATGGCTGATCCATGTGGGGAGACTGCTCATTCTGCTCTGCTGGTGTCTCCATCTGTTCTTGTTGATCTGCAACTTCAGGTTCTCTTGCTTTGACAAAAACTGTCAAAGCCTCTTCAGGTTCCTCTCCGTTTTCAGGTTGACCTAACTGTGCTGTCAGTTCCACCCATGGTGACTGATCCACATTTTGCAACCATCCCAACTCTTCAGAGTCTTTAGAGTGTTCTTCCTCTGTTTGCTGTGACGCCTCTACTTGGATCTGCTCTAACTGTTTGGTCATTTCAACCTGCTCAGACTTACAGTGTTGCGGTTGTGGTGACGGCTCTCTGTCCTGTAAAGTTGTTTGGTCACTGTCTTGTTGCTCTAAATACCCAGCCTCCAGTTCTTCAGTCAGCTCTACTATCTCTTGTGAATTCTCTATCCTCTGAGTGTGTTCAGCCGCCTCGATCAGCGTTTCTTCCTTGCTGTCAACTTTCTCTGACTCTTCAAGGTCCACATTCTGATCTACATCTCTACACATTTCTAGGTCCTCAGTTTGACCTGTTGAATCTTCATGTAACCCTTCTAGTATCTCTGTGTCTTCTTCAGTTCCTGCGTGCCAACTTTCCTCCTGAAGTTCTGACTGTACCGGATCAATTAGCTTATCTAGGCTTATAGTTTGTTCAGTATCGGCAGTTTGTAGTGGCTCAACAGGAACCTCCCTAGAGCAGTGGATGAAAGATGCAGTGTATTAATGTAAACGCCCAACATAAGGAAAGCATTTTGTAGTAAAACACACTTCCTGTTCCCTTTTATTAAATCTGTGATACTCACACATCACTGAGGTAAATGACAGGTTTTGCCTCTCCGCTGCCTTCAATACAAGATACGTTTGTCACACTCCGCTCCTCTTCAACTTCATATTCCTCCTTGTTCTCGTCTTCAGTCTCAACACCATTTGCTGAAGTTTGTTCTTCCTCTGGGTTTTCCTGTCCAGTCAGCAGAACACCAAGGTCCTCCTGTTCCTCTTCTAGTTTTATATCTACAAAATTGTCCACCTCTTCTTCTGAGGCTTTAATCTCATGAAGAGTATTAATTAAGTCCACAGTTTCAACATTATCTGATGTTACTGACAGGCCCTCCTCTTCCTCCAAGTCTGTCCTCAATGTAATTTCTGGAACATTTAACAGAAGCAGGTAAATATTGTATTTTAGTTAGGCCCGAACCCATCTCTAATTAAAACAACCACACCATTAGGGTTCACCGACTACAAAGACCAAGATTAATTCATGTGTTCTAAAACTGAGAAACAAATGGAAATAAACCAGCTAATTCACACCCAGTTAAAGGTGTCGTTCTGAGTAATACATACCGTTTTTACTCTTTAACACGGCGCATGTTGTCTCTTCCTTTTCCTGTGTTGTCAGCTCTTGCTCATCTGCAGCATCACATGGCTGGAAATTGCAACACAAGCCATTGATCATGAGTATGAGTTGTATGAGAAAAAAACTTGTTATTGCCAGTGGGTTCATGGTTATATCGGCTTTATTTCATTTCACATAGTACAATAACCCAAACATGTGTATGTAACAGAGATAAAGACTGAGGTGAAAAGAGGAAAGTTACACGCGCACTCACTAAAGCATCACTGTATTAATGTATATAATGTATACACAAACTTACCTAAAGATAATAAATAAATATAAAAATAATGACACTGTGACATATTTATCCATTCGATACATACCTCAAATCCATTTCCTGTCCACTCTACAGCCTCTTCATCTGGGTACAAATACTGTGAATAAAAACCATCTTGTTCCTCTCTCTCCTCTGTATTAATGTCTTCAGACGGCTGAAGTGATGGGGAAGTGGTGTCTAGCCTCCTTATGTCGTCAGAGTCCAGCTCATTGGTCCAGCTGCTGTCAGTCATGGGTGTAGGCGTCCCCGGCATGTCCCACTGCACCGTGGCAAATGAAAGTGGAGGACTGGTGCAGGACATGGGTCTTACTGGCCATATAATTTGTTCCAACTGTTCTGCCTCTTCGGGACTCTCTCGTCCTGCCTTTGGGGTGAGATTGAGTTGATCTGTTCCATGTGACTGGTTTATCTGTATCACTGTGTTATTCCAAACAATGGCCTCCTGTTCTCCACTGATGTACTGGTGATCTACAGAGGTCCATGAGTCTTGTTGAGCCTGCTGAAGGACGGAATCTGTAATATCTGGCAGTGAGCAACACAAGTTTTCCTCCTCCATTGACGTCCCTCTCAGTCAGTTCCGTTGTGGAGGTTTTTGTGGGTTTTGGTGGAAGTAGCTGTAGCTGTAAATGTCTTTCTACAAAATGTCCGCCTCCGCTGTATAGAGCATGTTCATTTTGTACAGTTGCATAAATGTGACATCCTGAAGCATGTTTGCAGATCTGTGATAAAAGAAAAGAAACATTCAAAAATATTTAGCCAAACCCGCCTTTGTAAGTGACACAATAAATTATTCCTTTGAATTTAGCATCAGGCACATGGCACAAAAACCATGATGTTGCAAGATAACAAAAGGAAAACTGTTTAAATTTGAAATGCTTTTTAGGGAACAATCTAGTTGTTGTCACAAACAAGCCATACATAGTACTTTACTGTATTTGTTTGTAGAGTGATAGCGATGAATCAGACATTGGTTAGCTCTGCTTTGTGAGAAAAGAGTCAATTCAAAGGTACTGAGCAAAAATGAAACTAACATGTTATTACAGCCCTTGTTACACGTACAAAGCAATACACTCACCACGTGTATGTCAGCATAATCCTGTTTGGACAAGATTTTGTTCAGCTGTTATTTAGCCCACCCTGTTTTCTTCATTTCACAGCATAAAAGCACATTTGTTACTTCCTGATTACTGACAGAAAATCAGTTGAGCAAAACGCAGGCTGAGAAACGGAGAGGTAGAGGTGTACGGTGGGAGTTAAGAAGAGAGGCAGAGGGTGGGGTTGAGGGGTTGAGTGGCTTAACTGTGTGCATGCTGCGCTTATCATTTTATCACCACACTGCACTGTGATCCAGGTTAATGGACAAAATTCAATTAGTAAAGGACCTAACTTTGTAGTTGCTGCATGCTGCCAAATCAAAACAGTGACATCTCACGCAACTGTGCCAGGGCCTCAATAAAAAATGATGCATATTCGTACTGTTGCAGAGGCATAAACACGGTTAAAAGATCACTTATCAAAATCTCTCTAACTTTAACAGTACTTTAACAATGTGATATATCTCTCCCTCTGTCTATCACAAACTCTGTCTATAATTCTGTGCATCTCTTCATCATTCTATTCACGTCAGGCAACCAACATCCGGGACAGACCTTGGCCACATTTCCTGTGTGGGTGCTCACTTCTCAGTTCCTGTAAGAGTGCAATAGGGTGCTACAGTACAAATATGAAGACTAACAAAATCACAATCTGTAGAAAAGGATCATACTTTATGTAAACAGACATTCAGACCGTGCATTTCTGAGTACAAACACTGGCTGCTCTTTGTAAAATACTTTGAGATCATGTGTTTCATGGTGTGTTTCACATGATAACACTGTTAATCCTCTGTGTGTGATGTTGTCTTTGGCAACACTGCTGATAATGAAATGCTTTAGAGATTTCTATTAAAAAAGCACAGCCTCCTAAAACAAAACATAGACAAAGCTAAATAATAAGCATAGCTTTAGGTATGTTAATTACATTACAGAACTACAGTGAAGAACTCAGTCTGCTTTCACAGTACCAAGAAAAGTTGCTGACGATACAAGGGAAGTTTATACAGCACAGCACAGCACGTTAAAGGAGAACTAAAAACATATCACCTCGCACCAGAATGGAATAAAAAGAGGAACACAGTCAATGTGGGTAAAGTGAAAGCTGTTACTAGACCTGAGTGAACGTGTGCGTGTATAATAATAGGATTTTCCTAGTGTTTCATTCATTTCCACCAGCAAGCATGGCACAAACATATAATTAAACATATTCAAATCTCAAATAAAATACATTTAAATAAACTATGAGGAAACTATTATATAGTAATACCATAATATAAGACTTACCCCCTCCAGGCTCTTTAAAGCAACATCACATGATCCGCCAGTGTGTGAAGTTTTAAGTCAAGTCTTGTGGGAGGGTAAGACACACCACTGTGTTTTACTGGTTTTGTACTGCTGTCAAAGAGCTGTGCCTTCACAGACACATCCAGCAGTAGTACACAAATACCCCTGAGTTAGTCTGTCTGAACCTGCTGCGCACAACAAACATGCATCACATCCGCTCTCTTTCAGCCAGGTACCCTTTTAGCTTGTGGTATGGTGCAAAGAAATGTCTGCAAGTCACACGTCCTGGTCTGGACCTGGTCCTCCTTCTTCTTCCTCTTCATGCTTCCAGTCCATTTTGGATAGATTTAATTTACACTTTTATCTCTCTCTGTCCTGTCCCCCACTCTGCACACATGCCTGGGGAAAAAGGGAAATTTAGACGGTCAAATGTACAAAAAGGCTCTTTAGTAGCAATGAGGAAGAAAAATATCATGGTAACTGGCAGACAACTCAGGAGCTCAGAGACACCTGAGAGGCCTTTGTCTACACCCACTGCCCTGAAGGCATGCGAGCACACACAGTCAGGTGAGGGGAGTGGTTCAGCTTCATTCCTGCACCAGTAAGTATGTAGGATGTAGTTAAACCAGACGCTGACTGGATGTAGCGTATTACCTGCGGCTCTGGCTTACCTGTGGCTAGAAAAGCCTGTTTAACACAGACATGAGGCAGCATTTTTTAAGGCTTAACAGGGTTTACAACACTGATATTTAACATAGTAACTAGTAGCCATGATAATGATAATAATAATGAATACTGGCTTGTTTTTGTTTCTTGTGCCTCACCACCACAAGTACAAAGACAAAAACACAGCTGTGCCATGGGTTCACCTGTGTGCCGTAAGAAGTAGATGAGCCCTGAGCTCGTTACAAGGGATTACACCCAGTCACCCGTTCAGGTATGTGGATAATACCTGGGTCAAAGTTGAAACACAGAAGGCATAACGTTGAACTAAACACATAAACTCTGTGGACATTAACATCTAATTAAATCAAGATGTCACCGGCAAGAGCTTGGACTTCTTGGACTGTATTTGTGTGCACAGAAAACTCACACATACAGATCAATATTTGTGGTTTGACTCTCACCACAATACTGGGAGTAATCAGGACCCTACACCACCAGGCAGAAACGAATCCCACTTGATACCACTGTTCGTATTATTAGTGGTTGTATGCTAGAAATGCTGGTTTTGTTTTGCATTTTATCTTGTTGGGATTTAAACGCCATTCGTCATTTGCTTAAACTGAATGAGTGAACTCCCTCCAGGGCAACGGCTACTCGCCGCCGCACCGCCAGAGGCGCTGCAGGCGAGTCCGCTGCTATCAAAACACAACGAGCCTCTCCTGGACGACACGTTCGTGCTTTGTGTGTTCCGCACACGGCAGCAGTGCTGCACACACACACACACACACACACACACACTCTTCACAGATACTTTCAGCCGTGTACAAGCCGTCTGGTGAGCGGTGTGCAGCTGCAGACACTCGGTGTAACATGGCGAAGTCAAACGACTTAAAGATCTTCCTGGAGTCGTCGCTGAAAGAGATCTTTAAAGCGACAGTAAGCGACATCCTGGACTCGGTGGACCGGACTCTGTCCGAGTATCAGGGTACAATACAGAGGATCGAGGCTGAAAACGAGGGCCTGAAGCGGCTGCTGTTCGCACAGAAGTCCGCTGCCAGAGGTACGTTTGTGTGTCACTTATTAAACAACGACCGTGTGCAGCCTCACGCAGCCGCTGACCTTTGGTTCGTGTCCCGCATTGTCGGCAAATAGTCCGTTTGTCCAAACACGGCATAAATACAGGTTTCGCTTCAGCATCTAACAGTAGCATAGCGTTTCATAGCCTTTAAAATTTACTGTATTGCTTTTGGTTACAGTGAATTGAATATAATTTGGCTTTATGTCTAAATTAAACCTCGTGAATGCATTAGCTTGGCCAAAGGAAACAACCACAGTTTAAACCTTTTTTATGCTGTTTCAAAGATAAAACAATTGACTAAGGAAAGCAACTGTTAGTTGTTGATGTTGTTAGTGGCATAGCAAACAGGACAGACAGTCACTGTGTAACACAGTAGTAATGATTGTATAGGAAGAATCCACTTTATTGTCGTTGAATACATTTTTGTACATGTTACAACAAAATGTATTCTCTGCATTGGACCCATCCCCCCTTGTGGGGAGCAGTGAGCAGCCACAGGCGGCGCTCGGGGAGCTGGCGCTGGGTGTCTGCTCAGGGACACACCTGGTATGGGGGGATGGGCTGGGTGGTGCAGCAGCTGAATCGATCCTGCTGTCTCTGCATCCCAGCTCTCTGCCTTAAGCACTGAGCTACCAGGCCGCATAGAACTTAGCTATTAACACGGGTAAACATAGTCAGTTCTGTAATGCAAAGTCAGCTGCAACATATGTGCACCTGAGAAATAGTTTCAGATTTTTTATTTTGAAATGTGGTACTCAGCAACTAACTGGTGAATATTTAGCAGCTACAGAGCCATAAGTTTTCTTTGGAATTTGTGTAACTAAATTAGTACTCTTTTTCCAACAATTAAATTAAGTGTATTCCATAGAAGAAGTAGACGACGAATCAGTATTATTGTCACTGGTTACATTTTTCACATGTTACAGTGAAATTTGTCTTCTGCATTTGACCCATCCCCCCTTGGGAAGAGCAGTGAGCACAGCAGACTCCCAGCCCATCCCCCATACCAGGTGTGTCCCTGAGCAAGACACTCAGCGCCAACTCCCCGGGCGCCGCCTGTGGCTGCTCACTGCTCCCCCCAAGGGGGGGTGGGTGAAATACAGAGGACAAAATTCATTGTAACATGTAAAAATGTATTTAATGATAATGAAGATGATGATTCTTCTTCTTAATATATGCACCACTTAAGTTAGTCATTTTTTCTTGATTATTTTTTTACAGATGTACATGAACACAATGCCACACAGACTTCAGAATGGAACAGTCCTCCTACCACCTCCACTCAGAGCACGTTCAAAATGTCCATATGCAGCAGTGACAAGAAGAACTGCAGGAGGAAGCAAAAAGATAAGACGAGGGAGAACATTCTCTCTGCTTCCTTTTCCCTGCAGACTAATCAAACAGTAGAACAACCCTATGAGGCCACAGCGGAGGTAGGTATGTCCACACAGAGCTTGATATCTGTAAAGTCTGAGCCTGACATGGATGAAAGCGGTGCTATTGACCTCTCCCAGCCTTCATCCCATCTCAATTTGGCAATTAGGCCAATAAAAGATGAGACTTGTGACATCAGTTGTGACGGTCAGAATGCCTATGAACCTCTGCTGCCACCTTCAGACCCTGAACAGGATCCCAGCGGCAGTGACAGTGAAGTTAAAGTCACCATAATGTCTGACACTTACATGCAGGATGAACAGTTCATTAAAACTGAGGAGGAGGAGGAGGAGCAGCAGGAGGATGAGAATGGGGAGGAGCAGTACAATGACGATGACAGCTCCTCTGAGCAGGATCATGCGTTGAGAGATTACCCTGAGTCAGAAAACGATTCGGAGAGAGTGAGTACACAAGTTGTGGAGCCAGAAGAAGAAAGCCACGAGGTCAGTCATTCACCTACTGTTCCTGCAGATGAGGTGAGTGGCAACAACTTTTTGCGCTGTCCCTCCTGTCCCAAAACTTATAGCCGAGTCTCCTCACTCAACATCCACATCAAGACTCACAGTGAGGAGACGGCCCACAGCTGTAGTTACTGTGGTAAACGCTTTGGACGGGCCGATTTCCTCAAATCCCATGAGCGCACACACACAGGTGAAAGACCTTACATCTGCAATATCTGCAGCAAAACGTACGCTCATCCTGGTCAGCTGAAGGTACACAAGCGCATTCACACAGGAGAGAAGCCGTATTCCTGCCCGCACTGTGAAAAGCTCTTCAAGGATCACAACGAGCTTAAAGTCCATGTGCGGACTCACACGGGGGAGAGGCCGTACGCCTGCCAGGAGTGTGGCAAAGCATTTAACAGTGCAGGCAACCTGCGAACACACGAAAGGATCCACACTGGTGAGAAGCCATACTGCTGCGCTCAGTGTGGGAAAAGGTTCAATGGCTTGGGTGACCTCAAAACACATTACAGGACTCACACTGGGGAGAGGCCCTTCAGCTGTGAGCTGTGCAAGAAGACGTTCAGTCAGGCAGGCCACCTGACCATACACATGCGGATGCACACGGGGGAGAGGCCGTACAGCTGCAATGAGTGTGGCAAGAGGTTTACAGTGGCCAGCACCCTTAAACTGCACCAGAGGACTCACACGGGAGAGAAGGAGTACAGCTGCTCGTACTGCAGCAAGAACTTCAGCAGGTCGGCCCACCTGAAGAGACACGAACTGGTCCACACCAAAGAGAAGCTTTTCTTCTGTAGCCCGTGTGACAAGACGTACACGGACCAGTACTCCCTTAAAAAGCACATGAAGATGCATGAAACTAAGGAGCAGAATGAAAGCAAGGAAAGCAGTGGCGAGGCTGAAAGAAATGCAAGCCAGCAGTCACCTACTGAGATGGTTGAAGAGACTGAAGAATTTAGAAAAACATTGTTAAATATAAAAGTTGAGGATGAATAGTGTTTGTAATTTTACAAAATTATCTCAAAACCAATTCTGAAGCCTTGTTGCAACGGACGAGATTGCATTCAGGTTAGCAAAGGCCCATCATTTCATTAAATACAGACAGTCCATTGTTGCAGATGTCTCTGACAAAGCAGCACAAGAAATTTAAACCTTGCTCAACACTATCTTCCTGCGTAAGGCATGGTGTTACAATGCCACACAAAGAACACGCAAGAACACGTTAATCCTGGCAGATTACATTGTAAGATCGTATACCATGTACGTCACGATCACCACAACAAAATAAAAAACAGTTGCTGATGCAATAACTTCCATCATTAAGGCGGAAAACTGTGTGTGATGTTTGTGCAATAGACTGTTTAACTGTCTAATTTTTGATGTGATTTAGATCCAGACATTTAGCTATATTGTACAATTTATAATGACTGTAACGCTAATATCCTCCTTTCAAACCTCTCTGTCACTGGGATCCCAAAAAAACTGTCTGTCTTTAAAACTTTCTGTATGTTACCAAAATGTTGGGAATAGGTTTTTGAACTGCTTTATGGGGGAAAAAACGGAATGTAACATCAGATCTTTACTTTCATCCACCCTGCTGAGGTAGGCTCGAGTAATCCGAGCCCCTCCTTAATGTCCTCACCTTAAACATCAGCACCCACTACTGTTAGTAAGAAGCAACTATATTATTATTATTACATATTTATACATTTGGTAGTCAGAGAGTTAGACATGTTTGCAGCTATGTGATTAGTTAAAGCTATATACAGCAGTAGACAGTCAGCAGTTTGATCAATTGAACTAGGAATTGTGACTTATTAGTGTGTGATCTGTGTCTAAATTAAAGAAATACAGTAATCAAAACATTTTTGTCTAATTTTTTCATAGATGTGTTTACATTTGATTTAAGGAAGTTGGTAAAGAAAAAGTGTAAAATACAACCATTTTTTGTCACAATGGCTGAACGCATCTTGTCCATCTGTAAAATCAATAGGGGTACTGAAAAAAGTGCAGACTGCTCTGAAGAATCAGCCAATGTCACGGTACTTACTATATTGCATGTTTCGCTGGTTAAAACTTCCTGCTGAATCCACCATGTAAAAGTTTGTGGCCCCAGCAGCAGCATTTTCAAACACACAACTAGTTGGCCCTACTGAAATGGCCTCTGAAAGTCACTTTAAAGGGTGAAATAAGGAATTTCGTAAGATTAAATTATATTAAAGCATTTATCAATAATATTTGTATGCAAGAACAAAATTCATGCTCTTGTTTTTCTCACTACATTTACAACCATTGCAAGCATAGACATAAAACATCAAACTTTCACGTGTCTCTCTTTTTATTTTAATTGTGCATTAACATTACTGTAACTGTGCCAGTGTGAAGAGGCAAATTTTCAGCTTTGTCCCATAGCTACATGCAAAGCACCCATTAGAACATCAAAAGGCACACAAAAAATAGAGAGATTCAAGATTCTTACATGGTTTTAGGTTTCTGCTTCTTTTTTATGACATGATGAACAAATTTAAAATAAAAGCAGAATGTTCAAAACATTTTAAAACAACATAACAAACTAAAGACAAACTAAAATGCTGCATAATGTAGCAGAGAAGATAATTGTAGGCATCTTTACAGGAACATTAAGAAATACTCAAACCTATAGTTTATTATCTTCTACAGAAACAGTTGAACAATTTGCTCTAAAACTGAACTGCTTATAGGTCTGTTATTGTTTATGCTGGCAGCATTGGCTTTAAATACGGTTTGTGTCTGCCTATAAAGGTGTCCCAAGCACTAGGATACACATTTGGCTTAATAACCCTACACTGAGTCTCTTAATAGGCCTATAGTTCAATGTTGGTTGTGCTCATGTTTCCGGTTGTGCTCTGCATCTCGGTTTTGCTGGTCCGACAGCAGTCAAGGCCCCATGGAAGCTTTACCTTGGAGAGATAAAGCACAGGCTGAATGCTGCTGCTAATATTCAACATGCCGAAGGCGAAGTGGTGAATGTAGCAGAGGAACACGTCGGGAGAGAAGCAATCCTGGAAGGGGAACAGTGCAACGGGGGGGAAATAGTTGAACACTATGATGGCCAGGATGATGAGGACCAACTTGAAGGCTCGCTTCTTCACAGGGTGCATCTCGTCTCTGCCAGGTCCAGACTGCCTCAGGACCAGGAGAATCGCAGTGTTGCAGAAGACCATGAAGGCGAAAACAGAGAGGATGATGCCTATGAAGATTTTGTTGAAGCCAACAGTTACAGTGCTTCCTACTGCACACTTAGCAGCAGAGTATGACAGAATGATTATCCAGACCGCTGTGACCAGCGCTGTTCTGTGTTTGCGGTCTTGGATTTTGGTGAAGGTGATGGGGTGGACTACAGCTATATATCGATCGAGGCAGATGCAGGACAGGAGGAGGGGTGAGGTGTCTTTCATGCCGTAGAAGAAGCGCAGAACATACCAGGGGCTGCTTGCGGTGATGTAGACGATGTTAACCAGCTCCAGAGGGAAGATGAGACCAAAAAGTGTGTCTAACACAGCGAGATGAAGTATGTATATATCTGCAGTAGAGGGGTCTCCTTTGTTCTTACGAATGAGCCAAAGCACCATGAGGTTTGCTGGGATGCCCAGGAACATGTTAAAGGACCCCAGGACGAGGTACCAAATGAGAACACCGTTTAGGTCTTTGCATCTTTGATACAGGGTCACCTCTTGATCGGTGTCATTGGTCAGTCTCTGAGAGATGAAGACCACAGTGGAGTTGCAGAAATCATTCATGTTGGTCAGATGAGAGAATCAAGCCATCCAAGGACATCAGATGTCTGTCAGACAAACAGTAAGTTAGTAATGACAAACAGCAAATAGTGTTTACATTTTAACGATGCAGAGTCAAACGCCATGAGTCAACCCATGTAACTCTTTCTAGAATAAAACAAACAATTAAGAAAAAGACTTTAAGGAACTGTTCTTTTTTATATTGTGTCCTAAACCACATTGCTGCAAGCATAAAGTATTAATAATTGATTGGGGCAGTGGGCAGAGCAGTCAACCCAAATTAATTCTGGTTAAAATGAAAATAATTTTTATACCTGGCACTACAGCAAACTAAATCACTACTCTCAAGTGGAGATAAACCAAACAGCAAGACAGCTGTACTTGTGGGCACAGCATCAACCATTACCGTGAAGATACTTTGAAATGAGCTCTACATTATGCATGCTCTTATTCAAATCTTGAATGCAGCTTTTAACAGAAGTAGGTGACTACAGTTGTTCTACAGTCACAGGGACAGCAGAAGTATCACAAAGTGTGTGGTTACTGTGCATTGCTTAAGAATGTTCAGAACGCTTGTGCAACAACATCTGCTCCTCAGTGTTTGGACTAAGATCGTTAGTTGTTTGGGGTTTTTTTGTTCTTAGTGCTGCAGCATTTTGGACATAAGTGAGTCTTTGACTTTCTGCAAATACTTTGTGTTTGACTCTTTTCTAGCTGAACACGACAACAGACTCTATAAGCAAACTAAAATTTAACTAGTCTGTGCAAAGCCCAGATCTCATTTCTATCTCCATAGTTTTGATGTTAAATAGTTTAGCTTAATAATAAAACCCTAACTCCTAAACCTAATAATTACAGAACAGTTTATCAGAGCTGGTGTTAGGTTCACACTGTACCACAAACTCCACCATAAAACTCTCTCTTAACTCAGTATTAATTGAACTGAGAAGTAAGAACTAAGAATTTGCTTCTGCAGAGGAACTAGGGAATCAGAAGCGCTTTTTAATAAACAGTATATCAGCTTCTAAACAGGACCCTATATTATGGGGCGGAGGATACTGTTTTACTTATCGGGGAACTACAGTTTTGATTCCACAGACAATGCAGGTCACTGAACAAACACCTGCATGAAGCCACCAATTAACAGCTTCATCTGTCTAATTAGGATTTACTTTTTTAAAACATTGACTAAATTTTAGGTTTTGTGTTCGTTGTAAAAAATATTACGTAATAAAAGAAGCATTTTATTATACTTGATGATGAAACATGAGAGCATATGATATATCCCCAAATCAGATAAAAGAACGCAAACCAATGAAAGTGAAATAAATATGAACGTTGTCAAAGATGAATTATCTTGATATTTATCACACTGTTATCTGACATAACATTTATTTAGCCATATACAGGCAACTATAAAAAAATGTGTTAACATATTTCCGCACCTACCACAGTAAATGAGGAAGTATGGTGCATGCCAGATTATAAAAAAAAACATTTTTACAGCTAGTATGCAGTATAAAAAATAGTAATAATAGTAAAGGTGAATATCAAATGTCGTCATACGATTCAGTCTTTCAGTCAACTGTTTCATCTGCACTGTGAGATTATTTCATTTGTCTAACAAAAGGTAAATTGCGTTTACTTAATAGGTTTCTTGAACTTGAAATGTACATGACTTAAAATGCATGAACATCATGCACACCTCTTCAATATAAATATAACATCAATAATTACAACAAGAATTTGTTAATGTTCACACATAGCTTTGTATGGTAGATAAAGCTTCTTACCTTACTTCATACCTACTACGTACTTCCTTTAATGAACGGTTATCCCTTCCTACAGCAGCATAAGTATTACAGCCAGAGTGAGTCAGAACAGCAATTTCCTCTTCAGATACCCATTCACACTGTATGATGTGCTAAATGCTGTTTTATCATGTGTACTGTACGCATTGACCACCAGGTCAACAAACGTTGTCTCTGTATAAATAGTTAATATGTAACTGGGTAAAAGATAAACTAATACATGCTGTGGTGTCAGAATACTGACACTGTACGACATGACTGTGGAATCTACCCACTGCAGATTACAAACATTAAAATGTAGAGGTCAGACCTTCCTATGCAAAGTAACGCTCACCTGTTTGACACGATGCCGCAGCGGCTTCCTGATACGACTGGTGTCCTTGTGACTCTTTTGCAGGTTTCGCACAGAGTAGGCAAATGCTGAACCTTCACCTTAAAATGAAAAATATTCTATTTTCATAGACGACCCAACACTTCAGGGAACCTGCTCTGTTTGACTCAGGACGAGGGTGTGGATGTTGGAGATTGTTCCTTGGATGCTCTTATGTCTTAAATATGCAATCTTAAATATGACTACACTAAATAATCAAAAAACATGGTAGAGGATCATCATTTGGGTGACATGGAGCTGTGTAAGGGAGTTAATGAGAGACGTATGGAAATATGAAAAAGGTTTCTTTGGAGGACATGTTGTGGCAAGCTATCATCCATTCACACTGATTGGCAATGATGCAACAAACAAACGGTGTCTGTAAACAACTGATGCAACAGTTCAGAAAATCAAATCTGATTCAATTCAGTGTAACAAAGTGTAATGTGTTTCATGAGGCTGACATGTTTTAAGGTGGAGTTGTACTTAGTTACAGTCAGTCACAGAACACTTCTGATTGTGTTCAATTACTTTTACGACTCCTGTGATTTTTTTATCATTCATCGCTTTGTTATTACAGGCTATGTTGTATTTGTGGGTTGCCTTCTCTGTGTTTTAAGGTGTATGAACAGCTTGGCATCCCATCTGCTGAACCTCAACAGAGGCTTGTTTGCTTTCATGTGACTGTCTCTGAACCTGTTGCTTCCACGAGGTAGAGGATTCTCACAGGTTTGCTAAATTCTTCATCAGATCACTACTGCACACTGTTTGTCCCGTATCCAGAGAAGCACAGACCTCTCAGAAGCAGGAGCTTCATGAAGTTCAATCAAGCATTTATTTTACCATCACAAAGATCAAATGGTTCTTTTGGGGCACACTAGTGGATTTAGGGACACTATGTAGGACCACAGTAAACAGCTGTTTTTTTAGTATACAGGACTTTCTAAAGCAATGTTTTTTTAATACCTTATTGCAAGTACAAATACCAAATTGTCTTTACATATATTTTACTTATAAAGAAAACAAAAAAACTATTTTAAAATAAAAATGAAATAGTAATGATGCATATGCACCCAGTCATCCACAGGATGCAAAAGAAACCACAGCACTTTTAGAATAAGTCATAGGTGCGAAAATGTTAGATATTTATAAGTGTTCACTTCATCTCAATGTCTAAGTAACATGGCTCATCGCTGCATGTATGTTATACATGCATTTTCATCCGTCTGTGTTTCTACATCATGCAACAGACAGGAATTTAATTGCTGGAAATAACCAACAGAAAACTGTTGAATCAAACCTTTATCAGATGCAACCCACCATTCAGTTACCTTGCTGAACATTACTTCAAAGCTCTTTTTCTCACAGTTTTTTTCTGTGCTGCATGGGTTGAATTCACAGACACAGATTTCTATTTCTATTTTGTCTTTTCACAGGTCATTCACAAGTCTGCTGTTCGAATGTCTCAACAGGGGGAACATATAATGTCACTTTTGGTACTGTTGTGAGATTTTAATTCAAACTACTTTGCATCTTGTCAAGCTCAAAATTAAATACAGCCACTCACATCCATGCAAATGTGTTGCATGAGTTACATCAGATCATCCTCACCATCAAGGGACGTTTTCTTAATTAATTTATGACAGGAAATTCTAACAGTAGTAAGCAGGTCGAACCATAAAGGAAGTTTCTTCATTCAAATCAGATTTTCTCCGATGCAGATCTTTAACTGAAATACGTCATATAAAATGCAGTCACAGCACGAGCTGTCATGCAGAGAGTGAGCAGAGCAGGATGAGACAAATCCACGGGAAAGAAGCGCAGACAGAGTCAGCATTGTTTGGTCACATTTATTTTTTTTTTGCTTTTCATCCGAAGCTGGAGTACTCTCAATAGAAAGTATAAGGAAGAGTTTCACTCACATACGAATTAGTTTGAGCAGCAAGAAACATACAATCAAACAAGTGGGAAACAGACAAATAGTATGTAAATACAATATGGTATGTGCAGACATCCAAGCAGTACCATTAAGACCCATTAACATACTACCTTCCACTCACTAACTAAACATTTATCTTGTAAACGTGTGAATGGCTAAATGTTCTTATTATATAGTCTAAAGCCATCTGTGCTACAGTTTAATCTTAAGTTTCAGAACAGAAATATCTTCAGAAGACAGCATCTTTCTAAATGAAAATGTCATCCATGCAAGGAATACAGGGATTTAGCAGAACGAGGCCGAAGTAATGATTTGTTTTTAATTTCTGGCATAACAGATGATCTCCCATCTCCGACATTCATCACCTGCTGGCTTTTATCCTCTTCAGCTCTCCTCTACGTGCAAACTTATCTTCTCTCGTCTATCTCTGCCTCGACATGTCACCCCCCCCAATCTTAAAAAAAGCTTAACATTTAACATGCTACTATTATACACAGTGAAAACTGCTATTGTTCAGCCAGTCTTTAAACACCCTAAAACCAGTAAATGTCAGGTAAACATTATTATTCAGTTACATTAAAATGAATGAAGCACTGAAAGACAAGGGTAAAATATCATACTAGAGTTTAAAATCCAAGTACCAAGCTTTAAATTATAATAACTGGTCACAGCAAGCCAATTTGTTTTCCTATCAAACTGTAAGAATATGGTATTTTATTTCAACAAAACTACTCCAATCACCTTTTGGACTACTGATTGAAATGTTTCTTTACTTGGCAGAAGCTTTTATCCAAAGACACTTACACGGAGCTAGTGGTCAGTGTCTTGCACAAGGACACACCCGGTCAGAGCTAGGACTCTGGGCTGGGATTTGATCCTACAACCTTCGGTATCCCAGTCTGACTCTTATCCCATTGAGCTATCAGGCTGTTTTGTCCATTGCTTGTGCAGTTGAGCAGCAGAAATAAAGATAATGTGTTGAATAGAGTAATGAGATCTCATGACACCTGACTCGTTTTTTGTTTCTTTTTTCATAATGGGAGTGCTTATGTAGGACACATTAAGGCAGCAGAGCCTTTCAACTCTGGGGTCAAGTCATTCGGGGTCAGTATTCCCCGGAGCATTCACATCTGGGTAGTGCATGGTTTGTTTTAAGTGGAGTGGTCACTTGTAGCAGCTGAGGATGTTGGTGTGTCATGACTAAAGGTGCATTACTGACACTGAGCAGTCAGTTGGGCAAAAAAAACAAAACAGCCTCCGTCTTGCAAGAGATTGTTACAGATCGGTTCAGATATGTCGACATGTTGTGGTTATTTCCTCACTGATTAATGTTCTTTTGAGGTTGGGAGAGTGAAACCGTTTTTAGATGAAGGTGGAATCCAGGGTGCTGGTGTCTTGCACACAGCGTGCTCGAGCCTCAAAAAGCTGTTTAATCAAGGCGGACTTCTCCTGCTCCAGCTGGGCGATCCGCTCGCTCCTCTCTGTCACCTCCTTAATGAAAACAAGCAAAAGAGATAACGTGAGTGACAACACCTACAGGCTGGAGTGACCTCTGGTCTACTGGCAGTTTGCAGACTGTGCTGGACCTGTGTGAGAAGTCTGTTCTGGTCCTTCAGTCTCTGGATGGCTTGTGGAGGAGCTGGAGCTGGAGGCTGGGAGTTTGCTGAGAGCACAGCAGTTTGAGCATTGGAAGGAAAGGACTGCTGGGCAACAAAGAGGAACAAGTCAGCTCAGACTTACTGTTACATTGATATATTCTGTAATTGTTTTGCAACGACCTGAAATATACACAGGTTTCCACAGCCCGCTTTGCATTTATCTGGTTTAAACAGGCATTCAATGCTATTTTGCATTTAGGTTTGTGTTACACAAATCTTCCAGTAACAGAACAGAAGACTGGTGCCCTCTGTTGGCGCGCTTTGTGTGGGACTAAGTAATAGAAATTAAATAGTGGATAACCCATTGGCTAAACTGATATTATCGTATTATATATTGTTCACAGAGATAGTTAGCACTACTGCTTTCACAGCAGTAAAACTAGATGCTGAAAGGTTTCAGTTTCACTATGAAAAAGTATCAAAACTTACAGATAAAGCCCATCCTGCAGAAACTTTACAAACTACTTAATTGTGTAATATGGCCATTGTGGGTTTTATTTACAGTAGTAAAACTTAAATCCATAGTCAAGATTTATATTGAAGGAAACTAAGAGCAGTTAAGTTAATGCTCACCATCCCAGTGGTGGAAATAAGGTCATTAAGGCAGCGGTTGACTTCTTGCAATTTGGGAATAAGAACATTCATGCGGCTCTGACTGGCTTCAGTGAAAAAATCCTGCAAAAGAAAAAAAGCACAATATAAAGAAAGTGTCAGGAGAAGGAAGAACTTTTAAGTAATAGTAATCTATTGTTGTTGAGTGATTGACGACACGTTGCACCTCCTCACTGTGTTTTTAACGGTGTACTGACCGTGCAGTGGGAGCTCTGGCCGACCTGCCGCTGTCTCTCTGTGACATTGTGGATTTGGCCCTGGTACCAGTCTCGGGCCCGTTCCACCACTTCCAGACCGGTCAGCAGGGAATCCTTCTCCTGTTCCAGCTCTTTCATCTGCTTCAACTGTGCAAATTGAATATTTAAAAGTAGGGTGATGCGAGTAAGAATAACAAAGAGTGAGGAAAGAATTGTAGGTGCATCCCTAAACGGATATGACTGCCAAACACTATTTAAACAAACTGTAGTTCTGGTAAGTGTTATATTTACAGGCAGGTATATAGTTCAATTTGACTGGATTTGATTGCACAGTCATAGGATTAAAGAGGCCACGACAGCTCGATTGTTTCTAAGACTGAATCGCTGATTTCAGGCGGCCAGCAGTCTGTGTCGCAGACAAACACGAGGGCATCTGCAGCAAACTCTTTTGTGCTGCCTGAGACAATGGCGCCATACCAATTGTGCCAGACTCTCTCCCATGTTTAGAGGAGCAATCAGCCCAGTGTCATGGCAACTGCACAGCAACCTAAGAATGGGGTAAACAGCAGACCTATTTCAACTATGGTCACCCCAGTGTGTGTGCGTGTGGGAGAGATTGTGTGAAAGAGGGAGAGGTGTGTGTGTGTACCACAGCAAGGCTACATTGAGTTGTGCTGACCAGGCTATCCATGCAGCACAGTGCCTTAGTCCAGGCCTCACCACTGGCAGTAAGCCACCTGGTGTGTCATCTCTCTATGCATCCACTGCTAAATCTTTTCGTAGCTCAGTACATTCCACTGTTCATAGTTACACCAGGGTGCATGTGGTAAAAATAAATGAAGAAGAGAACGCAGTATGTCCCTGTTTAACAAACTTTCTCTTTCCCAGAAATCATGGAGTGGGGAGGAAGAGGGGAAGGTGGTTTAGATAAAAACAAGTCTGTGTCTAGAATGATCCACCTGCATGAATGTGTGGGTGGAAAAAAGAAAGGGAGCAGAGAAGACAACAGGAAGGGAGTAACATAGCAAATGGCTGAAAGGTAATGGAAAACTATGCATGTATGTGTGTGCTCTCTGCTGCCTGAATGACCATGCATGAATACACACAGCAACGCACATACAATAACATGACACCATCTGCACACGCTGTTTAACTAAAAGCACAAAGACCAGAATAACAGCCTTTCAAATTTCATCTACAAAGCAGCCGTGTGGCCTGGACATTGATGCTCTACAATGCAAACAGCAGGTCAGAAGCAACAAACCAAATTGTCCAAATGTCTAAAGCATAATGAAAACACAGATGTGAAGTTTACAAGGATTAAATATCTTCTCTCAATAAATTATCTCCATCAACTAATCAACTTGTATTTGTTTCAGCACTTATCCAAAACTTACGTTTACAATAAACCAACTGTCCACAGAGCATTGCACAACAACAACAGATTCTGTATCATGCTCAGCACTAGATTTTCTGTTTGTTTGTTAAAACACAGCTCTTCATCTTCAATATTATTTGCCATACATGTATCAATAAGAATGAACAAATGCTAAAATACAACACAGGCAAATTTTAAGTTCCTCTGTTCTCTACTAAAATGGCTCCTTCTCCCTCTTTCGTCCCTCTTGTCCTACTCACCCAAAGGAAAAAGTGCAGGGCTTTGCTGCTGTAGAGGCTACTGCTGAGGGGGATAAAGACAGTAGTGTAAGCAGCCCACACAGCCGTCCAGGCTGGGCCAGGTTGGCCAAGTGAGTCCTCTACTTCTACCAGGCCCCCGGGCCCGACTCGGCTCACTACCATCAGTGCAGTGCCGGGCCAAGTCGGCCTGGGTGGGAGGGACAGAGGGAAGGGGGAGGAGGAGAGGGGTAGGGAGGGAGGGAAAAGGAGGGGAGTCGGTCAGTCAGCCTCTCCAGACACAGAGGCCAACAAGGAAAAGACACGGAGACGACAACACAAACAGAGAGAAAAAGGGAGAGGAGGCGAGCTGCTGAGAATGAGAATTGGGAGGCAGGGGGAAGGCAGAAAGTGAGGGGAGGTATGAGTGTGAGCTCCAGACTAAGGTGGGAGGGGCGGAGTGAGGGGGGGAGGGGAATGTGGAGGCCAATAGAAAGTGAAATAGAGAAGAGCCTGCACTGGAAAAACCTTTTGCTTGTTACGTGTTTGTGCTTCAGACAAACGCTCTAAGATATTTTGCATTTAGTGTGAGAAATTATTTAACAGTAAATAGCTTTGCTCGGTCTGTTTTCAACACAGTACATTTTCAAGGGTTTGTAAAGTTGGGTGCAGCTGTCACATGTGTACCAACCATTCCATAATCCACTCCGTTGGATATGGTATGTCGCCTCTGCTCTTCCCGACTGCGCCCATGTCGCCTTGAACCGCCTGTAAATCCTGTTGCTGATTCGCTCTGAGACCTTGGTAGACCTGATTTCCCAACACCTACAGAAATGTGAAACAGGCGCATTTTATCAGCTGCGTTAAAATGCTGCATTCTAGAATGCAGTCTGTCATTAAATATTCACAAATATGACTCACTGATCATTTAGGTTTTCAATAAAGGTTCAAACATCTGTGATGGAACACAACACAATTTAGGCAAGTCTGAAAACTCGGATCGAGCAGCATGGTCAAGTGTGCATGTGCAAGTTAAACTCTAACAGCAAAAAAGAATGGCTCATACTGGACATTTTTCATATTCTAAGTTGATTTAGTGAAGTGTTTTTAAAGCAATAACTGATCCTGAAAAGGAGAAAAAATAATGAGCAGAACATTGACACAAAAAAAATACTACAGAAAGAGGCACTTATTTTGGGTGATAATGCTTCTGGGTTGCCAGCGTACACCACTGGAGGGAGCTGTACTCTGCAAATTGTACCTACATCATGTACTCCACTAAAGTGTGTCATAGTGATACTAAAAAGGCTTGATCAAAAATTCATTTTTAAATGTGTAAATAATTATGTTACTATGTCCTATTGCTTGGCTGGGAATGAGCTCAGTAGTGTGGGGGGAAATATGTTATCTGAGATAAAAACAGATAACCCTCATAAATAAATGGTATCCAAGGATGTTCAGAACTGGCAACTGAGATGGGTAAAAATTAAATAAAAGTGTAATAAGAAATATGTTACCTTTAACCAACACTACAAAAATGTAAGGCCATGTTTGCTTTGTGATACAGGGAAACCTAAAGTCTGTGGCATTTTAGCATTGTCTGATTTTTAAATGGAAGCGAATAGGAGTCCTGTCGACCTTTCCCAAAAACAACAGAGGCGTGAGAGACAGAGTGGATGTCAGGAATTTGTGGTCATGTCCAGGGTGTTGGGGAGGATTTCACTCACGCTGTGATTCAGTGAGCCCTGGCCTTTCTGCTGTAATCTGGCCTAATCCAGCAGGGTTTGGCTGCATGTGAGAGATTACAGCACGGACACTGCTGTCTACCTTACACCACCAAAAGTATGCGAACACATTACATTCATATCTGACTACGCACCATCTTGTATGAAATCAATATGCATTTTTACACATATTGGTCTACCATATATATATATATATATATATATATATATGAATCAGACTGTATGCATTTACTCCCATTCACACACAAAAGCATTTCAAATAATCATCTATCTGAAAAACTGTGTATTAAGTGAAAGCCTAAGGGTTCAACAGTGGATTGTGGAGGAAGTATAAGAGTGTCACTCTGATAACTCCTGACAGGCCTGGCTGTATAGAGATCAGGCAAACTTGAAGGGACTCTCGTTCAGAGTGTGTGTGTGTGTACGAGAGAGTTTGAACAAGAGAGAGGGAGCATAGACACTTGTATAACTGTGTTAGAAAGAACAAACAACAATCAGTCTGCAATTATGTAGAGATAGTACACAACGGGATGTGGCTGCAGCAGTTTCTATTTAGCCTACATCCAGCAAACCAGGGAAAAACTGAACACATAGACGTGCGGACAACTGACCAGCACTGCTTCCTCTGTTAGAGGGTGATGTTGGGGCCGACTCTGCTCCCACCACAAGCAGAATGTCAAGGTGGACAAATCTCGACGGGAATTGATGACATGATCTTTGACCTTCACCTGGGTTACCAACAGCAACTAGAAAACCATAATTGGAGCAGAGACCCTTTAACAGATACCTTGAGAAGAGTGATGTGAAAACCCAACTATGACTGTTGATGAACCCCCCAAACTCTCTAAATGACAAAAGCTAATGCAGGCACTGTCCACTGTGTGTTACATGGATCACTGCATCCAATTCCATTATAGTATGAGACAGAAGCTGGCAGGACTGTGGCTGAAACATCAACTCAGTTGGGCATGGAATCAAATGGCTCTCACAGGGGAATTTAATCTCAAGTGCATTCTCTCCTGTTCGCTGGTGAATATTATTATTTGTTGGCATTTTTGTTTAAAGTCTTCTACAGTAAAAGGTACAAACTGAAACGGAGCTACAAAAAGTGTAGTTAGATTAGAAATTCTTAAAGTGTTAAGGAGGTATTGAGATGTTGACTGAAAGTAGCACTGTCTGTGTACCTTTGATAAAGAGTAGTGCTAAAACAATACTAATGAATTATTCAATCAATTTTAGATGAATTTAGACTGGTTACATTGACTTTTGGGCTTTTCTTCGTGTTCACGAGTACATACATTGGGCTTTGTGAAATGCAACGTTTCCAACTATTTATAACCCTAACAAGAATTGACAAATTTAACAGACAGAAGTAAATCAATTTTCTTTTGGTCCTAGCTCAATAACCCTCCAAGAACATAACCACAACTCATCCAGGAGGTCATAAAAGAACCCAGAACAACATATAATGAACTGCAGCTCGTCAAGAGTTGAACTTTTTGTTAGGTGTGAGTCACATTACATCTGTCTCAAAACTAACATTTCCCAAAAAATAACATGTCTACAGTCACCCATGGTGGTGGTAGTAGTAGTGTGATGCTCAGGGGCTGACTTGCAACTTTAAGACCAGGACAGCTTTCTTTGATTGATTTTTTCCTGATGTGATCAATTCTGTGCTCTACTAGAAAATCATTACAGCAGCTGCAGGACAAAGCAAGTCCACCTCTGAATGGCTAAAAAAATGAACGTAAAAGAACTTTATTCCAATGAAAACATGCTATGTCATGGCCTAAAACAGGTCATGTTGATGATGAAAAACCTGCAGTGGATTAAAACTATTCTTCAAAGAAGAGTGGGCCACATTCCTTCACAGTTATGTGTCATCTCATCACAAATTCTTGTTTGCAGCTGTTGTTGGCACAATCAGGTATTAGAATTAGGGGACCGTTACTTTTCGCAGTTTTTTCATTAATAAATATCGGGTTGTGTACTATTAAAAATTGTTGGACGATGAATAATTGACGAGTGAAAAATATGCTAAAGTAATCTGGAAGGCTGCGCACACACACACACACACACACACACACACACACAGTCCTTACATGCTGTGACATTTGGACTCGGACAAGGTTTATTTTATGGGATAATAACAAAGAGGAGTAGATGGTCTCAGTGAGCCCAACTCTGCAGTCGCACGCACAGAAACATTTCTGACCCATTTTTACTTACTTGGTTCTTGGAGCTGCAGTGACTCTAGAGCCAGCGACTCAATGGACCTGACCCGGTTCTGCTGGGACTGTGCTGGTTTTGTGGCATGGCTCGGATCGGTCCTGTAACACCCGCCTTCCGGAGCACCGGGAATCCGCTCCAAACTCCGCCCGGACCTTTCGATGCCGGAGCAGTAGCGCGGCGGTGCGCACGCTGGGTACCCGGCCCCGTCCTCGGGCCTGGAGCGGCTCTGCACAGGGTGCGCACGGTGCTGCTGGGTGTTCATCAGGTTGCTCGGCCTCAGCGGACACACCTTGTTCTCCACGCTGCACGTGGACGGTGGCATGGGCTTCTGGGTCTGCTTTGGATTCTGCTGAGGGTGCACAGCCACCTGGGCCTTGAAGTGGGAGCTGTTCTCCGGGTTCAGCATGGAGTAGCGCAGCCCTGCAACAAACCGCTCGAAGGTGAGGCAGCCATGCGGTGGGGTGACTCTCCGGAGGCAGGGCAGCACCCCACCGGGTAGGTCCCGGGTGTCTGCGCCCTGCCAGCGGCTCTCAATCTCGGAGATATGGACGTATCCCCGTCCACTATCATCCAAAATGTCAAACAGGGTCCTCAGGCTGTGGAGGAAAGCTTTGGGCAGACCGTCCGTGGAGTACTCCGCGTCTTTCGGCTGCATTCTGGCAGTTTTAAAACTTTCCGTTTTGCCTTGAAATTCCTCTTTTCTCGGTCCAACTCTGCCGTAAATCGCCGACGTCCCGTTCAGCTTGCAGCCCTGTTCAGTCGCTATCAAAGCCATGGGAAAGCTGATCACGTCCACGGACTAATCGATCAAAACACACCTACGCAAAGTTGGCTAACTCTACCGATACACACAGCTGAACGTACAGCACGCGGAAATCAATCGCCGCTTAATCACTAACCAACTAAATCCGTCTATTTAAACAGATTTTCGGGCTGACACATCGCGGTTTTTGCCCACGGGCCGTCTCGTCCCGCAGAAACTCCGCCGCTCTCTGATCCATACTTTCCTCCTTCTCACCAGCACCGCCCCTTCAAACGGCTGTGCGCGAGCGACCCAGCCTCTGCCATTGGCCGCAGTGTGCACGAGCTCAGCGCTGATTGGCGGAGGTTTGAGCTCGGCTCCAGTTTGAGTTCTGCTTTTGTTATGAAAGGGTATAAATAAAGCCTGCGTTATTATACACATCATCTTAATCAGAAAGAGCTGGGTAAACTATCAGTTTACAACCTCCCATACGCAGTCACGACAGGAGACAGAATCTCTTTGTTTCATTTTATTGATCCTTTTTGCCTTTTTGTTGATATTTTTGCAGTCAGACAAATTACAATACATTTTATTACCATTTAAAGACAGGTTATTACACTATGAGACAGTCAGCTATACAGTGTTGTGTTGGTACCCATCTCATTGTTAACATTAGATAAAGCAGTGTTGTAGCATTTGACAGATGACGTAATCTGGTTTTATTGGGCTCAGATGTCAACTGGAGGATTTTTTTAGTTAGACATATTTAAGCATGTAGAGAGAATCTGTGAACTCCCTCAACCAGCACCATGAGAAGGACATTGAAATCTGTGAAGCCACCCATTAAAGCGTTGCATGCGTGTACATGATTTGTGACATCATACATATTTCACAACTATTCTCAGTCTAAAGAAATGTGATATTCAGGTTTATGAAGTCCAGTACATGTAGCCTTCAATGGTGAGTAAATGTCATTGCAAAGAAGACAACGTTTTTTACTATTTTTAAAAAATAAAGTTGGCTTCTCTGGAGAAAAACATAATTTATAGTATAGTTAGTAGTAGTAGTAACTAGTGTTTTAAAATGTCAACAAACGCTTGACTCTAGGGGAACATTAGACTGAATAAACCTTTTTAATAAATGGCACCTATAAGTTGTTCAGATGTGTCAAAATACACTCTGTCCTTAGTGTACTTAAAGTAGGTTTTAAAGACTTTGAGTACCTTAGTTTTCTGCTAAATTCCAATACATTTCTGGGTAGTGTTACTGAAATGGAAGTTTCTGTTGTGCATTATCAGTTCCTGTCCTTTAAATCTAATGTCCTTGTCATTTAAAAGAACTCTTCTCATTTTATGCATTATTCCTATAAATAAGCTTTTTTTTGTTTTTATCTCACTTGACACTTGAACTCCAAATAAGCTACTCAAGTGAAAACAATGACAACAAATAATCTTGTTAAATGGAATGCTATCTGGGTTTCTTTATCATTCAAAATATTCTTTCTTCATGAACCAGATGCTGTATATTTCTTACAGTGACTCTTTAATCAAAACGTTCTTTCGGTCAGACTAAAAAGCTGCAGTCAGCTCAAATCAAATTTTAGTAGAGTCAAAACACATCACAACTGTTTCTGGTATTTCAGTGACACTTATTCTTTTTGTTCAGCAGTGAGTCACACTGAGAAACTCTCATTTCCTGCATGCATCCATCTCTGACCTGCCCAGACATAAACTCTCATCCTGTCACAATCTGTAAAAGCTTTAACAGCGATTAATATTGAGGATAGTGTCACACTCTAACAAAAGACTTGCCTAATGCAAACTATTCAATTATTTTTCCTGCCAGACCAGTTACTGAATCACTCATTATTTTCCATTATGTTTATCAGATCAATTGTACAGAGCTGAAAGCTAGGACACACAATCATTAAATCCCCTTAAAACAGATATATGTATACCCATCAACTGACAATCAATCACACACCAGTTGTTATGTTGTTGTGGACACTAATTATGACTCTAGGCAAAATAAAGAATGTCCAATAGGTCAGATGCTCAAATACACTATAATACAGTTCCAGACTGTGGATGTAACCCATGACTGGTTCATTTTTTCCTCTCGAACTTTGGGACTTTATAAGAAGAGGAGGAGAGATGAGAATGGGACTCGCACACTGTCCAGTCGCAGCTCAGCTCACTGTGATCGTTCGACACGCAGAGACAGACGAGTAAGTACTCATTCATGCTTCCCTCATCTCTATCTCATCTTTTCACACACATGGGCTGCTGCACAAATCAGCCACTGCACACACACTCTGTAGGCTTTAAACCATGCCAGTGCTTGTAAAGTGTGCCAAAAGGCCGGTTCATACTGCTGTTTGGTTTTAGACATGTACACATCCTCAGCTCCACTGGACAGTCAGTCTACTCATAAAACACCCTTAAACACGCACACGGTCCATGGTCTTTTTCTTTAGCTGTATCACTGTGCATGTGACAAAGGATTTGAGAGCTTATTGGAATTATGAAGGCTGTTTGGATGGAGAGCGACATACAAAGAGCTTTCAAAACCTTAAAATTTTGGAGGTGTTAAATCAGATTTAAATTATAGTCAGTGGGAGGCTGAGAGCAAGTGGAACCGAGAGTGGGGGTAACTGCGCCGAGTTAGAAAGGAATGAGGAATTTTAAACCAAAGCAAATCTATTCAGATTGCCTTTTCTGCGAGGATCACCATTTCAAACGTCTTTCTTTCACAAACACTATAAACATCTGTCATACTGTGGTGGTGTGTGCTTATGTTTTCATCTTTCACAGTTCCTTGTTCTCAGTTAATCAAAGAACTGGACTTTGGTCACTTTATTCACTTGAGGTCTTAAAGTATGATTGAAAGACTCTATTGTTTCAACAGCGGGCAATGCATGGTGCAGAATTTATGTTACAACACCTTATTGTACAAACTATTCCCACAATGTCAGTAAACTGGAGTGTGATCTACACAGTGCGATCTACTAGAGCAGAATGAAATCACGCTTTTCTTTTGTGGTCATGTTTATCACCACAACATGATTCTGTAGTCACCCAGACACGAGTAGCTCTTAAAGGAAGTTGGCCTCTATCCAATATTCAACAAACAGAAATCATGATAGCACTTGTCTTTGTTAAAGGGCTCAATGCTGGTAAGCCTCATCATTTTGTGCGCTCATTTGGTAAAAGTCAGATGTCGATGTTCAACACCTTTGAATCTGAGCACTTGTCAAGTCAGAATCAGCAGTACTTCCCCAATGGCGCCACATACAATATAGTGTATACAAATAGTATAATAAGTGTGTAATACTGAGTGTAAAATATTACAGAGCTAGGCTTACATTTATGTTTGTGATATTTTCTGGGCATATGTTTGTATAATCAATAAATGTAGGTCTGGGAGGAATCCAGTTTTTTCATGCACAACCTCTGCCTCATTCCACAGGCTTGAAGGTGAAAGGTGGGGACTGGATATATGTGAATATTAGCGGTTTTTTTCCCCAACATAATGATTTTGAGAACTTTTGATTGCATGTTGTTCTACTTTTCGTCTCTGCTTTGTCCAATAGTAAATCATTAGGTTTTTATTGCCCTACACATATAAACATAATCACTGATAAAATCCATAACACTAATTCAACATGTTTCGACACTGCCACTATAGAAATATGAAAACCTTTCATAAACAGATGAAATGAATTCTCTCCATTTTCTTCTCCTATACTCTATTCTCAATCATTTGTACATTTCCTGCCTCACATTTGAAATTTTCTTACTTCTGAAATTAGAGGATTTTATTTTATAGTTAAGAACATCTGTTCAAAAGATTAACCACTCTACCACAATTCTTGTCAATAGTGTAACACATTTAAATATCAGTGTAAAAACAGTGTAAAACAGAAACTGATTATTTACTGGGTCGCCTTACCGGTGACAACTGCTGTCTAGTTTTTGTAGTGCAGCATTTATTCTCTTGCATGTCATCCACATAATTAGGATACCACAAACTTAAAATATGATTCCTCCCAATAACCTGAACAATGTCTGAGTTTTGATTCATGAAACAAATCCTCTTTTATCAAAAGTAGCTAAAACACAAGATATGGCACCTTGTGCGTATTGTTTATTAAAGTAAAGAGGAAAAACATAATTTATATACAGAATGTATGTAATAAACTGAATATATTTAATATACACTACCTTTTGAAAGCATTATAGCACATCTTTTTTTAGTTTTTAATAAAACAAAAAAATCTACTTTTTCTACTTGTACTTTCTCAAATTGTACAACAGAATATTTTAGTATGTGTATACAGTAGATAAAAATGTTTATTTAAAACCTATTCCATCACGTCACCATATTTTGTTGGCCTTGGTCCTTTTGACTCCTCTTGTTTAGGCACTGAAAGATATATATCTTTTCAGAATACTCAGAACAGGTATAAAAACTATAAACATTTATAAAAAAGTATAGATTTTTTTTCACTATTCACTATTCACTATCACGGGATCTTAAAAACACCATTGAAACCATAAGAAACTCACATTTCATCATTTTCCAGTATGAGTGAGGAAGAAAGATGAGCAGGATTGCAGCCATACCTTATACTCACCTTGTAGAGAAGATCTGTCTGGGACCGTGCCGGTTTCTAGTAGCAGCCAGAGGTCTGAGCATTTCTGTGTTTCCCAGCGAGTTACTGCATAACTTCCCACTGAGGCCCCCACTTTGACATGAGAGAACAAACGTAGTTACAGAGGAGACAGACAGATGTTGCACAGACAGTACTGTAACCTGTAAGTATACATTATGCAAATAACTGTGTTTCACTTCTCACCTACTGAAATTAGCAGGTTCCACTGAAGAGGATAAGGAAGTTTCCTCTGTAAAGCCTTCTGAAGGGCAAATAAACCTGCAGCACCTGCAAACATAGCACATGACACATCTGAACTAATACTTCACAGTGTGATAAAGAGTTGAATTATTTAGACATTGCAAATTGTGCATGACGATGTGACAAATATGGTCCTCCAGAAAGTATCTGTCTCAGAAAACGTAACAAGGGATAAAAACAACAAGTGTTTTTAACTATGACAACAGTACAATCATGCTGCTTTGTTGAAACACACTCACAGACTGCAGCTCCCTCTTGTGGCACACATTGGTTAAAAAGTTTGTTAAATGTACAGACATGCAGGCACTTAATGTATTTAATCATTTGCTATCTTCTAAATTAAAGCACAGAGACACTGAAAAAAAGAGTGTAAAATAGAATATAATAATTATAATTTATAACTTATTGTTTTTCAACATCAGGTAACTAGTAATAACTATAGAAATAATAACACTTTAATTTACAGCGTGTTTGGCAGCGGACACAGTGGCTAAATAAACTCACCAAGTACAAAGCTTAATGTCCCCTTCATGAAGGCTTGAGACTGACAGGCAGCATATCTCTTTAAACCCTGAAAACAAGCAAAATAAGAAAACACGTCAAAAATTGTGTTTGATTCTCAATGTCAATTTAATGCTATTTTCCAGTACTTTACATATTACTATAACGTTGACGTTATTGTGCCCTTCAAACATCATCAAACAAAAAGACACACGCAAAAAAGATAAAACAAAAACCTACTGTGTGTTTTGCTGCCAGGGCGTCATCAACTCTGGTGAGACCGAGATTCACCATTTAATTTGTTGTTGTAAAGATGGAGATTCAAGTAATATATGAAAATAACATCAACTAATACCTGCAAGAACTGTCAACACAACTGTGCTGCTCCAAAACTTCCGTGTTAGACACGAATAACCACAGAGGTAATGAACAACTGTTAGTTTAAAACACCGGCGACCCCGATGGACGGGAGGTGGTACTGCAGCTACACACAAATCTCGGGGTCAGGAGCTTCTGAGCTTTGAGTATATATTATTATTATTATATTTAAAGAACAAAAACGTAATGCATTATTCCATAAACATCTATACATTTTATTTTTATGGTTAAAAAAAATAAAAGGTTTCATGCTTTTATTTTATTAATTTTACAAAGAAAATGCATAAACATAAAATATTAAAACATGAACTGGAATGCAATGTCCTCAGTTTGTGATAGAAGACGTAGGTAATTCAGCACTGACATTGCTGTATGTTTTGGAGCCATTAGTATAACATCAGCAGATCCAAAAACCACCAAGTTTCAGAAGAAATAAGTTTGCTCTATTACCCTGTCAGCTAAAGGCTCCTTCTGAAGTACATTTGGAAGGCAGGGGGGCAGAGAGAGTCACACATCAAAGTGTGTTGTCCAACAGGACCGAGTAACATCTCTAAAGTTTTATTTTTATGTTTTCAAAATTTTTAAATTCACAACCAGAAGCAGATTCAGTGCCAAATTTTACCTGTTAATGAATAACTTGTATTTACAGCAGATTCAAGATTTAAAATTGAGGAGCAATGTTTGTGGAGATGAGTCAAGATGCACAATACCTTCCATCGCAGAAGACTTTCACACCCCTTTATTGAAAAGTAGCAGTGTATCAGTATCAGTGGAAGTACACTGATAACACTAAAACGAAATCAACGTAAAGACACAACAATTATATTTTTGTTTTCTGCTCCATCATCTGGATTGTCTGTCTCAGTAATATAGCCACATTACAAACTGGTTATTTCTCTTTAAGATTTGTAATTTTCTACTATAAGGCGTGAGTCTGAACATGGGTATAAACATATCCCTTAATACATTTACACCGTTTACATTCCTTTAGTATCCACTGTCTGTGAGACAGCACACCACTCTGACCCCTCTGTTGAACTTTGACATCAAAGGACTCTGCTGCAGACAGGAAAAGTGGGGGAAGAAGAGACATACGGAGAGAATCCAACTGCCGCAAACATAAAAGTAACAATTCAAAGGATTAAGTTACCACACATCCACAGCAGAGCTGCTGGACATCTGCTACTTGTTACGTAGGAGAAAAAAATACAGAGCGCCTACACTGGGAATAAGGAATTATGTAATTAAATAAATATATAATATATTTTAATTGTTGCATTGTTGTTGTTTTTTTACATTTAATATTAATATACATTCACCAGGGTTCAGTCAGGGACTCAAAATAAAATTTGGATTAACGTAATCAAACCTGCATCAACATTAACAAGATATTAACTGAGACATCAACAGTCATTTGTATTTCAATTTGTTTTCTCATCAGTAATAGGGATAAAATAAATGAGCGACATCTAATATAGTTGTATAATAATAGTGGCTCTGTAGTCTGCAATGTCAAAACACTGTCCAGTAAGCAAGAACTCATCCATCTGGGAAAGATGTCCATGAGGTACACTGGTAATAAACAAATGATTAGATGAAGAACTGAAATATTGACAAATGTAGAAAATTGTTGGGGCTGATTAATATTTCAATTATTGTTTTGACTGTTTATTGCATAAAAAGAAAAAAAAACAAAGAAACTATAAAACCTTTAAAAAATATTTTATGCCTAATGATCTCAAAAGCAGTCAGAGAGAGGAAGGAAAGCAATTTGTTGGACTTGTTCGCATGATGTGACTTAACTAATGATAAAAATGTCAGTTATTTGTTGATACACAAAATGATTTACAGATCATTTCAATTTGAGTCAACATTTGTGGGAAATGCTCCTTGAGTGAATCATTCGCAATATATTTAATATTTAAAAATATAAATGTATATTGAGTACAAAAGTACACTGTCCTCAGTGTTCTCTATTTGCTAAGTAATGCGTTACTACATAACTAAATATTAGTATGACTGTTTAGGAGTAAAACGGAGTCACTGGACTCAGCTTACCAGCTTTTCCGTGTTCTACAAGCCAAACAATAAGGTTTTCATAGCAGATACTTTCAATTGTTACAGACAGGAACAACTCAAGACCACGTGCCTATCTCACCTAAAAGGAATGCAATCATTTTGTTATCAGTCTTTTGTGGTATCTTCTTCTGTTATGATACATCAGCTGTAAAAAATGTCTGTTAAACTAACTATGATAGTATAAATGTGTTTTATTTATATATTCAAGAGGTTTGAAATTCTAATTATTTTTTTCCTCCAGTAAAATGACTACATTTTTACATTTCCCAGTATTTACACTATAATGTCACGAGACAGCTCCAACAAATGAGGCTGATTTTATTATCATTTTACATTGGAAAACCAACTTTCAGTTATCCCCAACTGTACTTCCACTGACATATTGTAGCTCTTTATTTCTAGGTGATTAATGCTTATATTCTTACAAAACAAAGATTTCAGACACAATCTGTATACTCTGTCCAACTCACACACCTCCCTTCAAACCATCTATGACAAACAGTCTAACATGGGAGACAAAGTTTAGTGCAGTGTTGAAAACCTGTTCTCACACATATACAAAAGAAAACAATCAACAAGTCGCATGTACACGTGTGAATTACATGCTTATTAAGTGTCCAGACTGAACAATAGCAGGTGTGCATCGCAGGTAATACAAGGAAGGCAGGTAATTGAGGACAAATCTGACACAGAACAATGTCACTTAAACTGTCACATCCTAGAAAACAAAAGCAAGAAATGGTTCCGCTCACAAAACCACTCTCCAACAAAAAAGCTAACAGGGGTGGAATTCAAGTTTTACACTCCCAAACATCTCACATGGAAGATTTCAGTGACAAGGGTGTGCAGTGTTTTTGTGAAAAATCTGGAAGGGCTAATGCAAAGATTCATTCATACAGGATAAGAAAAGAAGAAAACCGGGGTAAAACCTCAAGTCCTCCACCCCGACACTAAAGTGACATAAAGGTCCCATACTGTCAAAACATTTACCTTAGAAATCACCAGGACAAAAAAATGTTTCACAATCAACTGTTTTAAATAAATATAGCTCCATTAATAGAATTTCTTCGAAAAAATAACCCTTAGAGAAAACTCTCACAAGAAACTGAGCAGGACCCCCCCCCTCACAAAAACCCAACACTCGCACCATAAGCGCAGATGTAAAACACTGTGTTAAAAACCAGCAAAGTAAGACAGACTCTGTGAATTTAAAACTTTTGATTAAGGTAACTTCTGTCTTTTTTTCCACTGTTGGGAACATGAGAATGAGTTTGTCGCTACAAAAGAACAGATTCTTAGTTTATTTTATTTATCAACGAACACCAGGACCAACACTTTAAAAAGTAGCTGGGGTTTGACTTTTGTTTAATAAATGCAGTATATTTTAATAAAGGTTTTGTGCCTTCTCTGACCAAACTGATTTAGGGAAAAAAATGGGAAAAAATTGTGAATTAACCTTTAGAAAACATTAAAGCCTTTACTTGGCAGCTACTTTATTACAGAACAGTGAAAATATTTAATCCATCAATTATTAATGAATAAAAATGACATTTAAAATTGTGTAGTATGGCCCCTCTAGGAAGTGAAGACATACATTAACCCAGCCCTGAACCTATGTTGACTGTTTCAGTGTCCTTCAGTATCTGTTGGCAGCATGTACACGAGCGCACACACACACAAACACACACACACTCACTCAATACTGGTAGTGCGATTCAATCAGTGAACTCTATCGATGCGTGTTGTAGTTGGCTGCGCGGGGAGCACGACAGACAGGGATGTGGCTAAGATGTGGATAGCCATGAAGACGGCAGCCGTGTGCATCAAAGAGGTCAGAAAGGGAGCGATACAGTGAAAAGGTCCACGTCCCATTGTACCAGCTGAATGACGGGTACTGTAGCCCCATGGGTCCCCCCCCGTTTGCGCAGACGTCACCTCACCCAGCAGTTGGGTGGAGGAACAAAATTGGATGACAGCTGTCCATATTAGACTGTGGTCCAAAGAAGCTTGTCCAGTTCATCAAGACAACTTTCCCCACACCCCTCACATACAAAAAAATCATAGCAGCAGGTAGAGCTCGAGGGTCTCCCTCCTCGAGAAAAACAAAAAATAAAATAATACCTTTCCCCGTCATCCACATGAAAAGTAAGCTATGGAGAATCACCAGTTCTGGGAAGTGGCAGATGTCTTTGCTTTATTTTTCTTCCCATCCTCCATATTTTCCCCCTGAATCCATCAAACAATCAACCAACATTGTCCTCTGTTAGTCTCTTGTCAGCAATAATCCCCATTTTGCACTTCATTATTGCCCCCCCTCCCACAAGTCAAATTCTGGCCCACACCCCATTGAAATTCTTCCTCATCAACCCCAAGAAAGCTGAGGGCAGATCATCGTTCGGGCTCCGACTCCAGGGCCAGCACCCGCTTGCGCTCGCGACACTGCTTCTTGTGGGCAGGCCAGTCCCTCTGCTGGCACTGAGAGCCACAGTAGCGCGCCACCTGGCAGCGGCCGCAGATGTTGAACTCTCGCAGCTGTAGGAAAACAACAAACAAACCAATGTTGGGTTCTGGGGCTCTTTCTTTTTAGGTAAATTTCACAGACAACTACAAGATACTTCACTGCATTACAGATTTGTTTTAAAACCATTTCAGACATGCAATGTCTTAAAAATGAACCAGAAGATTTGAGAACACAAATGGAAAATTCAGTTGGCTAAGGAACGACCTGCTCCTTAGTACAACGTTCAGATAAGGTCTCATAGCTACTCAAGAGTTTGGATCATGTTAGGGGCTGAAGCCACTGTTTATCTGCATTAGATCGATGTCAAAAGTATTAATTGAACTAATTAAAATCCTACTTGAAATATCATTGAACATTTACAAAAACGCCAGATACAGTACATACCCTCCTCTCAATGAGTGAGCAAGGAGGATAATGACACTCATAGTACGTGCAGGAGCACTCTTCTTCCTCTACCAGCTCCCCATTAGCATTGTAGTAGCGTGTGCGGCTCAGCTCCAGATACTGCTCCTCAACAGGGTCAGCAGGCACCTGCTGGATGGCCAACCAGTACAGCGACTGTTCTCTGGACAATGACAGAGCAAAGATATTTTAGGCACGTTATACTGTGCCGTGAAATGTAAAAACTGCATTTTGTCTTAACTCATTTTAATCTGAATAGTTTAAATGAGTCAAATTTGCAAAAAAGAGGAAGAAGGCAAAGGCTTTAGAAACCTTATATATTATTTTTATTACACAAGTTGTACGATGACACAATGATCCAAGCTTTCACTTCCCTTGACAGGACCATTCAGGCAACATCGATTAACTTCTACTTCTTCAAAAAGATAAAGAAAAAACTAGAGCAGTTTTCAGGTTACTGCTGCCCACCTCTGCTTGCTGGAGATCTCCTCCGGCTTGGGGCTCCAGCCCACTGGCACCAGTCGCAGGTTGTCTAACCGATTGTCCACCGTCACAGAATTGATGTGGATGACTTGAAAACTGGGGGCAATACCTCCTCGGTGCTTCTCCCTGGTTAAAAACATACATTCAGTTTATGAAAGTCAGTCTGTCACCACTACAAGATAACTATGCCTCATTACAAAAAACATACATTTAACTGACGCTGGCTTCTGAGAACAATTAGCCTCAACATTATCGCTATTGGCTTCTTGTTTCTGGCTGTTCTGTTCACACATATGGTTTCAAAAGGCTGAGCAGCACCATGGCCCATTTGACAGATTCACAAATCACCCTGCTACACAACAGGTGAATTTGAGAAACGCTTAACCACGCAAAGAACCTCACACCCAGTGTGAGCAACCACTAGGTCAGACGCAAACATCGTGGTGATCTTGAATCTACAAGAAAACCACAGTACAGAGTTGTTTACTGGTCCACACGAAGAAATTCTCATGAAACAAAATAGAGAAAAACAACTATTTGTTTGGCTTCTTAACAACGTGTCTTTATGTTATTTAAAAAGAAAAAGAATAGATTTCTTTGTTGAAGGCCAGGAGTCCAGAAAACAAGTACCCAGCTGGAGCAGATAATGTAAAGTATACGTTGAACACAACATTGTCCCCAGAAGTACAGACTTCTGAGAGACCAGATACTGCCATTTTATCTGTACATCCTCAAAGCCACAACAAAGACCACAAGAGCAGCTGAAAAAAATAGGACACTGAAAGATCAGGGATAACATTCATATCAACCCATCAGCATTAAGTACAAATTGTGAAATCCACATCACTGATTCACTCAGTAAGTAGAGCTCTCTAAGGGTCCAGACTGAGGCGAAGGCTCACTGATACCTGCTAGAATGTTATCAAGCAGGGTCGACTATTAGTAGGAATTCAAAATCTTGTTTAAGATAAAAATACACCAAAAGAAATGTATCTGGTGGCGCGCTGCTTTTTCTAGAGTTTTGCTGTTTACTCCAATCATTTGCAGTAAAGAGCTGAAATAATATTCTGATCAGCAGACCCCAACAAAGACATTTTTGAGTCAAGTGTTCCAACAAACAAAATTAGGTTTGCCTACACGCTTTTATAAACAAATTATTTACCAGAGCAGCTCGTGCAGTGGCCTTCCTGCCCAGCGGCCTTTGCCAATATCAAAAGCATAGGCAAAGATCTTAGCTCCGTTGCCATCTGCATCTACCTCCATACGCGCCTGGAACAGAATAATTTAATTAATATCATTTAATGTGGCAACATCAATAACAAACTATTTGCAATTCAAGCCTTACAATTTACCTCAAAGGCATAGTTTTCCACAAGTGGTATGTCCTGCTCATCAATGAGTGTGTATTTCGTCTGAAATGGCAAAATTGGGAGAGAATTGTTAACTGTCATGTTAAAATTTAAAACTTTTACAACCACAACACTTTACTTAATATTTATAAAAGATAAACGTTCTTGTAAAGAAAAATAGCAAATCGCTCAGTTTTTCCAATGGATGATGAGAGTCTAGTGCAGAACCATCTCCTGCTGTTTAGCGATGGTTGTGGCAGTAGCCATGCGTTACCAAAGAGCAGGACAAACATTTTTTTTATTTTTCACCACCTCCTCCAGCTAAATTAATCATGCAGAAATGTGGCTTTTACGTATTTTTTGTGCACAATTTAACCAGTTGGTTATGACTTGAATAGATGAACATCACAACTTAACAACGCTTGATGTTTAAAAAAGACCACAGACAACAGTTTGCAAATGATATGCAGTTCAGATATAAACTAATATGCAACACGGGCAAAACAGTAGGGAATCATTTTAACTATTCCAGTTTCAATATTATCAGGAGGAAATAACCTTGGCCCAAATTCCCAACCAGCACGTTTCATCTCCAGAATGCAACACGTGTATAAAAAGTATGGAATCATTTTCAATGATTTGAGAGCTTCCTGTGCCCTCTGTAGGTGAATATGCGACGAAAACAAAACAGCAAGCCCACGCTACACCGGGTATCGTACTAGTCAGCAGGAGAGTTATTTCCACATACCAAAAAGGTCGAAACATGCAATGTGACACTCTGTCCCGACTGCCAGACCATTGTGTAGATGTTAACGGGAGTGACATGATGTAAATGAGTTGTGTGACTGCTGCCTGGAGCCCGGCAGCTCTGTCACTCAGCTGGCGGACAGCTGACTCGTCACGGCAAACAACTAAAACTACCTGCACGGCTGATCCGGAGCGTGAGTGTCCCGTGACATCAACAGCCAGGAGCATGTCTCAGTCAATATTTATAGTTTAGCGTCATCGCCGTGTGTTGCCATAACTGTACTCTAATCCCCCCCAAAAAAATATGATGGTGCAAGCTTTCGGCGAGTGCTGTCGAGGTATCTTGCTGGTGCTTTGTCACGTTGCACAAAAGACTCAATTGCTGGAGCATGGCAATGGCTTCCTCATTAGCAGACACTTCACCGTGTAATCCTAATAACATAGCTAACGTGGCGCTGCTAACTCCACCACCCACCGTTGACACGACATGTCCCACAGTCCAAAAGTAAAACGCTCGCTCATATGTCTATTCCACACCACGTGGATAACGGCCGAAATTAAGCCCTGTTTATCTGCGAGGCGCTATTTAACATTTCAATAAACAGCAAACAGCTAACGTAACCTGCTATGTGCTAGTTAGCGTTAGCTTTCCAGCGAGACTGGTGGCGGCACGGAAACAGTCGGTCTCGACACGGCCGGCTTTTCTAATGCAGTCAATTTGTGCTAAATTCAGGCAAACTAAACCGCATACGCATCTGCACGTGTTTCCTAACCATCAAAGCGACTGACTAACAGCGAGCCGTCGCCGCTAAATGTGATTTTTTTCAGCGTCTTTTGTGATCCCGCGGGCCCTCCCCCGGCCGCACATGGCAGCCTTGGGATCCAGCTCACCTTCCCGGCCACACGGCCGAGCCGTACGATCCCGAGCTTGAAATCCGACATGAGGAGGACGGGTGGTGGCGACAGAATGAGGCGCAGGATCCAACCTAAACTGTATTTAGGTCTAAAACTTACAGGGGCAGCCCCTCAGCCCCGCTGAGATGCCAGTTTGGATTAACTGGTTGGTATTCGCCCCCACTCCCTGTCTCTCCAGCAGCAGTCCAGCCTCGGTGACACACCGCTGCTAACGAAGGAAAGCCGAGCGAACTGGTGGGGGCGGGACGGGACAAGCAACAATCTCACCAACCAATCACACTCGACGTAACTCTGGGCTTCGACCACTCCGTCCAATGAAAAACGATTATTTTATTATTTAAGACCGCCCAGTTTCGGTTATTTCGTCATGACACACTCGTGACCACTTCCAGCCATTTTCGCGCGAAATGTTTGATAGCTGGGTGATACCACGGCCCTTTATTTCAGCGGTCTTTGACGTCATGTTGAGTGACGTTTTCTGCAAAATTAGTAGTAATTAAATGATTATGTCAAAAAATCATATGAGATGGTCAATTCAGACATTGTGTACATTTACAGTGTTATTGGCAGTGTAGTAGTGACCTTTTAAATCCCCCCTCTGGTCCAGTAGAACACTATTTAAAATGTCAACAATAGCTTTACACACTGTAATTTGAGAATATCTTGCATTTATTTAAGTAATTTTTCAAATCTGAGGATATACCAGATTTTACTGTCCAGACGCCACAAAATCTCTATACGCTGTGTGCCTTTTACTGTAGGCTTCACTTGCACTGCACCCCTCCCCTCGGCCTCTCCCTCATCTACCCGTCCTTTACCAGACACTCTGACTGGCCTGTCGTAAGCAAATATTGCAATTCGATTGGTACAGCCACACACAAACTTAAATCCGACTGTATGTATGCGGAACGTTTAGATCTGGCGGCAAGCTGTAAATGGCCTGCTTTGAACGTATCGTTACCGACAACTTCTACGCACAGTCGAAACATAATCACACCGCCCAGTTTTGGCATTAACGTAGGTAGCTGGGTTCAAAGCAATCCAATATTTGGCTTCATATTTTGACTAGAGTGAAATAGTAGTTAATCATTGTAGTTTCTTTTGAAAAAAAACAAACATCACAGGAAGTTTTCCATTTTCAACAGTGTCATGTGACAGCCAGTTTGTTTCTAGAACATGCGGTTACAACAATTCAGTTCTGAGAGCTCATTGTGATGTCCCCTGTGATGTCACTTGTGATGTCACACGTGACATGTGACATCACACCTTCTGTTTGGTGTAGGACGCCCAGATCCATCTTCGTAACTACAACCCTTGGTAAAAGCAATGACACCATAGACAGTAATGGAGTGCGGGCAGTAATGTAGCGTTTTGCCGGAGTTATTGCAAAGAGGGAAAATAGAGGGAGGGATACCTTTACAAAAACCTTTATAAAACAAAAACGATAGTTCATATTAGAAAAAGTCCAACACTGACAGCATGCCAACACTTTAACAAACTCCCTGATATATTTTGACAAAGCAATTCTAAGAAATGAGGGTGTAAGAGCAATTTACAAATCAAGGTAATCTCTGACTTGGAGCAGACTTGGGAGAGAAAGTTTAACATGGAATTCAATGAGCTGCTCAGACCATGCACTGTCGTAAGTCCTGTCATTACAAGAAGCATATTTCTGGAAAGAAGACAAAATTTCCTACATTTCTATAAATAATTTGCCTATGAGAGATGAAAGTTGACTTAAGAGGAGAAGAAGAGAAGCAAAAAAAGTTGATAAAAGTTGAAGAGCAAACCTTGGAGTGGGAGTGACATCACACACTCGAGCTGCACGAACATTCTGCAATACACACTAATGGAGAAGTTGAAAACGGCTCAAAAATCAAACAAAACGTAAACTGCTGAATTGCAATAAGTATAAAAGATACGAAGAAGCTGATTTAGAGTAAGAAAGATGAAAGTTAATAGATTTGTTTAAAGTTGAAATTACGTTTCTACGACAAACGATGACGACACATGATGATGATATTTTGTATCACTAATGATACTTTGTATCACTAATGATACAAAATATAGATCTAGATGTCTTTATTACTTACAGTTACCCAGCATGGCCAGCTGCCATTAGAGGAAATTAAAATCATTTATATTTTAATTTATACCTAGTATAATATTGCATTATACTAGGTATAAGGTCTGCTATAAAATAAAATTATGAAAATAAAAATATGCTTTTTATAACGCACCGGCTGGATAAAAAAATAGATAGATGGAAGTTCTTATTATATATTATATTTATTATTTTATTATTATATATATTCAGTTTAAATCACCTTTAGGCCCTGATTTCGGCACATCTGTTCCGTGATGAAGTTTACTCCATGGTTTACAAAGTGACTGGGCGCCCCCTGGAGATTTAGAGCTGTATTACAGCTCATTATCCTCTCCTAAGTAGCAATGGAAACCTGAATATTTTAGAAAAGCTAAGAAGACTCATTTAGTGTTTACATTACATTGCTCTTTTTCTCTTTTTCCCAGTAAACCTTTCAGTCATGCAAACATCAGTGTGATTCACGTGTCCCAAACTAACAAAGTTAACAAACAGGAGATATTTGTTTGCCTTATCATCTGAACATGTGTATTACTTGTATTTACTAGTTTTACCTGTTACAAACCAGCTTTTATGTTAACAATAATAATGGCAGCCTTGTGACGTTGCAGTTCTTATTTCAAAGTGAAACTCCTGGAAACCCACCCTCTGTTCTGTTAGTCAGTCCTATCCAGTTACGTGGAGCTGGGATGAGTGTGGGTGTGTGTTGCTCTTTGTTCTGCTTTGAATTTCTGTTTCCTTTAAGTCTTACTTGTAGCTTACCTTAATTTGATTCATAAAAAAAGGACTCAGACAGGATATAAACCCATACATTCCTTTTATTCCTTAACCTTTTGGTTGACAGTGTTGATAGAAAACATTTAATATTAGCATCTAAAAGCTGAGTGGACTTCTGTACTGTAGACAATTTCAATCAACACATTTTTTTAGTGGCAGCAACTTCCATAATGTTTATGTGGTTTTCCTAGAATTTATTGTCTTTGAAGATCTTTTCCAGACAATGGGTGTTGCACCTTATTGCTAAAGACCTGTCTCTTAGGTGTGGTTCTGATCCTAGGCGTAACAAGACACAGGGCTATCCACCCTGAAAAAATAAAATGTCTCCTTTAGAGCGTTTTCACGATGACATCTAATAAACCTGACAAAAAGGTTATCATTTATAAATATATTCCCTTCTACTGTGTGGCTGTTTAATCAATGTTTAGTATAATTATGTTGTAATAAACATAAGGATATCACTTTACCACACTCCGTTGTCTCAAGTGATGATTTTAAGGTCATTGTAAACAAAACAGATAATTACAGGTACTGCTTTACATGTGAGGAGTTTTGTCTGATAACAGTGGAGCACATGTTTTACACATTGAGCATATGTTTTACAAACAGGTGTTATAATAAGTAAAGATAAAGATAACGATAAAGATAATTCAGAAATACATTGTGATTACGTTTGGAGAGGGGTTTAAACCTCACCCGGTAAAAACTATCAAAATAAAGTGCTGTTGGTCGTGATTTAAACTGCGGGTAAAATCTGCAGGTGAACTGACAGAATTCAAAATTTGCACTATTTAGTCCAAAAGTCCAGTATGTGTTTACGTTAACAAACAGTATGATAAACGTTTAATAAGACACTGATTTAGTCCCTCAGTGAAATATTTTTACAGTGCACAGGTAAATATATCCACTAAAATACTATTTAAAAAAGTCACAGGCTACTTTTATACAGAACTTCAGCTTCGCCAGGTATAAAATCAGCCGAACAATAAAAGGAAAGGAGATTTTAAAAAATCACCTTGTGCTAAAAGGCCTACGAACGGTTTTACTTGCTCGTACTAGATTACACTTTGATACTTAATGGGCGGTTATCAGCTGACGCCCAAACCAAACACCTCTAAACGTTTTTTCAGCCCTGACCTATGATGTCCGCGTTACTTCCGTGTTCCGCTCACCTGTTACACCTGTGTCACAGCGCTGCGCGTAGGTGCGGGTGGGTGCGACTCCAGCTCAGCCGCTGCACCTGTCGCCTTATTGTGCCATGACCGAGGAGCTCGCCACCTGTGATTTAACGTACCCGTGTTCGTCGGAGGACACATCGCAGAGTATGAAGAACATGGGGATCAGCTGTGAGCAGCCTATTTTCTCCGCGTTAAGCGGCGGCGTGAAGCAGGCGGTGTCTACTTCCAGCCTCGACGGAGCGACCTCTCCGGCCGCAACCACCTCGGACAGCGAGTCCGGCATTTTTTCCGGTGAATGTGAGCTCTGCGTGGAGCACGAGTCTGAGCTGGATTGGTTCTGTGGCACCGAGCAGAAACTCATCTGCTCTCAATGCGCCGTCGTGGGTTCCTGCCACGGGCACACCGTGACCCCTGTTTCCGCCAGAGTGACTGCAGTCAGGGTGAGAGTGTGGACCATAGACTGAACTCTGTACACCATATGTGAACCTTTAATAAGTGTGTTTACTTCTTTTTAGTGTAGTTATGCATGTATTGTTGAATAGCGTATTAATGGGGAGGCCTGCAGGATTATGTAGGACGATCAGATACTTTCACTTTGACGAGTAGGTTTGTTTTCTAACTTTATAGACTAATTCAGTATACAGCATGCTTCACTCATTTATGGTAAAAAACTTGTATAACTTTTATAATGCAGTGATTCTTGTGCTACACATGCTTCAGACAGTCATTGTATTTATAAGGCAGTTATTCTCAAGCGATAAGGGGGTTAATTGAAATTGTGTGGAATTTGCGTTCACATATTTGAAAGTGCAGTATGTCATTCTTTCATTCCTTCTTGGGTGTGTCACATTTTCCATGTGGTTTACCTCGCTCAGTCCCACACACAGTATTCAGGAAGACAGGATTTTCTTGTTGTGTCTCCAGATGATGATGTTGAGGCAATTATGCTTATTCAGAAACTTCTGTGTTCGTGTGTTGTTTCATCAGAACGAACTGGTGGATGTGTGTGAGAAAATGCAGCTGCAGGCACTGAGGATTGAAAAGTTTATCAAACAGACCCTGACAGCCAAAGAGCAAACACTTCAGGTGAGAATTATCTCTTTTCACCACCCACTCAACCACGTTTAATAATCACATAGAAACAGTGCATTAATAAACCAACTACTAGCACATACTGATCTGTTTCACAACAGTGTTTTGATGCTGGTTGCATATGTGAGAAAGTCACGTGTGAGCACTCGTGTGCATTGTAGGCATCTAAATGCCATCTAACCAAGCAGTCAGGATGCCCCCAGGCCAGAGAGTGTGCATGAAGTGAGAATAGATCCTGTTTCCAAGTCAGAGAGCACCGTGAAAAGACACAAGCTCACTGCAGAGACAAAAAAGTGACTGTGAAGGAACAAAATACACGTACACAAGTACAAGGCATAGGGTAGGATTGTCAGACTGGGGAAAATGACCACAAAAATGTGAAACATTTGTAGATAAATGTTTTGTGAAAATGACCACAGAGGTACAAAGAAGTTCTTCAGTGGCACAAGACGTTCCCATCAGAACATACCGAAACATCCATTCACAATGATGTAACACAAAGAACTAAATGCACACACGAGAATATGTGAATACTCTGAGGATTCCTAAGTCTAAATTCAAAGAGGTTGGTAGGTGATGTACATTCATTTTCTCTCTAACAATAACACTGACCTATAATAAGTCATCTATCCTAGATTATTTCTGTTTTAATGACATACTGGACTAAAGATGCCTTTTGCCGATCAGTTAACTATTTGACCACCATGTCGCAAAGATAAGAAAAGCTCGTCTTTCACATATTTATTAACCTGTCTTAATACAATGGCTCTACAGTGGTCAGAGGTCCAGGTCATGCATGTGTAGTTTTTTCAAGCAACAGAGCAAATCAGACCCCCGGTAAACAACAGAAGCACAGTAGGAAGAAAACAAATAAGCAAGAATCAACCTAGTAAACCAGTACACGTTTCTGACTTAGCACTGTAAAAAAAGTTCAGTCTTGAATCTCTAACTTTTGATGTGTTGCCTGTGGTCCGCAGTGAGAAATCAGAGGTGTTAAATGTCATTCTGGCTGTCCTCAGACTGTCCTAAAGAGCCATTGTGTTTTATTTCCTAAAGGAGAGAAGCTAATCACAGGTTCTCACCTGAACAGAGCATCATTTAGTGACAATGAAGTGCAGGAGATGACTCGTGATCAAACTTTTTTGTGATTTATTCTTTAGTTTAACTTGTGTTACCCTCGCAGACAGGTGTTAGTAACAACTTTAACAATGACTGTATTTTATTCAAACGAGCCTCTAGGATTTGACAAAATGAAACTAGCACAGATGGCAATTTTCTTGCATGTTATGCTTCTGTTCGACATTGGTGTTTACTAAAATACATTTAGAAAATAAGATGCATTGTTCGGTTAACATGTCAGACAATATAAATATGGCTGAAACATTCAGTTGATTATAACACGAGTTGACTGTCAGAAAATGTTTAACTTTTAAAATGATTTTTAATATAAAGGTACAAAATATTTCATGCTTCTTCAAATATGCACATTTTTTAACAATCAAGAAAATAATCATAATAATAAGCATAACATTTATTTTCAGAATAGTCTATTGCAGTCTGGTATAAAATATTAACACAACAGCAACCAAAAACAAGTGTAAAGTGATTATTGTTTATTAGGAAATATTAACAATGTAATTATAAAACTGATATTCCTATAAATCAGCATACTCTACTTTTAATACATACCTTTTTCCTACATATTTTTAATGCAGGACTTGCAAAAGAGTGTTTATAAACTTTTACTTAGGCAGAGTATTTAAATACAGCCTGTAGGAAATTCAGCCATCATCATATGTATTTTTCACACTTGTGAGTTTCCCGCTGTGATATATTTTCCATTAAAACGTGATGAATTAAATCTCTCTCTATGTCACAAATTTCTATTGCCTCGTGGTAGATGTCTCTGGAATAATGATATGTTGTCAGACTGGCGAATCTAGAATATTTCATCTTGGATGAACTTATTTCTCAGGTTTTCTGACACTGTCTAGACAAATTATTTCACAGAAAAAGGTAAATAATCTCACATTTCAGAGATACTTTTAAAATCAAAAGCATTGTTCAATATAAAATTAATTTCTCTGTAAAAATGAGTTGGCTCACAACTCCGCTCACAAAATATTATTCTTTTGACCATGGTGTGTTTATGTACTTTAGAAACCTAAAATAAAAATTTAACCCATTTCCTAGAGTCCTGCAATGCAAACCGGAAATCGTTTAGCATTTGCTCTCTTCCTGTCCTTTGCTGCAGACAGCAGCGAGCAAAGCGAGGGAGCAGGTGCTGGCTCAGGTCAGCGCAGCACGTGAAGCCTTGGAGGAGGAGGAGCAGCGTCTCCTGGAGGAAGTGCAGAGAGAGGAGGAGCGGGTGGAGCAGTGTCTCCTCACACAGAGAGCCCACTGGAGCCAAGCTTTGGAGAGTCTGGCGCAAACACGCTCCCGTTTGGTGCACAAGCTGACACACACTCCAGATGCTCAGCTGGCGGTGAGAAAGTGGGGCCATTGTGGCCGACTGGGGGATTTAAGGGATGATGGAGCCAAGATTTCTGAAGAATAGGAACCAGTGTTCAAACAACAGTGGCATGATAATGATTTTAAACAACAGAACTATGTTAAAGCCTGAGAGAGTAATCACTTACTCCCTGTCTTGTTTTTCAGACTGGTATCCAGGACATAGCTGAAAGGTAATATTTTATAGGATGACATGCCCTTGTGAAAGGATTTATTTTTCATGACCAGATTACCAAAGATTTAAAATCTCTTTGTGTCAGGGTGGAGGAGGCAGAAGGTGTCGGGAAACCCTGTGACACAAACAAGCTTAATCTGAACCCGGGCTGTAGTGACAGCAAGTTGCTAAGAGGTCTGTGGGCCACTGCAGTTCTGCTCGGACCAAAAGGTTAATACGTTTTTATTCAACTGTTCCTACCAATGCCCATCATTATTATTTGTTACTATGGCTCTTACTAACAACCATTATGACAAGTACTTACAAACCCCCAGCTACTGCTCACCTGTTATAAAACACCAGGCTGTGTCTCACGTTTCCATCAAAACACTGCTAAGTAGAGAACTAAGAGAGAGTGTTGAATTGAAGTGTCTCAGCATTAAATGGACAGAAGGTTTTTGAGAGGCACTGTGTGGTAGATTACTGTGCTTTCTGAGACAAACGGGATCAGTTTTAACCAGAGTGTGATCAGGAAGACTAGAAGTGACAGCAGATATATAATAAATATACAGTAGCTGTTACAGAACAGTTCAATTCAATCTGTCATTTTGTTCTTCTCACAGCTTATGGTTCGTCTTATTTGAAGTTTGATGGACGCACAGTCAGCCCTCTCCTCTCTCTGTCTGATGACTTCTGTACCTTGACCTTCCTAAACAAAAAACCCCGCCAGTCCCTTCCCTACGACCCCGCCCGATTCGACTGTTGGCCCAATGCACTGGGTTCGCCGCCCATGTCCTCTGGCACACACAGCTGTGTGCTGGACGTAGGCGAGAGCGGAGCATTTAAGATTGGGGTTTGCTACGCCTCTGTGGAGCGCAAAGGCTCTGGAAACGAGGCCCGGCTGGGCTACAACAGTCAGTCCTGGGTGTTGTCTCACTATGACGGGGACTACTCCTTCTGCCACGCAGGGAGGAAGGTGCCCCTGCAGTTGGTGAGGAGACCCCAGAAGATTGGTTTGCTGCTGGACTGGTCCAGTCAAACACTGTTATTTTACGAGCCGGACTCCAGTGCCATGCTCTACTCTGTCACACACCACTTCAGTGCCCCGCTGCTGCTGGCGTGTGCTGTGACTGACCGCAGTATCACCATACTGCACTGACAGTCTGCCAGAAAATAAAACAACCTAAGATGTGAAGACTTTCTTTAATTTAAATATGATCAGCAGTAAGAGACCCTTAGTCTGTGCAATAATAACAACATGCAGACGCAGAATAAATTTCTATTTATTATTTGTAGTTTTTGGCACTAAATTGGCAACTACCAATTCTTTTTTTGTGTTTTGATGATTTATTAGGTTTGAATGTTGATGGTATTGTGCAGTAGTAGTGCTGTGTTGACTGAAAATTGAGAGTTATTGTATTTTTATAAGTGTTTAAGTGTGTCTTTTTTAAATCAAGTTGATCTGTGTAATGATCCAGGTCGATCCAAGACTGTTTTTAATGCTGTGTGGCAAGGACTAGACAACTAAAGAAATTATTTTATGTGATTAGTTTGTGTGCTGTACACTCAGTAAACCAGTTTTTATAACCTCATTGTTTTTCTTACTTTACAGTAGCTAATACAAACATACAATAGATAAGGAATATAGGTCCTTTTTAAACTTTTAAATGACAAAGTAGTTTGAGTTTTTTCGCCCATAAACAAAAAATATAAGAAAAGGCTAAAGTGACAAATAGTGTGATTCCCAGCTTTGATGTAGCAGCACAAGGAGAAATGAGATCTGTTCAAACATGATGGGAAATTTGAGCTTGTTCTTCATGACTAGGAGAATCGAAGTTCAGCAAGGACCTGACTCAGCATCTGGCAGCTTCATCTGAATGCAAAGTTTCAAAGGCGTGATCAGGAGTTGGTCTGTGAAAGTAAAGTAGCCAAGAAAACACTTGTTTCTACTTGTTCTAATGTAAAAATACTAAAATGATAAAAAACAGTCTTAATAGACTTTCTCACAGTACTGTCCATGTTTGCAAGGAAAAAAACGTTAATCTCCCTCTCTTCAACACTGCAATCTGTTCTCTTTTAAATGTCTACAGAGGTGGTGGTCTGGAGATTGGTGGCTTAAATCACATGGATAAATCTCAGTGGTGATCCTAAAAGAGCAGCACATGCTCTTCCTCATCATCACCACTGAAGTGCCCCCAAGCAAGGCTCTTCATCTGTTGCCAGTACTGTGAAATTTACAGGGTGTCCCTGAAAAAGTGAATGACAACGTTTTATTCTGTATCCAACAAACCCATCATCAAACTGTAAGAGAAGTTATCACGTCAGCTGATTGTCAGTAGTATATGCGAAAATCCACTAGAGGGCATCAACGTCTAATTAAGCTACAACCAACATCACAAACATGGACGGCATGTCAAGTTTGGTCACGTCATTAAAGGGGGAAATAAGCGAAATTTTTCTCCAGGACCACGGACAGCTACAAGTACTGACTGTAAAAAACAATCTCATGTGTGGTAGTTAACCTACATGTTCAATTAATGCCCTACATAACTCCGTGACGTGTTTAACACAAATCAGCATCTAGCTTTGATGTCTCTAAGAGATTTTTTTTAAACACTCATTTAGGGATCCTCTGTAGAAAACTAATGATGAAAGTAAAACACCAATAGTGAGAAAAGCGTCTGGTTCATTTGGTAACTCGAAAGAGTGTGTGAAGAATACAGTGAGCAGTAAGAAAACTAAAAACAATGACTCACTGTGACTTCACTTACTCATGATCAGTATTGTTTTATATACAAATAAGATTTTCTTTTTTAGTCACAAATGATCAGCCCTAAAAACAAAACAATGTCATTTCCTGTTTTTGTTCTTTTAAGTTTTTATACAACACTCGTTAAATCAGGGCAGATCAAACTCAGGTCCTGGTCGACAGCGTCACATCATTAACAAAAATGTTGGGCAAACTTGACACTTGGTGCCAATGTAAGAAAGAACACATAAGTTAAGAAAAACTAGTTAAACAAGAAACAAGAGCTTACAAGAAAGCTAAGATGAACTAAGACGAATCAGCGAAGATTTATTTTCCATGTTGGTCTGTATGCCTGGAACAGAGCAGATAAGATGAACTGTGTGAAAAACACGGTGGTGTTAAAGCTGTTCAGACTTTAAACTACTGTGGGTTGGACTTAGACATGTCTAAACTACTCTGTTTTTAGGTATTTCCGGTCAACTTGTGAATTCCTAAGTTACCAAGGAACTGACAAATATGTATGATAATGATAAAATATGAACAAATAAAAATAAACACAAACTGTTATTAACCGCTGTGCGATTTCAGTAAAATATTTCTGCTTTTTTTTCTAAAAATAAAACAATAAATCATGCAGAGTACAGCATGTAATAACACAGTTTGTGAAAAAATAACAAGAACAGCTGAACTGAGACTTGTTTGTACGGACATCTGCTTCTTTCTAACACATTAGCTACCTAACTGCATTAAATTAGTTAGTCATCATTTAACATTAAATTTAATACACATTATTTCAAAGTTTATTACAGGTGAGATATGGCTCCAGTAAATAATAAAGATATTTCAAAAAAGTTTTATCCAAAAGCAACTGGACTTGTTTGGTTTCTTGACAATGTTTCACCCTTCCTTTCCAGGGGGCTTTCTCAAGTCTGTTTGCCTGCCCCCCCTCTGCCGTCAAACAAGGCCAGTTGCTTTTGGATAAAACTATTTTGAGAAAACCATGACCTGGATGACTGAGAACCTTCAGAGAAATATAGATATTATCTAATTATTTTTGTCTTCAAAATATTGAAGACATACATTTAGCATGTAAGCGCTGGACAAACCAAGGTTTGCCAAGTGTGGCAATTCTCAATTTCCTCAGTAGTTAAAAATTCACACTTCAAATATTTCTGGTTTTTTTATTTCAGTCTGTAGTTCCCAGAGCCTTAATCTTTCTCATGTGCTCCTCTTGTTCAATGCACTGAGCATTAGTGGAGGTGGCTCGATGTTGAGCTCCTGTCGTAGATCTTCAAGGCTCTGCTCCCAGCGTCGCTCGTAAAAGATGCTGAGGACACAGCGGGACTGTCGACCATTCTTCAAGGCCCAGGGCCCCAAGGAAGTGAACAGTTTTTGTAATCGGCTAGAAAAGGGTGATACAGTAAAGGAAAAATGTAAGCCTGGTAGAACAAAGAGGAAACTCGCAAAGAACCAGTTTTACTTCTAACAGACAGATCCCAACTCACTTCTCCTGTAACACAGGGAAGTTAACAGTCATTGAATGAGAAGGACTTAATGATTTACACGTAAAGAAACAGTTTACAGGCATTTCATGTGGTCACAAAGGAAGCAGTGGTATAATGGTTTCCTCTTATGCCCACATAAAGTAAAAATATAAATGGGAACATGGTCATAATTTTACAGTCAATCTCATTTACTGATACTGTGCTTTTTAACAATTGGTAGAATGAAGTGTTGGAAACCAGATGATTACTTCATCCAACAATGACAATCACTCAATAATGGAAATAATTATTGGTTACAGCTTTACCCCAAAGGACTTATACACATTAGTAAAATAAGTGCATTAATGTTGCCAGGAAATGTAAAAAATCTTTTAATGACAGCCAATCAGCAAAGCTCCAGCACGGTTGAATAGAACTGAGGCCAGCTCTTGTTTGAATTTCACTTTAAATTCAAACAGCTGAATGGAACACTACTGAGATTTTTAGAGTCAATTCTAACTAAATCATATCACTAACTAACTATACTTCCTCAGACCTTGTTCTTCCAGGACTGTGCTGAAAAGTGAAATCTACATTGTGATAAAAACAGAGGTTTTGTACCGTGTGTTCAGTCGAAATGGTCCCAACACGGCTCCAAGAGCACACATGGGAAGTCCCGTCTGTGCAGCTTCAAACAATTTCACCGTCACCTCACCTGAAAGTAGCAGGATGAAACAGAAAAGGTAACACATATGCAAATTGTGGGTGAAAGAAGAACAAGACATAATCAAAACTTTATTCTGTAATGAAATCCAAGTGCAAAACTGTGTCTTTCTGTTTTAGCCACATCACTGTAGTGAAACAATCCACTAATGTGTTGTCAGCAAACAGAGAGCTCAGATCCACATTGTGTAGGAAAGGTCTTTGAAAAACAGGAAATTTGTAAAAACACCTGGGCAGGAAAGCGTGGGAGAGAATGTTTCTTGAGAAATTAATTGCACTGCCAGAAATAAAATGCTTAGCTCCAGGTGTCCCCTTTAGCTGCCATATACTGGCTTATTAGGAGTTTTATAAATGATATGAAGTGATTTTTAGCATTTCCATACTAGTGGAAGCCCGACTCACCCAGCATGTTGGTGGGCATGCCCAGTAAAGTGTGCAGCAAATCATGCACCTCTCTATATCTCTGCATGACGTAAGCTAGCTCCTCATTGTCCACAAACTTCACGTCAACCCTCGTGTCAGGGGTCACATGCTGAGAAAAAAATGACCAAACGGTAAAATGCATAATGTGAAGATAGTGGAGATAAACTCACATTCTGATAAAATGATCAGAATTATTAAAATATAAGCTTTTTTAAATCGAGTTTTACCACACATCAGTGGACACTGACATTGTCCTCCAGAAAACGAAGGTATTCTTTCCCAAAAGAGCCGTCAGGCAGTGAGGCCATTGTTCTCAGATCAAGCGTAGACAGCCGGATTCTGGGCCTTTCTCTGCCATAGCCAGTCGATAACAGTTAACCTTTTAATTCTTAGCACATAGAGCTATATCAACGTACCCACCAAAAAAAAGCTCAGTGACTTACATGAGGATAGTGTGGCCTTCAGGGTCATTTCTCATCCGGGTTCTGAGATTTATCAGTGCTAGGTGTCCTGTTGTCTCGCCGAGCACCGCAACCATGTCTGCGTGTTTAATGGAAAAAAGTGTACAATGAAAAAACATGTTTTGTAGTAACAGCTTGTACTTTAAGAGGAGATTTTTCAAGTCAGAGTTTTCTCAGGTTCATTTTGGAGACAACAAATGTTGTAGCAGAAATCCTAAAGCCTGTCTAAACAGTGACTGTATGAAACAGATGCATCACTTTGCTGAGTGGACCATTTCTGAATTACCAATGGAAACAGGTTGAGACATAACCTCTAGGGAAACCATGAGGAATCAATTCCCAGTTAACATTTTGTCCAATAAGACTCATTCATCAGTCATATTAGTTCTGAACCAGTTCCTCGTTTGAAACAAGTAGCTACTGGAAATTATAGTGTGCTAAAGTCAGTTGGGTTCATCACAGTAATTTAGTGATTAGCACTGTCAGCTCACAGCAGAATGGACCCAAGTTCATATCCATTGGTCAGCAGGGTGCCTTTCTGGGTGGAGATGCATGCTCTGCTGTGTCTTAATGGGTTCTCTCGGGATACTCTGGCTTCCTCCCACCATCCAAATAATATGCAGTTAGTGTAATTAGTGATTCTAAATTGCCCACAGTTGTGTGTGGTAGTGTATACATCAGCCCTGTGGCAGACTAGTGACCTGTCTAGTGTGTGCCATGCCTCTGGCCCGATGATAGTGGGGATAAGCTTCAGCACTCCCACAACCCTTAAGAGTACAACTGATCAGAATAATAGATGATTGGATGGATTACAATACGTGTTAATGTGAACAAAGTATCTATAGCAAAAACAACTGAACCGAGAGTAGACCAGACTGGGACTGCAGTCTCTAAAGTAAATGTCAGATGACAGGTGTTAGTCCCGTCTTCCTCAAAGAGGTTCGGGTTAAATGAGGTATAGCACGAGCTTCATTTGTTTTTATTCTCATTTCTGTTTCCAGGACCTTTCTGGAGCACTCGAGAAATACAAGAGAAAATAACAATGTACAGTCCCTATTGGTATCACTTTACTGAAAACTAACAACATCAAACATGTTGAAACTTTATTTCGAGTATCTAAATTCACCACCATACTAGCAACATGTAAAGTATTTAGTTTGTTTTTCCAATCTAATAACAGATTTATAATAAAATACATCAATAAAGCAATAAAAAAGTTTAATCACCATGAAGGCAATGTATTGGAATCCTAAATTTTAGCAATTAGGTAAAATTTACTGTTAGAGAGATAAAACTGTAAGTAATTAAATCTTTCAACTAATCAAACCAAATTATAATAATTGCCTATGCCTCAAAAAGCTGCACAGCATTTTTCTTTACTGAGCACGAAGGTTAATTTTTTACCTAAATATTCTTATCACAAGATAGATTTACTAGGCTCAGACCATTAGGCCACATGTTGTGTACTTAAACAGCAAATTTTACCATTAAGGATGAAATCTTGAGATAATACTACCATTAGTTTCGCTCATTTTTATTAATTTAGATTATAGATATAATCCCCTGGGCTTTAATGAATTAAATATTCCCTTCAAATCAATTTCCAAAGTTTAGATAAAAAACTGAAAGAAAAACAAAAAGGAGAAAATCCCAGTGCCGATAATAATAGTCTCACCATGTCTGTAGGGATTCTGTAGTGCAGCCACACCTGACCCGATGGCCAGCAGGGCTTTCTGGATGGGCGTGGTGGAGATGTGTCCAGGATACAACCCTTCATAACAGCTGTCTGTAAAGTTTTTGTTGCTAGTGTGCAGGTGCTGGGAACACACAGCTGAGACAAAAGTGGAGCAAGTAATTTAAACTACTGGACAATTAAATAATGCACTTGTTCATACGTTTTGTTCTTTATTGCTTTTAGATGGGCTTCATTCTCTGCCAGCTTCTTATGAACCAGATGAAGTCATGTTGAACTTGTGATAAATATAAAGAGAAAAAAGGCAATGGCTGAAACCACGATCAACATTTGTTTGATTGGATTATTGATCGTGCATTTGCCTCTGAGGTTACCTGATGTAGAAGCAAACTGACATTTACTTTGCTTGGCAGACAATTTTATCCAAAGCAATTTACAGGGAGCTAGCGCTGGGTGTCTGGCTCAAGGACCACACGGTATGGGGATGGACTAGGAGTCAGATAGAGTTGCGAAACTGCAACCTTCTGCATCTCAGTCTGACGCTTAACCCATTGAGCTGTTTTTGTATATGGTGCACATACATTTATATGCATTTCTGGAAAAGTTAACTCTGTATGCTAAGTCTTGAAACTTGAGAAAGCCCACTGGAATGAAAGGGTAAAATGTCGTCAAGAAACAAGAGAGAGACTTTTGGGGCACAAGAGGCAATGTCTTACGGATCTTTTGCTTTAAAGAAGGACAGAATCTAGACTCATAATCAATAATCAATTAAACCATCGACATCCACGTAAGCAGAACAAAACCAGTACTCTAAGGTGAAGTTTGCCTACATATCAGTGTAGATAATGTAAAATAATTTAAAGACCATTAACAGGAATGACAACAGCACAGTGTGTTGTCTAACTGTGAGTTAGCAAGCTTGTTTCCCCGTAGTACGCTATGCTAGCAACTAAGCTAGAAATCTGTTTACCTACTCATTAAAACTAATATCTAGATTTAAATTGTAGTTTAATGCTACTCATTAAAAACACAGACCACAAATGCATTATGTATACACGTACCTTTGGAGATCAAAACGCAGTATCGTTGCTGTAACCGTTGAATGACTTTACCACAGGACATTGTCGACTCTGTTATGCGCATGCGCCAACTATCGGGGTGTACTGGTTTCTATTCCCGGGCATTGCCGTGAAAGGGCGGTGTTTGCCACTTAATGTCATTGCACTGTTGAGCTCCGCTTAAGTTAGAGGTACTGCGGCTGACGTTATTTTAAAAATAAGCGCATGTTGTAAAATTGTAAACACAGCTTGCTAAAGGTTGAGCTGCCCTTCCCATGCAGTAGCGAACAAACCGTAGAGTTTCAAAAATACAGTCAAAGGTTACTCAGTTGAGCTGATATCTCTTCTTGTCAGGTGAGTATGTTAGTTAACTAAGCGATTCGTTATCGCGCTAAAGACACGTTAACTTACTCGTGAAATCCTGTCTAACATACTAGCATTACTTGACTTAACGTTAGCTGCATGAAGTTGCGTAGCTAGTTAATGCTACTCACACAAACCAATAAGTAAATGTAAGGTTAATATTTAGATTGGCGTGTTTGTAAAGAAGTAAAATTACAATTGCACTATTTGTTTAATATTAGGATAACGCTATACGCTAACTACGGGAAAACCCATACGATTCTCTATGACTCACGTACAATGACTAGCATATTCCCCAACTTCCGTGACCGCCTGTTAAATTGACGTGTTACAGGAGGTGTCCTATTTAACATAGTTGGGGTTTGTGTGCCACAAACTCCAGCTTTCATTCTGCAACTCGGTGAGTAAATAGAGATTGGTTTCATGAGAGACACTAGCAGAGAAAGAGAGGGGCTCAGTCTAGAAACCTTTAGTAGTAACTCAAAGACTGAATATTGCGGTGGAACATGGCGGACTGAAAGAGTGAGCATATAAGGAGTAGGCAAAGCAAACAGGAGGTTTGTTTTGTAAATTACACTAGAATTAGGAAGTTAAGAAGCTGCCAGGGACAAACACTTTATTAGTATGGTGACAGAAGGGGTAGCATGGTTGTACTTGTTGTATAAAGCATTGTTTTGATTAAGAATTCTGCTTTTTGTGTTATTTTTTTACAGTACTTAAACTATACTACACTTAAAAGTTACCATGGAAGTTTTGTTGTCACTCCTAAGACTTTAGAGTTAGTTGTGTTTAGCTGTGCATGTTACTTCAATTCTGATTTTTAGCAGTTCAGCCACAGTGTACAAAGGTTCTGGTCTCTTTACAAGTCTTTATCAGGATGGTGATGTGTGGTGTTTGACAAAGAAAACTAGTAAATGATTTCTGTGTGAGACTGTAAAATGCAATAACTGTTTTCACTAGATTTCTTAATTGCTACCCTCCAATGTTTCTATGGGAACACAAGCTGTGTTTTGTTTGTGTTTGTTACTCTAGGCTTACATTGGCTTAAATTACTTGAATCATATGCTTTCTCATTTGTCTATTTTATAATAATAAGCATTTCTAAAAATGTTCAATACTTCTTGCCATCTTATCAGTGAGGAGATATTAGTCATGTTGTAATCTGTCTATATCTCTCAGATATAAATTAGTAAAATACATGGAAATGCATTTCCAATAAAAACAGCATCGGGGCTATTTTTCAGAAGTGCAAAGCTTCTTTGAAATTAAATGTGTAACATCTACCGCCCTAACCACCTCCTAAAATTGAGTAATCTATCTAGAACATGACAACTGAATAATTACTAATCTAGAATATTCTAAGAAAGTTAACCAATATAGTTGTCTCACTCTTTATGTAATGAACTGAGACTAAAAATTTGAAAACTAATATTAGGTACTTACTTTATATTTTAAAAGTAAGTAGTTTAATTTAAATTGTAAATAAAAGAGAGAGATAAACTCATAACATCTGATTCAGAAACACTATTTTGTATTGTTAAAAATACAATTCTAGTAGTAGTTAAGGTTTCAGATACATTTAAAATGCTTTTAAGCATTAAGTGTTAAAGTTGAACTACTAACCTTGGCTTAGCAAATTTGCTTATTTAATAAAATTGAAAATACGCCATGCAATACTATGAATGTTTTTGTAAGAATATGTTGTTTGTAACTTAAATGCTTATATACACGGAGTTTTAGTGTTTAGACAATTTAAATTTTAATTAAGTTTCATTTTATTTACGACAGTTTCAACCACAGAAAGGACTTCCTTTATTGAGTTTCTGTGTCTTTAGAAGTGGTAATTAGTATTAAGCCATACTAAGCCTACTCTTGACCAGCAGAAGCACACTGAGGAAGCCCATTTCAGCCTTTTGCAGTTTGCGTGACTATTTCCCTAGAGATGATTTCCATGCATTTCCCAGTAGGCAGCCCATGGTTGAATAATGTCTTTGTTAACAGGTTTGTTTTTGTTGAGTTGTTCTTTTAAGATTTGCTGTGACTTAAGCGGGTTAGCTCATGTACACAGTGTTCAATTTTCAAACCTGATAGACCACATTTTACAACCTTTATCCTATTGTAAACAAGCAGCAAGATTTTAGAGATGATATTTTTATGTATGACACGTAAAGCTGTGATCAAATCATATTTTTGTAGAAATACCTACACAAACCGTATGCACATATATACATATATATATACATATATATATATATGTATATATATATATGTATATATATATATATGTGTATATGTATATGTATATGTGTATATATATGTGTATATATATATATATGTATATATATGTATATATATGTATATATATGTATATATATGTATATATGTATATATATGTATATATATGTATATGTATATGTATATATGTGTATATATATATATATGTATATATATATATATATATGTATATATATATGTATATATAATGTATGTACCTGAACACTTCTTTCCCAAAAATTATGTTAATCCCAGTTTATTCATGATTTAGGGATGAGTAGTCGGGATGGGGTCTGGGGCGCAATGACTTCTTTACATAGGTCATGTAAATTACCTGACAAATATGCAAAATGAAAAATAGACCAGACTTTCTTACTGCTCACTCACTCTGTGTGCTTTGTAGAAGCATCAGGCTTCCATGTATGAAAGCAAGGCCAAACAGCACTGTGAATGTGGCAACGTTGGTCTGAGCAGATGTCCTCATTTGTCATGAGTTACATATTGGCATACACGATGGGCACTGTAGCAATCTTGTAATCCTTCATTTGGCTAAGAAGGGACGATCTCTTTCAGTATCCGCATGATTTCTTTTTAAGTTGCATTTTCATTTGTTTGGACAATTATGACAGTCATGTTTATGATTAACATGTGACATCTCCTCTCAGGAAATTTATTCACTGGTTTGGCTTCATAATTATGATGCTATTGACAATTGTTATATGTACGGGACAATATAGTTTATATACATGTAATTTTTCCTCCTGTGGGCAGATTTTGTACAAATAAAGTTCTTGCAAGGACGTTTTAGATGATTACAAATGAGGTGCTGGTTAGAATTGGGATAGAATTTAGGCTCCTAAATGTTTTGTGAAAGTTAGGGTTAGAGTGGAGGGTCTAGGGAATGCATTATGTTGGTGAGTGTCCTCACAGGTACAATGAGACGTGACTGTCTAGCTGTAAATGGAGTGGTTAAAGTTTGCAGTAAAATCGCTGGAACTCCATTAAGCAGCCTGTCTCACCTCCATAAAAACACAGCTGAAGGAGGTACAGTCCGTCCTGTCTGACAGCTCCCATCCGCTGCGTCCCGAATTGTATGTGCTGCATTCTCTCTTTAGGCAGCCACCACCCAAAACCAACAGATACACTCTTTTTCACTTTCTGCGAACATTTTGGTGAATTCAGAGAGAATACGATAAGGAAAGTGTACACTTTTCTTCATTATGTACTGTGATGGCTGTGGTTTTGTTATGTCTATGTCATGTGTTATTAACTAAAATATACACCATGCTTCATTTCTCTTCCTGTCCTAAAATCTTCTATATCATATATATTTGGTTCATCTGAAAAATAGTTTATACAATAGGGATCAGGATCCAAACAGTTCTGGAATATCCAATTACATTTTAATATATACTTTGTTTGGAAATATCAAGATACTAAATCATGGCAGCATGTAATAGATACATAATTAATATTGGGAATAAATACAGCCATAATGTAGATGTCCTCTGGAGGGAAAACATCTACATCAGTACCTTTTTGTACTGTAATAAATGCTGTAAATTGTGATACTCTGCTGCTTAGTGTGTAGGATTCAAGAATTATATTTACATATTAGTCCTTGAAAAGTCCTTGAGATAAAAGCAATAGTTTGCGTACAGTGAACATTACATACAAGTGAGATGACTGAAGCAACTGTTAGAGAGCTATTGAGTGCATTGCTCTTCATGGTTTTATTTATCATTTCTAAATTCAGCCTTCAAGTATTGATTAGCGTCCAAAATCAAAGCGCAGTTAAAGAGGAAGGGAGGAGGTCGGACTGCTTGTATGGCCTCGGGCAGCCATGAAGATCCTCTTTTGAAGTGATGCATGCAAAGTTCTGGTGCAGTAGTATTATTTATGGCTAACACTGAGTCATTTGGCCCGCAAGGTTGGGTATTTTTCTCCAAAACTAGGCAGATTTTTTTCTACTAAAGCACATTTGATGCCACTTTAAAAGAAATTGTAGTACAATCTGCTGTTTCTAATTCTTTCCTCTACATCACATTACTAGAGATACAGTAATATGCGTTTTCAACCTGGGTGTCCTGAGCTGTGGTCAATTTACTGTTGTGGCAGTATCAGTGTCACACTTTTCCTGTTGAGTTAGATAGACCCACTTACATTGCTACCAATGAGCCGTCATAATTCAGGAACACTAGTAGTTTGTGAGGAGTGTAATGTGTCCACCAGAGGCAACTGAAATTATTTGAGAATCAATAACTAGACAATTCATGCAGGCTGCTCACTGTGTCCTGGGGAATGACCTCATAAGCTCTTGGCACTTAACCGATCCAATTGCCACATACTGACAATTGAAAACCTTGAAATATTGAAAAATATCCTGACACTGTCAAACCTCTTGTGCACAGTCCTGCCACAGTGTGTGGTGACATGTCTGAGGATTTTTTATTATAGCCTGTGAAGGAAGAAGCTATAGCTGCTCTAGTAAAGGGGTCACCAACCCTGAATTTGTTTAATCTTGTTAATGGTTTTCATCAGAGCCCCTGATGCAGTCAATCAGGGAGCACTCTAGCTATGTAATGTGCTTAATACACCATACGGTTATTGCCTTAGTAGCATTTTCAGCATCATACTGACATAATTCAAACTTGCTGTATATTTTCACCATTTCTTAGGAGTACCCATTTTTTATTGTCTAGATTTAGCCTGTATCTGAGGAACCGTGTTAAATATTGACTGCTCAACAGGAAGTCTTGCAGTTTTAATTCATAAAAGAATCAGTTTTGGTCAGACAACAGAACAATAGTTCTTTGCCAGCTTCATATGAATAGAGAATAAATGCCAGGATGTGAGTTTTTTTTCCTCTTTTTTCTATTGAAGGAAGACTGAATACACTAGAGACTTTCATCTAGACCTTTTTCGCCCACATGCTCTGTCAAAGTCTGATGTTTGATGTACTGCATTTCTCACTTTTCTGTAGTAAAAGGTTGGAGAACAGTGTAACACATGATAAAATGTGCTGCTCAGGTCTCATCACCTCTGACTTCTGTAATATTATAACACAGACAATATGGATCTTCACAGTATACCTTTTTTTAAGAGGAAGGAAAAACTGCAGGGAATGCAGTCGACAGAACTGTGAGTGGGTTGACAATTGGTGACACTTTTGGATTTGATTATAATGAGATGGCCTTATCCGCTGTTCGAAAGATAAGTATAGAGAATAGACTGCAGAGCAAGAGTGGCACAATGAGAAAGTTGAGTATGCCTCGTTTGCCCTTCCTCCTATTCTGCTCTCTTTGTTGTTCAAGTTCCCAAATGAAACACAAACAAAAATGTTTTTTGCTTGGGAGGAGGTCCAAAGCCACAATACATACAATGCCTACGTGTCGGTATGTGTGTTACGTCTGTTCCTTAATACTTTGTGTAAAAAATATTAGTCTTGAGTTTCTGTTGTATTGCTATTTCTACTTTCAATTTAATTTGGTTTTATTTATATAGCACCAATTCACAACAGAAGTGATCTCGAGGCACTTTACATTGTAAGGTTTAAGACCTCAGAAAAATTGGTAAATACAAAATAATATGGAAAACCCAACAGTCCCACTTGAGCAAACACTGAGGCGACAGTGGAGAGGAAAAACTCCCTTTAACGGAAGAAACCTCCAGAGGAACCAGGCTCAGGGTGGTCGGTGATAGAAACAGGAGAGAGAAAAAACAACAGGCAAATAAAAGAGAACGACAAGGGGCAGCAGGAAGAACCTTAGACATGTTGGTAGGGCCAGCAGCTGCACACCAGATAATATGCAGCTCTGAGCTGCGGATTCCTGCAGAAAAGTATAAAAAGAGGGGGACATTGAGGAATAAGCAAAACTACAGCCCAGGAGAAGACACAAAGTTTGCAAATGAACTCTAACTATAAGCTTCATCATATAGGAAGGTCTTTAGCCTAGTCTTAAAGGTAGAGAGGGTGTCTGCTTTTCGAACCTGAAGAGGGAGTTGATTCTGGAGAGAAGCTTGTTAGCTGAAGGCTCGCCTCCCATTCTGCAAACTCTAGGAACCACAAGTAGACCAGTGCTCTGAGAGTGAAGTGCTCTGCTGGGATAAAAAGGTACTGTCAGGTCTTTGATATATGTTGGGGCCTCATTTAGTGCTTAATACGTGAGAAGAAGGATCTAAATTCTTTTCTAGATTAAACAGGGAGCCAGTAGAGAGAAGCTAATGTAGGAGTAATATGATCTCTTATTAATTCCAATCAGAACTCTGGCTGCAGAATTCTGAATTAGCTGGAGGCTTTTTAATGAGTTATTGGGACATCCTATCAGTAATGAATTACAGTAGTCCAGCCTAGAGGTAACAAAATGCATGCCCTAATTTCTCAGCATCATTTTGAGACAGGATGCTCCTGATTTTAGAAATTTTCCTCAGGTGAAAGAAGGCAATTCTGGAGATTTTTTTCAATGTAACGGTCAAAGGAGACTTCCTGGCCAAAGATGATTCCAAGGTTCCTTTTTGTGTGTTTGGAAACATTGCGTAAAAGGATCCATGTGAAAATGTACACAGCAAGAGGTTTCATGCATTTCTGCAGACGTTACGGGCACTAACTTTATTAATTATTGTGAATCTGTGTCCCCGACACAGAGCAAAAAAAAAGAGCCCAAATGAAGTACAAGAACGAGATTGATACAAACAGTAGGAGAGCGAGACAGTTTCCTCCCTAGGAGGCGACAGAAGTGTCAAGTAGACTTTTCAGATATCTGTACTTGAGTATTTATTTTTCTGACAACTTTCACTTTTACTCCCTACATTTCCCTACAGAAATATCTGTACTTTCTACTACTTAAATTTTTGAAAACGGCTTTGTTGCTTTCCCTTACTGGACATGTTAGCTAAACTCCAACACCGCACTATCAGTAGACCTAACACGCTGTCTATCACCTGTGACCTGCCGAATACTAGTTGCCTAATCAAACCTGCTTTAAGCCCTTGTCTATATTCCTAGATAAAATAGCGGCGCCTGCTCCGATAGGATGAAGGCCGCCTGCTTTCAGCAGGTCAGGGCAGCCCTAGAAAGAGGGCCAGTTGTCCACAAACTGAAATCCCTGCTCCCTACAATGCCTCTATATTTCACCATTAACTTGTATTTTAGGCTTTTAGCACCCTACACGGCATTGACAAAACTATCTAATTTCAGCTCCGAATGTGCAGTAGCACTTCCTGTCAATTAACATGATGACATGCACACAGACAGGGAAAAATCATTAAGCCCAGGTGTCATGGGAAAAATTTTAATTAGTTTTTGGAATTTAGATTTTGGCGTAATTTTTCATTGAGTCAGTGAACAATTTTAAGAGTAATGGACTTAATTTCAGTGTAATATGGCTGCTTTTTTTGGCCAAAGGGTGCTGATGTCTTCTTTGCTGAAACTGCTTTTTTGCTTTTAGCTGTGCAGGCCTAAATATCTGCATTGGGGTTTGAGTTGTTGTTTTATGATTTCTGAGCTTGACATCATTGCCCTAAGGCTCAGCTTCCTCTGTGTCATATCTTTGGCTGATTGTGGCAGTTCTCATGTTCTTGAGGTCCTTGGTGTGACTTGAACACTTCCGGGGAAATCTAGCCACATCACCAACCTCCCAAGAAATGTGAAACACATGTACGCTCAAAATGAAGCTTCACTTACCCCTTTTTCCTCTGTTGAACTGGAACCCGTGGAAAGCGCCAGACTGTGGACAAACAGAGCTATTTGCCATTTTAAATAAAATGAGCACATTCGAAATGTATGTTTGTCATACATTTATGCTAGTAATTCCACAAAACCGAAAGCTGAGCAGATGTCCTTACTTTGACAGTTTGCTCTATGCATTGCAGATGAGATTGCACAGACTGCAGCTGTCTCTTTCAGCATGCACATTTGTTCCTCATATACACAGCAATTTTACATTAAGAGTCTGCCTTTATACGCTCATGATGCCTTTGAAAGACACCGCTCACTTCTGTTCAGTTTGAATTCAGGCAGAATGATGTAAAAGTTGTATAGACTGTAGTTTTTCTAATTAGTAAATTTAACGAAATAGCTTCTCTCTGCCTCTAATTAAAGCACTAGCTGAGAAAAAGGGGATGGGTGATGTGAATGAGCTGTGCCTCCCTCTCCACCACTGTCAAAGTGTCTGTGTCTATGTAATTGTGTGAATGTAAAGCAGGACAACGGAGGAGGAGACTGTTAAAAATATATACTGACTGACGTGTGGGAAGCATATGTGCTTTTTTGAATCACACAATTTGGCATGTGGCCTTCATTAGACATATGGAGACATATCCTGTTGCATAAAGTCTACGTTCTTTGTGGTGGTTAGAGCTGGATATTTGGCGTCTTTGCGCCTGAATGTGGAATAGTGTGAAGAAACTATATACTGTACATTAATTTGAGATTGAAAGTGATGTTTCCTTCAATAATTCAGTTTTTAAAAATCTGAACCATTCTCAGTGATTAATATGGTTTGACATAAGTAAATAGCGGTGGTGCTTGGCTACAGGGATTTCCAGGTGTTTTTCTCCAAAATCATTCCTAGTTTAAAAATAAATAGGCTATACATTTAAAACAAAGCTTTGAACTCAAAACAATTCTTATAGAATAAATCCCATATTTTATATCTTCGTTTTACATGACCATACTAAAAAATATTTCATTTTCCAAAGCTTCCATAGAGCAAATTGTTTGTCCTACTTTAAGTTAATTGTCATACACTGTTTTGCTTCAGTAATTATGTCCTCATGTTGCTGAAAATGGTTCCCAACTAAGGCATTATTACTTTTGGCATGTTCAAGACATTTGCTTGTTTAAAAAGTAACACAAGGCTGCGTGCTCTACGGCAGCAGTCCCCAACCTTTTTTACCCCACGTACCGGGGGTTGGGGACAGCTGCTCTACGGCACTATACAAATTTAATGTCTCTTTGTATTTTTGTTGTAGATGTAAATGTACCTGTGCAACTGGTGCTACAGTGGCCATTGGGGAGGATGAACGTCAGAAGAAGCTAAGATCTCTGATATGACTATGCCCACAGCATGTGCCTTTACTAGTTCTTCAGAACAGGAGCAACACTATTTGAAAGAAAAGCAGACCTAGTCTCCTATTTTTAGGCTTAGCAATTTATTTATAGTGTTCTATTTTCAGCTATGTAAGCTATAAAGCACAAATTACCATATGATGTTCAGTGAAAGTTTATATTAAACACATTTTATGTGGAATTACATCCTTGTATAGCAACTTATGATTGTGTGTGTGTTGGCTATAGGATATTTGTCACTGTTGACTGTATATTGTTAGCCACATTGAAATCCAGATAGTTTCTTGCCTGAAATACCTTAGCAACCGTATCCAATGTATGATTTAGATGTAGATTTTATTCGTAAGTAGTAACATTCATCTCCTCACATCACCTGTCTGTCATCACTCTTTGTTTACCCAAATTGCATGGAGATAGTCGCTCAGGATGCATTTGATAGCTCAATCTACCCCTAATTATCCTCCGTGTCGCGGACGTGCCAGCCAGACTGTCCTTCACGTACCTGATGCAAACCTTGGTGATGAGGGTGATATTTTAACGACGGCCCCCAATGACTAATGCAAGTTAAACGCTCCTGTGGTTGTTGTTAGGCTGCTGTTTTTCAAGGGCTCTCAGGGGTTCTTGGCTTGTTGTTGAGTGTGATATTATGGAACAAATAGCAGGGCTTAATGGTGGTGTAGATGATTTAACTGCCCTCAGGGCAATGAAAAAGGGGAAAATTATTCTGTATACTTAGACATTGTACAAGGTGTTGTTCTGTGTGTTTTTGAAGCTTTCCTCTGTTCGTCCGAGATTCCTAAAAATACTATGAATATGTAAATTTTCACAAGAGCAAAAATGGAAATACCTTTTTGACCAAACTCTTTTCTTGCTTTAATATTTGTTATTCACTGGTGTTTTCTGGATGTAAGATTAAGGCTACGTATGTTGTTTGAGTGTAGCAGTCTCCTTTAGGCCCGGCACAGACTGTGTTGTCTGGCCTGCTCTATCAAAAAAGCTGTGGCTTTAATCCTTTGCCCACAGGGGACGGCTGACATGGATGAGTGTAAACTGTTGACTTGGTGCTGTCTCCCATGCTCTCTGATCAAAGACGTTGCAGCCCTCCTGTTTCACAACCTGCCTTCAAATATGCTCCAAGTCTCTACCACAGAGACTCCCTCCCTCTCTGTTTCACACTTTATGTTAACCCGTGTTTCCCCGTTGTGATTTGATACGTCTGAAAATAACAAGGCAGCCATTTATGACTCTGCCCATGCAGCCTCTGTGACCTCCCTTCAAGCAGTGAATTTGATTTGAAAAACAGCGTGTAAATGGCTCAAACTGTAGTTGAGACCATTTTTGGAGCAAATAATGCGCTGACTTTAAGTGCAAGGAAAGACTTGACTTGATGTAGTGCTTAGTATAATTAATCCCCAGTAATGATGCAACTATTAGTAAGAGCTGAGCTTGTCTTAAGTGGCTTGAGATGTGTGTGTGTGTGTGTGTGTGTGCGCACGCGCTTGCTTGCATTTGATATGTGGCGCTGCTGATCAAGCCAACTTCACCACACTGTCTAATAGTGGTTGAGCTCTATGAGTCCGGGGAGTTGTGCTATTGTTCTGAACTTGCCTTTAAACTTTACTTTACTTTACTTTAGTTTGCTTGGCAGACGTTTTTATCCAAAGGGACTTACAAGGAGCTAGCACTGAGTGTCTGGATGAGTGTCTGGTAGGAGTGAGACGGGATTCAAACCCACAACCTTCTGCATCCCAGTCTAACGCTTAACGCATTGAGCTGGTAGCACCCATGAGCTACCAGGCCACTTGTATAACACCTCATGGGTGTAATAACAAATGTGATCTACAGTAGTTGTCATGGTTACATCATCATGATGCGCCTCTATGCGCCACTATATGAATCAGTATTATTTGGTGCATACATTTTATAGTGCTGAAACTATAGGGTGGTGTAGCTATTGTGTTTTAGTCGGTGTGTTCTTAGTGGTAAAGGTCTTTTACTACTATTAGAATGATAAGATTTTCAGACTGACCACTGTTAGCCTAACAAAACCATGTTTTGAATAGCACTGTGGGTTTCAACTGCTTGAAACAACACTAAACACTTTTGCTTGTGTTTCCTGTTGGCTTCTGACATTTGCATACAGACATTTGCTTCTCCACTCAGGCTGGATATTTTCTGCCGTGAGCTTGATTGTTGTTGTTCCCTTAGAAGTCAGAGACATTTGTGCCCAGAAGGCACGATGTCTACACCTCTGGTAACACAGCGTGTCTGTATTTTACTAAATCAAGTTTACACAATGCAGCTTGAAAAAAGGAAATCTCTTGAGGCAGTATTTCATCTATTGCTGTATTGTATTGATTGAACAGTCTGTTTATTTATTTATGGTTTTATTTATTAAACCATAAATAAATTATGTTAAATTATATTATTTTTTCATTTTGATCGATTTTAATTATATACATTTAACACAAGGAAACATGTTTGTTACATCTTAAGGATCCATAATGTGTATTATGGTAAATGATCTACCACTTATTAGGTATGTCTTGATAAGTGTTTTTAGTTGCAGTGTGAGTCTTTTCATTTTAATGTATACAGTGTGAGCTGACACTTAGATTTACCTACCGGTGCCGTGTTCTAATTAGATGCTTCTGCAGCTAAGTTGATCCAGATGCAGAACATCTACAATATTGATCAAGAATTGCTCATGGGTTTAGCATTGTTATTGAATGAAGCTTTTTTACAAGGTCTTCCAGCTCTATTGGACAGTGTAGAAGAGGCTCCTTCTGTTGTGTCTCTGATGGTGATTATCACCCATTAGGCCTTTGTGCCAAATGACGGCACCTGGGCTGAAAGCAAGATATTTTTTTTGTACACAGTTGCTTCTGTTGCCTGTGCATCCGCTTTTACTGGTTCAGGTTGTGAAACGGGTCCAGGAAACTGTCATTTGTCAGAGGAGCTATGTGGGTAGAGTAACCTAAAGATTCTGAGTAAAAGTTATCCTTGTTAAAATGTGTTTCAGTTGCTGTCACCTGTGGGGATTGTAGTCTTCACTGAGAGTATGAGCACATGTATATGTAGCTGTAATGTACAATGTTGAAACCATTTTTATATCGATTAAATAAAAAAAAAAAATAATGCAGTGACCATCTCTGTTCTAATTTTGAGCATTTACAAACATTACGCAGTAAATGGCACTTACACTCACATATCATCATCATCATCATCATTATCATCATTATTATCATCTTACGATTCTGCTGAATGAGTTGATGAGTTATCATCCAGCCCAGTAGATCTGGAATACCAGTATGCAGTGTCAAACTGATCAAATAATTCACGCCTCCATCAACATGACCTCTGTGCCCCCACATCTCGCTCAGCTAAACATTTCTTTGCACATTGACAGTACGTTTTGGTACCATTTGTAGATGGTATGAGCTCAATGCCTCAGAAGACTGAGCTAATTATTAGTAAATAAAAATTATGCAATTTCTTGAATAAGCTGTTGTATTACTCCTTTAGGATTTAAATGAAACTCTTCTTCCACTGTGGAGTGTTTTTGACCTCTATCTCTGCCTCCCACAGTTGCATCGGGTGGCCAGCCTCAACATGCTGGAGACGGGCATCATGGGAGCACAGATGTAATGAGGGAGAGGAGGGCAGCTGGTGACCCGTACTGGTCCTATTCAGGTGAGCTCTCATTTGTGTGCAGACCAGAAACTGTTCGTGGGACGAGAAATGCATTTCTTTGACTCGGTCACCTCTGCTCTGCCTTGCTGATCTTTTCCTATTTTTGACATGCTGCCAGTAAACCCTATTCCCTTTTGACTGCGGTAGTCAGATGGTGCGAATTAAGCATTTAGTTTTCATATAATGGTATACCTGCATTGTATGTTTTCATTGCTCTTAATAGCTGTAATTATACTAATGCACTGGAGAGATAAAAGCACTGACATACAGCAAAGTGAGCTGATGTTCAGATTATGTTGTAGCCAGCTGTGATAAGCCTCAAATGAGTCGACTCATTAAAATGCATTTATTTAATGTTATGTTTAGATTAGGCAAACACATTATGTGTGCATTAATTACACACAGCTTTTATTAAAGAAGTGGTGCTTACACATACAATATGTTACAAATGGCTTTAAGGGCAATAAAGGTATGATTTAGTTAGGTGAGCAAGTGTCTTTTTAATGTCAGATTTGTTTGGGAGTATAGACTTACCTCCTCTAATTTCTCTGCGATCTACTACTACACATTTTACAGTCAGTAGGCTCTAATGGATGATTCTTTATAAGCACTTTTATGCTTGCAAATATGTGTACAAGCATATATGTTTGAGCATGTGTATTTGAGCTATAAAGAGGATTTTGGGGTTATATTTTTGGGAAATTGACGTGTTCTGTTTTTAAAGAGAAACACATTTAGCCAAACAAACATACAGAATAGTTTCTCGATGAGTAAATGCTTCATAGTTATATGTTTCATATCATTATATTCATATTATCTTTGGCCAGTTTTGTGTAGACAGGTGATTTTTGGCAGGGAAAAGCACTGATAAGACCATATTTTCTTGCAGTGCATTGCTTTATTTTCAGCAATACACTTACACACCCTAGTGCAAACGCAGTCCTAAGTTGACCGTTGAGCAACTCCAGTGGGAAATAGGGGTTACCTGCTTTGATCGAGGGCACCTCAGTGGAAGAGCTTAGGAAGGGAAACCAGTCAGTGAAATTATATTTACAGGTTCCAAGGTCCAAAACCACCACATAGCAAATAATTCAGTTTCTCTGCTGTTAGAGTACATAATAGCTCTGAAAATTATTTTACTGATGGAATATTTTGTCTATGGCAGTGCTGTTGTGAGCCCAGAATCCCATGATTTCTAGGCAAGTAATAGTCCAAATAAGGGGGGAAAAATGAACACTGCTTACTTTGGACTCAAGTTTGTTTGGTATTCATGTCACTCCTCATAGTGCTCTGCTTCTCCTCCAGTTGTGTAGCAGAGGCTGTGAAAGAGTGTCTGCTTTGACTATCCTAGCATGATTGCATTTTCACTATCTACAAGGTGTGTGGAGCTCATTTTGAGGATCCTAATCACTAACTAACTTGTTCAGCTGTTTTCGGTAAATCTTCTACAAGCCATCGATATATAATCAATTGTAATTGCCTCTTTGATTGATTTTCCTTAAATACAACTTATCTGATGATCAGGTTAAACTGTTGCAGCTCTCTGAACAGAACAATTTCTGATCACAGCAGGAGCATTCTGACAATCTCTTGTATTTATACTGACAGGTATCAGCCGTCAGCTAAGGGACCCATACATAGAAGATTTTACCTGGTGGTAGAAATCATAGGATGTAAGCAAATGGACTTAAAAAATTTGTATATATCAAGAGGATCTATATAATAACTCTAATTACTCAAAAGTATCACTCTAAGGTGATATGACAACATACGTTCAATGTATCCTTGTGCTTAGAGACGAAGCTTATCCACAAGTTGCTCCTAGTTGACAAAAGCCTGACAGTTTTCCAACCAACAGTGTGCTAAAAAGTGTTTTTTTTGTAGAGATCAATCCTAAGTTGAAAATCTACTGGGACACAATGTTGTGTTTCTGTCTTCTAATGAAGATATCAGTCTTCAGTCAGACTTGGAACATTTTCTTGGTCAATTAAATTCTTGGGCCATATGTTTTTACTTGACAGGCTGTTATGTACGTGTTTGTAAAAAGTCTGAGCTCCAGGCGGTTTTGTTACTTTTATTTTGTAATGTTTTGAAAAAGTTCAGCTTCAGCGCTAATGCTCTAAAATCTCTGGGTCCAGCTTCAAGTTTTCTTAACAAGAGGCAGGCTGGTAATTAGAGGAAGATGAGTTCGCCTTATATTTTTTGATAGAGAAACATATATTGCGTCTACACTTGTGCCCGTAGTGGACGAAAGTGAAACAACATCCTGTTAGGGAACTGGAACTGGCTGACATGAGTTGATTTTGGACATTCAGTTCAGGCTTTTGCGGATCACTAATTCCTACCAGTGACGGCAGCTGGCTGATTGTACTGAGAAAAAGGGAAGCATTGAGGAACACAGAAATGTCCATTGCTTAAGAAAGGTAATTAGTGGCTAAGGCTGTGAATGGGGAACAGACAAGCATGCCTTAGCAGCTAAATGGTTATTAAGGGTATTTGCTCTGTTCAAGTGAGTGTAAAGGAAATGCACACAGTAGGATTAGCCTGAAGCAGAAAGGTATTGGGGCAAGAACGACTTCATCTCTGTGAACTATATACAAAGGAAAATAACATACAGAGGAACATACTGCCCATTGTTTCACACAGACTTCCCACATCCTTTACAGACTATTCTACAGTCTACGCACTGCTCTGGGAGGCTGCTGTTCAAATAATGTGGAACAATGTCGCTCTCAGAAATGTTAGCAATGACAAATGGAATTGAATAAATACTACATTGAGTACCTTCCTTAATCTAATTTTAGAGCACTGAAAGAACTAGTAAATGTAAAAATGTAATAAAAGAAAATCTCCCATATTGATTGAGACATGTAGTAAAAGTAGGTCATATAAGTATGAGTTTCTGCATTATGTAATGCTGTTAATGGCTTCAGCCTCAAAATATAAGTCCTATTTTGCGGGATAAAAAAGATCCCTGTCCCTGTATTGTCCAAAGAAGGAAGAGGCAGACACTGCAATGAGAGCTCTTAACGTTCCATGACATGTCTCCTTCCTGTGTGTGTTGGTTATGAACATTGATGTAAGTAGCCTCGAAACTCACAGCCAGAAATTTGATTAAAAGTTATTTAAGGCGTGCCGTGTGCATGTGTGGAGGCATATTTCATAAGAAGGATGATATCATACTCACCGTAAGACTCCCACAGGAACAGGGCTATGCATCACCCCCCCCCCCCCCCCCCTTTTTTTTATCTCTGCAGGTTTTCAACTCTTCTGTTATTTTCTCTGGCTATTCCTTATCAGTAGATTTCTGTTTTTGCCCAACAAAGGTGATAGTTTGCTTTTGATTGCACTCTTGTTGATTTATTGTCTCGTTTAATTACAGCACAACAGTTGGAGTAACTTAATCTGCATTTGCAGAAGCATTATGTTTGATCCACTGTAACAGTGTGTAGAATGAAAATCAACAACAAAAAAAAGCAAATAAATAACACAATTAGATGTGGTAAAAAAATATAACGTGTGTATATTTTATATATAGACATATATATATATATATATATATATGTGTATTTGGCCCCAAAGATAATTGTCAGATTTTAATTTTCACTGCATGATGAGATTTTGTCAAGTTCCTGAATTAACTCCCATGTTATATTGGACTGATACGAAGCTGTTTTCTTATGAATTTGGTGTGAAAAAATAATTGCATATTCCAAGAAAATTAAAATGTGGGCTGCTATAGTTCAAATACTTTAGATGATAAAGTGTTCTACTTCTACAAATGAATAATGTAGCTATTAAACCAGTGTATCTCAGAGATTTGTCATATGTATAACTTATTGCTAGTTAGGTGCTTCATATAGATGGAGCACCTACTATTCCTGTTTTTCATTCAGCAGTCATGGATGTTTGGATGGAAGCCATCCTGACAAGCTGTTGCCGCCACGGAAAGAGCCTGCGATTGTCTGATATGTGTGGATTATATTTCGCCCTCAGCCCGACTGTTTTATTCCACTTCACTGAGGTTGCTCATGATCATTAGCAATCTTTCCACTCATGTCTCACATAATGAAGTGAATGAAGTGTCACTTTCAATCAATTGCAATGTTGATCCAACTTAATTAGTACTTTAGAGGATACAAAACAAGATTAGGTAACTCACTGTTCTTGATTGCCAGGGTTGTTTGTTTTGGTTTTGAATTAACCCTCAGTTCTACTGCTGCACTCACTATATTTAACTTCTAATTGTATTTCACATTTCACCCTTTAGTTTGTGGTATCCCAGCATTTTGGATTAATGTATCAATCTTAAATTATGCTGTAGGGCCTTAAGCAATTTCTTATATTAATCTTTTTAAGGACACAGTTATTTGAAGACGTGCACAGGTTTCAGAACAAAGTTTCTGGGATGATTTCAAAATGTGACTATGCCTCGTAGGTTGCTTAGGTTTGACATGCTAAACCCTGTGATTCATATAACCTTAAATTGGCTGGGTACTTGTGAAGGCAGTGCAGTATGTCTCTTGTGGTTTGACACCCTCTACAAAGGCTGGAGGGAAAAGAGCAATGCCATGTTGTCATGGTGCCCGACAGGAGCTCTGCTTCCTGGAGGAAATGAATCGAGAGGAGGATTGCTCCCGGTAGAATTCCATGTATGAGAAGTACTTGACTTTAAAGTAAAGCAAAAGAATGGGGAGCTTTATATAGGGATCTGTGGATGTACTCCTCAGGGGTGAAGATAAAAACATGTTTTTTTTCTGATAAGGCTGATAGAGGTAAATTTTCTAAGAGCTCTGGAGATCTTGCTGTGCTCCCATTAAAATCTGATTTGTTGTAAATTATGTTTTGCTTATAATTGTTTTGAGACAATCAAATAATAGATATTAAATTTTGGAATTAGTTTAGTATCATGAGTTTCATATTTTCAGTTATGTAGCAAAACACTAACACTACAAAGCAAATGTTAAATCAGATTTCTGCCAGAATGAAATACTTCAAATGGCACCTGAAATTCAGAGTTGGATTTAATTTCCAATTATGATGCAGTCGAATGACATTAGCATCAACTAAACAACATGTTGTGATGTTGTTGTTGTTGTTGTTCCAAACACAATGACTGCATGTAATATCAGTATCACGAGTGGGTGTACCAGGTTTCGCAGTTTATTTGCGTTATCAAGCTAAACTACATCAGGGCTCTCCCAAATATTAGTTTTAGGCCTCACACACATTTTAATAAACAAACTGTTCTTTCTTCTCATTAAAATTAGTCTAATAAATGATAATCAGATGGCTGGCTCATTAAGCTTTTAGCTTACCCTCATACTTTCTCCACATTATTTGATAAAGCAAACTGTCTTAGACTGTTTATTATGTAGTAGCCTGTATGTAGTTTAAGTGGCCAAAGAGTGGGCTTTTGTTGTCTCTCAAGGACTTCTCCATGTTCATTTGTGCTAGTTGTGTCAACATGTTACATCAGTTCAAATGGCATATTTGACATTGTGGTTTAAAGTGTTACCACGTTAACTGCAGTGAGTGAGAGGCACGTTAGACTTCCAATCTAAGATATGCATTTCCACATTTTAAAAGAAAAATGAATCATGAGCACAAGTAGTAAATGAACATGGCGTCTACGGTGCAGTTGTATTGCTGTGTGAATGAAGAGAGCAGAGTGTCATAAATATGACGACAAACATGGACATCGACAGGCTGCAAGTTATTTGCATTGGTGGTTATTTGTAAGAGAAGTAAACTACACTAAACAGATGGGGTCAGCTTTCTTTTGCCGTTTCATGCTGTTGTTTCTCACGTTGCTGCTCACGCTTATGTTGCGTTTGGATTTCTCAGGTGCACTAATTTGTGAAACATCCTGCTTAGCTCAAAGCATCCGTGTTTGCGTATTTGCTAGAACTACTGTTTGTTTGAGGCTGAAGGCCTTGGTTAGGTCTGTCTTCTGGTCACAGTGTTCACCAACCAGTGTCGATCCCCTACCTGCCCACCCAACCATTTTGAAAATTCTGTTCAACTACTTATTCACAAAAATAAATGAGAATGGATGTTCTCCTAAACACAACTCATGAAGCTTTGTGAAATACTATTTTATGAAATTCAACAATATGCTCTATGATGCAGCTTGAGCGATATTGGCTGGCAGTAGTTGTATGTATTGTATGTATTGTTTTTTTGTTAACTTGCACAATTGTGATGTCTTGACAAATGTCACTGCCTGCTGACACTTGTCAAGTGTCCTGAAATCTCCAGTTTTATCACATTTGGCAAGTCCCAGTGTCCCCTGTTTACTAACTGTGACTGTATGGGGCACTGGTGGGTGCTTCTATTCTGTTAATGCTGCATGACAGGACTGGTGCGTGTGGAACTTGTGTATTTTGTGTCATTCTCCCTTTATCTGGCTATAAAAACAGTGTTGATTTATAATCGTTTTAAAACATCGAGACGTTTTGGACTGCTTGTACTCATCATGCAACATTACTCCATTGCCTATAGCCACAGTACTTTTTGTACTTGATTAATTTGCTTTTCCTGGGAGAACAGGGAGAGACTCATCTGTCCTACACCCAGAATTTCTAGTCACAGCTATTCTCTGTGATGAGGGAAGCTTAACACAACTTCATCTACATTTCTCCGTGATTGTTGATGAGCCTGTAGTTGTACCTGCACTCATTTTCTGAGAAAATGAGAGGTGCAGGAACACTAATTATTAAAAATGAATTTTGCTAGGGCAAAAGCTGACTCATTATTCATCTCAGTTATTGCTAGCTGTTTGGATCAGCCTTCGTGTGCCAGAATTGGTCCATTTGTCTCTGTCAGGGTTGGGCCCTTGACAGATGTGCCAATATGGCTGCCGAAGTTCTGTGCTGGGGGAGAGGCAGCTTAATTCTCTATGATGTATCATTCTGGCAGCAACCAATTTAGCACAATTGAGCTCCAAATCATCTTACTTCCCACTGCCTCTGACAATCTGTTTCCTTTCTGTAGATGAGGTAAATATATTAAGGATGGAAATAAATGAGGCATTCCTGCGCCCTGAGCTAATACTGTATCAGTGAGTTTTTGTTCGACTTGATTGTTTGTATTGCCACATAGGCATGTTCAAAGAACAGTGTTCTGCATGTGCCTTCAGGATACATAAAGTGCACAGCAACTATGATAAATACAGCCATATTTTCTGTTTTTCCTGTTTAGGGTAGATTGATGTGTTGGACTGAGAAGTTTGTTGTGTAAAACCTAATTAATTAAATTTCAGGTGTCACATGGTGTTTGTCTGCCTTGTGGCAGCATAATAGACCCGCTTGGTGGCTCTGGTCCCACATAATGGATGTGGACATGCTCGACCTGCTGGGATTGCAATATTGCGGAAGTGTGGGTTTGCCAGCCCACAGGTTTCCTCTCTAATGTAGTTATGCTGATGAGCTAGAATGAGCTAGCTAGCAGCTCAGCAAAAATTTAAACTCATAATCATGATGACTTACTTTGTAATGAGTACAAATCCCCTTTGAGGTGAGGCGTTAACTGTAGAGGGCAAGGCTGTAATAGTGGCATAATGGCCCAATGTTGGAAGATTCACTTGATTTATAAAACAATGTTTGATTTATTGTTATCCGTTTAAATGCTGGAAAGTACATGAACATAAAATTAAACCTAAAACCACTGAACTGAACTCTGTAGAAGCAATATATGGTGTTTAGCACTGCATCACTTCTACATCACTGGCATTCCCAGGCTTGTTAGATTGTTTATCTTGTGCCACTGTCTCTAGTTTACTGAATTACACTGCTAACTATTGATTTCTCTCTAGATTCTAAATTATAAGGACACTTGCTCTGTAAACACATAGCCATTGTTCTCCCTGCTTAGCTTGCAGAACAACCACAACATAGAAGAATAATGGGTGTTGTGGGTTTGAGCACAGCTTAGAGAGGGCAATAGCACAGATTGGTTCGGGCCGCTTTGTGTGTGTGTGTTGTTTTATGGGTTAATGGTGCCTTTGGGATGGGTGATTTAGTAAAAAAAAAATACAACTTATCTCTGTAATTGAAATACAGTGGGGTGTGTAAGTTTGGGCAACCTTGTCAATGTTCATGATTTTCCTGTTGGTTGTTTTGTAGGAGACACAGTGATATTTGAGAAGTGAAACAAAGTTTATATGATTCACAGAAAGTGTGCAATATTTGTTTAAACAAAAATAGGCAGGTGTATAAATTCTGGCACAACAAAAAGAAATGAACTCAATATTTAGTAGATCCAAGCATTTCACAACATATCGTACTGTGTATGACTATGAATGGGACAAAAAAAATATGAATCTGAATCCTCCTTTTGCAGAAATGACAGCCTCTAAACGCTTCCTATAGCTTCCAATGAGAGTCTGGATTCTGGTTGAAGGTATTTTGGACCATTCCTCTTTATAAAACATCACTAGTTCATTCAGGATTGGTGGCTTCTGAGCAAGGACAGCTCTCTCTAACTCACACCACAGATTTTCAGTTAATATTCAGGTCTGGGGACTGAGATGGTCGTTCCAGAACGTTGTACTTGTTCCTCTGCGTGAATGCCTTAGTAGAGTTTGAGCAGTGTTTAGGGACGTTGTCTTGTTGAGATCCAGCCCTGGCGCAGCTTCAGCTTTGTCACTGCATCCTGGTCCTGGTCTCCAGAATGTGCTGATATTGAGTGGAATCCATGCGTCCCTCCACTTTGACAAGATTCCCAGTCCCTGCACTGGTCACACAGCCCCACAGCATGATGGAGCCACCACCATGTTTTACTGTAGGTAGCAGGTGTTTTTTCCTCCATGCATAACGCCCCTTGTTATGACCAAATAACTAAATTTTAGTTTCATCAGTCCACAGCACTTTATTCCAAAATGAAGCTGGTTTGTTCAAATGAGCTTTACCATAACTCAAGCAGCTCTGTTTGTGCTGTGGGTGGAGAAAAGGCTTCCTCTGCATCACTCTCACATACAACATCTCCTTGTATGAAGTGCACCAGATAGTTGAACGATGCACAGTGACTCCGTCTGCAGGAGGATGATGTTGTAGGTCTTTGGAGCTGGTCTGTGGGTGACTCTGACTGTTCTCACCAGTCGTCGCTTCTGTTTATCCGAGATTTTTCTTAGTCTTCCACTTCTTAACTTGAACTGTGCTTGTGATCTTCCATTTACTCAATATGTTTCTAACTGTGGACACAGGACAGCTGGAATCTCTGAGACAGCTTTCTGTGTCCTTCCCCTAAACCATGATGGTGAACAATCTTTGTTTTCAAGTCATTTGAGAGTTGTTGAGATCCCCATGTTGCTACTCCTCAGAGAATATTCAGAGAGGAGGGAAACTTACAATTGCCCCTCCTTAAATACTTCTTCTCGTAATTGGATTCACCTGTGTATGGAGGTCAGGGGTCACTGAGCTCACCAAGCCAGTTTAAGTTTCAATAGTTCTAAAGGTTTTGGATTTTTATGCACCTGCCTAAATTTGTTTAAACAATTATTGCAAACTTTCTGTAAATCCTAAAAAAATCGTTTCACTTGTCAAATATCACTGTGTGTGTCTCCTATATGATATATTTAATTGCCTTTTCTTATTGTAACAACCAATGATTTATACAAGAAAATCACCAGACTTACGCACCCCACTGTATATGGATTTAATCTGTAACTGAATAAACACTGAGTCTGTGGTTTGGTTTATCAGTATATTATTGTTTTATGTATGTCCTAATAGCCTGTACACAGATGCATACACATACACTTTATCACACATTATCAGACATTGATATTTGGAGTTATCCAAGTTCATATTCTCAGTGTAGCAGGCACAAGATCACTCAGCCCTGTCATCCCTTGTCTTACAAAGTCTCATGACTCATTTAGGTGGGAGCTCATATACCTGCAAGGGGTAATAAATAATGTAGATGTATCAAGAATTATTTAGGTCAAACAATTCTACAGTTTGCATACTAAAACATTTCTGGGTGACCAGACCATGAAAACATGCACTCACTCACTCATTTTTCAGACAATAGATAAAAAACAAATTCTCATGTTGAGGAGTATTTCAAGTATGCTATATGTCCAGTGTTGAGTAAGTAGAGTTTCTATTTTCTATTTCCATTTTTAAAAATACATTGCCTCAAGCAGCAGAGGAAAACTTTAAAATCAGAGGGTAGAGGATCATATATATATATATATATATATATATAGATATATATATATATATATATATATATATATATATGTATACCACTGACTTTCCATTTTAGTCATCTCAGTTATTCAGTAACTCTGTAAGCTCATATTTTAATTTAATTTATTTCATAGTGCACAGGTCTGTGAAGCAGGATAACTGTCTGAAGTTGAGTTGTGTGTTGTTATGTGAAGACCTGCCTACACTGGTCTTAGTTATATTATTAAGAAATGTATCTATTTTCATAAGTATTCAGAAGTATTTATAAAATTACTGAGCTTTTCTAATTTTGGCCACATGTCAATGCTGAGTTTGCGTGTTGATGCTGTGTGGGTAGTGAGCTGGGTGAGTACATTGGGTTAAGGTTGGATTTAAAATGGCTGATTGCTGTGCTTAGCTCAACACTCATCTGGGGATGTAGTCATGTGCTATCTAGTGATTTGTGGGCTAATTTGTGGTTTTGGGGTACCAGAGACTGGCAAAACGTGTGCTGATTCTTATGGCTGCCTCTGGTTTTCATTTCCTTCGCTCTTTTTTCCTCTCACTGCATCTGACTGACACTCGTAGCGATATGTACACACACTCTTCCTGTCTTACGATATAAAAATACAAGCAAAAGATGACCCATAGCAAGGGTTTAACTGTGCTGATAGAAGCTTCTCCCTGCAGCTAATTTACCACTGCTGGAGTAAATAACTGTGTGTCTGTGTATTTCAGGTCAAAGTGCACAGGTGCAAAACCAGAAAATTATTTGGCTGAAGTAGATGTTTACCTCCGCCAAGAGGGTTATGTTAAGATGGCCTCTGGCTGTCTGTTTTATTCTGTTACCGACATATCTCACACTAATGGCTAGATTGGCTCAGACTTTGTTGTGTTCAGCTGTGATCTTTCCAGAGGGTTCATGCAACAAAGAAGAAGGTGCTTATTATATCTAGAGACCCTATGATCTTTCCCATACACCCCCCATCATCCAAACTTTGGCAGTACACAACCATTCTACGGTGTTAATTACCGTGGATGCTGCTGATTCTATCACTAATGGTTACCTCACATTTATTAGGGCTGCTTGTGGTTTTGACTGTAGTAAATAGTTTCATGTATTGTTTTTCATTCTGTACATTTTAATCACTCAGTTGGTTACGTACAGTTTGTCTGCTCGTTTGAGAACGTCTAGGAAAAGTTACATGTCACTGTTTAATTGTTTTTTCTTTTATTTGTTTTGGTTATTGACTCTGTGTCTAGTGTGTGAGTTTATTTGTGCAAATTTGTGTATTTCAGTTTAGCTCATAAGCCTGTGGGAGATAATTACAATGTCAGGACAGTGCATGGCTCTCTGTATCAGTCCCAGACAGCTTGTGTATGTGTTATTGCAGAGCTGATCTCCGCTTTGTGTTGAAAGATGAACATCTGAAATCTGTGCATTGCATACTCATCACTGTTTCATTCACAGCCACACACACAGTCACACTTTATACATCATTTTAATAAGAGATAAGCTTGTCTATTATGGGCAATTTAGGGGGGTTATTGTTGAGACATTTGCTTTTCATAATATATGTTTGGAGCTGTACTGTAAGAACATGTTGGCTAAATAAAATGCCAGATAACATGTCATGATGAGATGAGGGAGATCTTTTCACCTGCACCTGCTGACTGTGGATAATGGTCTGCTTAGTGGCAACCTCATGCCGTGGGGTCACCCTATGCCATGGCAGGCAGGTAAGTGAGAGGCTTCTTTGTGTCTCACAACCTCTATCCCCTGGGAGACAGCAGCCTGCCTGTCTCTTTATGCCTGTCCTGGTTTATCGCTCTGCAGTGACCCACAGTCAACTCATCCTCCTGCCACTGTGTCTCTCAGTCCCAGAGATGAGGGCTCTCTGGCAGGCATCTAGCATTGCTCCTTTTGCCCTACCTATCCAGTGGCCAGCTGCTTAATGTGAGAATGATGATACAAAAGGTTCTGTGCTCTTTGGAAAACATCTTTTTAGTTGCTACTGTCTGTCGTTCAGAATGTGATATCTCAAAATCTGTTGGTGGGATTATGATTGGGAAGTTTACATTTGTGCACACCTTCTGTTGGACTGGCACGTAATCTTACAGTAATGATTTGTCGATGCCAGAAGTCTGTGGCTTGGAAACTTGGTTCACTCTCATTCATCGTCACCTCACCATAAACTGTCACTTTGAGCAGCCATTAACATCTGACCTAATGATAATGACTTAAATTCCCTCAGCTTTAGCTGTATTTTGTGTTTGTGTAGTGCTAATTAAAAAATGTTAGCATGCTGATATATAGAACTAAGTTGTTGAGCATGGTAACCATTGCACCCACTATATATACTGTGTATGTAAAAGAAAAAAAGAACTGTTGGATTTAAATGGTCTGAACTGACAAGCCAGCATTAACATGATAAAGGTTGTCCACTCCACACTAGTGATTCGAGAAAATGTTTCCATATGCCTTAGTCAGGTGCTGAAGTCATAACTCGGTAAAGTTCCTTGAGCCAAAGAGATAATTATACTAATGGATGAAACTGCATAAATGGAATTTGAGGGTACTGCAGCTCAGAAAGAGGTGAATGCTTACAGTGAGATAAGATGTTCTCTGAAAAGTGTAACAATTAGAATAGATGAAAAGATGACAACTTAGCGGTTCTGTTATGTTTTTGCTGTGTGTATATACAGCCTTGGGTTGTGATTGGTTCGAAACAAGTCATTATAATGTTGCTGTTTGCCATGAGCGCCACTAATTAACATATATTAACATTAAGTCCTAGCTCTTTATAATTTCTTATCTACGTCTGCATTTTAAGGATCTGCTGCCTTAAATAACTGGCAAATTCTTACTAATTATCTCTTAATAGAATTTTGCCTTCAATTTGAGTCCAATCTGCTATTTCCAATATTAAAATGTCCATCATCTGCAGCTTCAGGACACTTATGAGTGTTGAGGTTAGTGTGTATGCGACAGTTAGCTAAGATGAAACAGTTGCCCTTGGACAAAGCGGAGTAATGTAGCGTCACTAATCAGTGTTTTAGTTTGCAGCTCTGCGGAGGAGATCTGTGTTCTGCTCGACAGTTTATTCACCTCTCTCTCCTGTTTACAATTTCCATACACTGATGCACTGAAACACAGTATGGGCAAAACACACATATTTAGTCTTATATACTTGAAAATGTGTATGATTTAATTACATAATATTATTTGAAGCGTGTAGAATAGCAGTTCTGAAGTTTTAAGGTATGGATATTTACGTGCTTTATTTGCTCGGCAGACATTAAAAAATTCAATTAGCAGGATTTTTTTTTTGAGATGACATTTCAGGTTCAGTAACGCAACTTTTGCATTTCAGGAAGTTTAAATAATGGTGTCTGGAAGGAAACTATTTGCTAGCTAAAGTACCATTTGCATAAGAATCAGAAAACTGCTGTTTCTGGGAAAAAAATAATCATGATCACTAGACCACCAAGTACTTGATATCGAATTCTTGATAACAAGCATTTATTTAGAATTATTCCTTGTCGTTAACTAAATTAAGTGTCTTGTTTAATTTACTGTTATTGAAATACAGGTCTGGCTTTTGGCATATAGCCTAATAATGTAAGTTAAAAAGTTTTTCCCCTTTTCCAGTTTAGTTATCCACAATGTGTGTATCAAAAACAGTTTTATATTTGTCCCAGATGCAGTCACTAGTCAGGTTTCCAGTTTTATAATTGTAATATGTATGTATGTATGTATGCATGTATATGTAAACTTAAGTGATATTGAATGTCTTTGTGTTAACAATTCTATCTTCTTAAAAAAATAGAATTACAGTTTTTTGTATAATAAATTCACATGCACTAGTCTTTGTAATACCCTGGTCAGATCACACAGGTCACTTAAAGCCTACCCCACCCCAGTATTAACAAAAAGGGCTGTAGTTTGATTGTGTTTTGGTTTTGTTTAAGACTCGATGATCAGGTTGAGATGATTCTGTTCACTGTAACGTGTTGATCAAAATTTGGTAGGTCAAATTTACAAAGACTGACAGTGTACTGGAAAACATGGTTTACGGAGCATGAGTGAATGGTAAACCAGTTCACCTATTAGTATGAGAGCCCCGCTCGAGCAAATAGATGAGCAAGACCATTTAATCATACAGAACAGATAAAAGTAATACCTGGGAGATGAAAATGCATTAGTTATTTTTCGCAGTAGTGTCACTGTGTAAAAGCAGGCGTGTAAAATATGGGTGTTCAGGGAGAATATGTTCCCTACTTTTGTGAATTATTCATTTCTGCTTTCTTATTGTAAAATAAATTAGCTTCATTATTGTTGTTTTATTTGTATAAAACATAGACACACTGACATTTGAAACAGTGCGCTAATCACTTGGATTGTGGCTGTTTCTCTACTTTGAAAAGTTGATATCAGTATTAAGCTAATTATTTTGTGGACAGGTACAGACACACTTTACAGTCTGCATCTGTTTGAACTGACAGAGCGAGCTGTCCACCTGCTGCTTTTTTGCCCGTCACCTGTGTTGCCTGTCTCTGAACAGCAGCTGTGCTATGAGGCACATCAAATAAACAGGGACACATAGAAAGTGATGGGCCATAAACTGCACCCAGTCCTTCCTTTTTTAGCATGGGAATGTAGTTGTTATTAAGATGGTGGTGCAAATATATTCACACATGCTGAGGGATCAAGTCAAATGTAAATATTTCTTTGCAATGATCATGGAAAAATGGTGAATGGATACCACACAATGTAATTATTTAATTATTATTATGATTAAATGAGTGGTTTCATCAGATGCATTGTGTTCCTTCCATAGATACCTTTAGAAGTGAGGTTTCTGAAATGTTTGCATCTTGGCCTCCTGCCATATTGAAGGGGAAGCTCTTCCTCATGGGACAGAGTGTATTTCTGTCTCTTTTTTTCTTTACACAAGGTCCTGGAGATTATTTTTACAGACTAGGGGATGTTGTACTTATGCAGTGGCCAACACCCAAGAACAGGAAGCCACAGTTTCTATGAAAGTCCACGAGATGGAAGCAGATAGCGCCAAGGGAAAACAATATTTGGCCAATTAGACCCCAATGTCTGTATGATTTACCACTTCCTCTACCTGCTTTTATGTGTTTGAGACCGCTCTGTGGAACACAATGACCCCTGATTAAAGATTGAGTTTGGGCTCTGAGACGACCGTGGCGCCATTCTTATCAGATGCCTACTTCTCAGAACTCAGCAAGACCACCTGAAATCAGTGGTTGTATAGTCTGCCACTCTGACATTAAACGGTTTACATTTTTAGACGTATTTAAATTATTTTCTGTTTTCCTATATGCAATATATAGTGATACAAACGGGCGCTACTGTTTTGGTTTTGAGGGAAATCTTGCCAAAGAATACATAAAGACTTTATCCACGACTCATCATTTAATCTCTTTGCTTTCTGCATAAATGTGTTTAAAACACTGTACAATTACTTTATTAAGGACAAATTCGTATTTGCAAACAGTATATAATATAGAAACTTACAGTAGGGAAAGAAAGTGTATATAAGACAGTAGCTAAGGGTCCAGCCTTTACCATCAGCTGACACAGTGTACAGTGTATCAGCAGAGAACCAGATGGATTGTTTGTCTTTTCCTCCACCCTCTCCTGTAGACATGAGCCGGAAGTGAAGATCAGATCTTGAATGGCCGGGTGGAGTAAGGAGCATGAGGTCACACCATTAATTGCATAATGAAACATGTCTGGCTTAAGATAACTCCAAGGAGCCGTTATGTAACTTCAAATCAGAACTGAACTGAATTTGATTAAGATGTGCAGTCAGACTGTAGAGTGCTCTTGACTGGCCAAGTTAATTGTCTATATGTTGCAGACTTTAGGCAGACATAGACGCTATACAAAAAAGACATTTGAAAAACCATAATGTTATGTATTAATTTAATATTCACATTGTGTTATTTGTCTTCTTAAATTCTAAAAATTGTATCCATTCATTTCACAGCTCTAGCTTCTTTAACTATTGTACTATACCAGGAAGTATTACAAGCTTACATACAGTATTATACCAGCAAATTCAGGCCTTTTACTCAAAAATTCTTGTTGTGACTGCGACGGTAAAGTTTCTAGATTAAATTGTTTAGCTTACTGTATGTCAAAAAACATGCTGCATTGACAACACAGAAGCTCCTGCTCGATTGAAGGTTTAAAATGTGTGTGGTGGTGGTTGCGTACTCACTGGTGCCCTCCATAATAATAAGGTAGAACACAAGGGCTCAAATCTGTATGTCTCACACAAGGTCCGGTCTCTCAGCAGATTTGTGAGAAGCGTTTCTCACAGTGTCTCTATGTTATAGTTTCATCACATTCTAGATTGTGATTATTAACCCTGGGGATAAGACATTTAACCTCCACTTCTCTCTTTTAAAATGCTTGACTTAAGTCTTGCTAATTGGTCATTAAACCGCTATGAGATGCTTGAGAGAAGCTGCTTGAAAAAGAAAAGCTTTCTCTTGATATTGGTTGGCTTTATTTTATCTCTGTTGAGATGATAACTATGTCTGATCCTTTTTAGATGAATCGCATTGGTAGCAATTCATGTAAAGCAGACTATTTTGAAGAGAGCGAAACCTTTTAAGAGTCAAGCTCAATCCTAGGCCCTCTGTGTTTAATGCAGTGGCAGAAAGCCGGTTTGTGCTTGGAAATTGTCACTGTAGAAGAAATTAATTTGGCCTACAACCTCTATGGCAGGCAAACAACAGCTGAACTGCTCAGCTTTTTGGTTGAGTGTGCTAGAGTGGTGGCTTTAGCTGTGGGAGATGATGGATGAATGGAGATCTTGGAGACTAATAAAGCAGATTAATATCTAAGTGAAGTACCATTTTGGACCACCACAGGAAGACAAGAAATCGGACTCATAATTTAAATGGAAAGGACCGAATCAGCTTTCGAAACATGCATCGTATCGCATCAGTCATGAGCAGATTTTAAAGTAACAGGCTCCCTGTTATATAAAAACCCATTTCACCTTATGTAACACGGGTCAGTGTGTGACCTGCACGATCGGCAAAAAGGAGTGCAACTTCAAAATGACTCCAGTGGAGTCTCATTTTGGTGGTTTAGATGGAAGAGGATTATTGATGATCCATTGGATCTGATGGTTCATTGGCTCCTGTCTGCTTTTTATGTCACTTGTTCTTTCGTATAACACTTTAGGTCAGAGTGGTTATCTTATCTGAACCTACTGCCAGCTATCTCTCAGAACAGCCAGGCCTTTAAACACTTTTTACAGTCTGTGTCTGCAGTAAATCCACAGAAGCTGATACTGTTGTTGCTCTGGAAAGAATGGAGGACCGTTATAACTACTCTCGTTTGCAACTCATCAAATGTAATTTTTATTAACTTTCTCAGCCTTCATTTCCATGTTGAGGTTTCAATAGAGAAGGCATAGAAAGAGATTTTTTTTGTGTGTGATTCTTTGCCTTCGGCACTTCGTTCACCACATATCTGACAAGGTCAAATAAATATACCTTTTAATTTTGAAGTGTAACTGAAGACTCTCTCATGCATCACTGTGCAGTATCTCCACCACAGTGACCCCAGAAGCCTTTCGTTCTTGCAGACTGCACTGATATATTGAGTAGTTGTTCCTTTAGTTCTCCTCCGAGTAGAGGATGGTGAACAATGTTGAGGAAAGCGTTTAAAAACACTGAACCAACCACAATTAGTTTCTCTTTTTATTAATGCCGGGTTAAACTTATTCACTGTTCCTCATCGCATATTCTCTCACTTGTCTTTGAAGCCTACTGACGCACACTGAGGGCATTATAGTTTTTACCTTCATGGTTCAGCGATAATTGAGTCGTCTTATGCAGACTGGCCAGTAAAGCAATCTGACAAAAAACTCCTTTGAAAGTACAGTTCTCTTTGAATCCAAAATCACACACACAGCAGATAGAAGGCTAATTGTTGCAATTGATGATTCACTTTCATAAACACCCTTTGATTTACTTGAAAGTTCCCACTATTTGTCTTAGTGAGACGTCTTTGGGCATGTTGAAGCTTCTCTGAGTTCTTATTATGTATGTTTCACTTGTTGAATGAAAAGAATGGTAATAGCCGCAAAAACAAAAGAGCTTTTCTTTTAAAGGACTGTTTTTCTGTCATTTTTCACTCCGGTGTAACATTTGGTAGTTTTGGCAGCATGACCTCATTTAGTCTCAGGAAGAGTCAGTCACCAAAACTGGCTGCCCCAATTTTGCCAGTATGATTTTCCTCACTTTGAGTGTAGTAACATGCAGTCTGATACAACATCACATCTACAGTACTTAGACAGAGGCCATTTCTTTATCATTATACAGCAAAAAAGTCGAAACGCCCTGAAATCCACTTTGTGTTGTCATTTTCATACACTCTTTCATACTGCTCTCTCACAGTTGATTTAGCTGTATGTGTGTGTGTGTGTGTGTGTGTGTGTGTGTGTGTGTGTGTCTGAGATCCGTTTTGAGTGCAAAGGTCTCTCCTTTTCCTTCATTGCATCCCAGCCATTGGGTCACTGAGCTGCCAGGAAGCATGTACAAGATCTGAAAGCACAGAGGCAGAGTTGCAGTGTTGTTGGGAACAAGGTCTTTTGTTTTGTGCAATTTACTGCAGAGATTGCTGTAATAAGCTTGTGTTAGTACAGTATGCACCTTGGTTATTAAAAAAAAAAAGAGACATAATGGAAATAAAAAACAATGTAGTTCCCTATATAGTTTGTCAATTTGTAATGGTTTCCAAGACAGTGTGTAAAGAAAAAGAAAAGGTTGTTGGGTGACATTTGACAGGCATTTGGCGCTGAGCTTTTATTAATTACTGGACACCTTCATGCCTTAACATTTGGTGAATCTACAGCAAAGAGAATCAATTCACTCTGACTCTGATTTTGGGCATAGACTGGCAGTGCTCCACAAAGAAAGTCCTATTTGCTTCAGTAAGTAGTTAAGAGGGATTTAACCCGAAAACCAATACACAACTGAGTTGAAGGACATCGTTTGCCTAGTTTTTTTAAAATAAAGAATAAGCCACATTAATTCACTCAATGTAGGAGAGCATGTGTAAGTGTGCGTGCATATGTTCTGTCTCTGATGTAATCTGCAGACTCTGCTTTCTGTGCACCCAGGATACACTTCATGAGGCCAAACCTGATTTTGTTGCAGTTCCTGGTTTTCCAAGAGTTACATGAGAGATCTTCCTATAAAGTATTTCTTCCTGTAATACTAGATTTTGTTGATGTAGCTGATCAAAATGTTCATCAGATTATATTCTATAGATTTAGGAGTGGGTGATATGGACCAAAACTAAAAACATTTTTTAAGATGGCGATATACAATATATCCTGTTATTTTTCAATCCCATAAAGTAATAACAAAAAGACAGTAGTGACACACCTTTACATGTTTCAATTGTCATAGTGATTTTGTATTGTGGGGGAGCATGTATGACAAACTATTGGCGGTTTAGACAAAGGTGACTGCTCAGATAACCCATCTCCCCAAGGGGGGATGAAGAAGTCAAATTTTGTTGTAACATGTAAATGAGATCAATGACAATAAAGCAGATTATCCTTAATCAATTGAGTTGTTAGAAAAAAAAGTGCCCTTTTATGAAACTTATAAAGCAATGTTGTTTACCCTCCACCTCCACCCTGTTTGCCCGCTTTGTCAATCACTCAATTTTTCTTAGTAGACCATCCTCAAAATGGCCACTAATAAAATCGTGCTATTAATTTAGAACTCACTATTGGGATCTTAGGAAATCAGTCTCTGAAAGTTGTGTACAAAGCATGTTCTCTGCTTTCACAGCTCCACAATACACTGCTCCCCATTTTAGAAATGACCATTACACAGATCCAACTGTCAAAGCCTTTCTGTGGTTTAAACCTGCAGGATTGTTTTATGTGAAGTCCACTGTTGAGACAACAACGGCATGGTCTTAGCAGGACCTGTTATTGTTTTAGCTCTTTTACCATGTTGAGTTACTGTCTGTGATAACTGAACATATGTTTAAGTTTCTCAAATGGAAAGTTGCTCGGTGTCAATTTGGAGAAAAACAGGGGATTATGTATTTAATGTATTTGGGTTATGTGAAATCCTTTGCAGTAAAGCTTCTAAATCTGTGTGTCAAACATAGTGACTTTGGTTTAGTTTTTCAAGTGCAATTCTCAGATGGTGATTCAGGTTGTTGATACAAGAAGTTTGGCTATAAACCGTAGTGGATCAACAGTTGGCATTATGGGGGGCATTCATGGACCGTGCACCTCAAATGAGTAATTGACTCGACACTGGACCCCAAAACCTTGGCGCCTAAAATGCAGCCGCCTGTACACATGAATCTATCTCGAGTGTTATCGTCATATTCAAACTGACAGTGGGAATGTTGTTTGGAAATGTTTTCCGATGCTCCAGCATTCTCTGAAGGGATTCTGCAGTGTACACATCTTTGATCTCACTTACTGTAAGACAACTGCATCTAGACCCCTGGCGTGACCCTTTTCAGCGGTGCTGACACTGTGCCTCATATCTGTTGTCCATGTTTTGTTGTCAGTGCTGCTCGTACATATGGAGAGATCAGCATAGATTCTTGCAAGTGCTACTGTGCCAATTCTGGGAGGTCTGCCAGGCAGCATACAGCATGGATGCTTTCTTTCAGAAGGACAAAACGGAAATGACAAAGCAATCGCCGTCCTATCAGCATTGCCATGGCAGCACAGGCATGGGCTGTTTATCCCAAGGTTAATGGGATGACGCCTGGAACTGAAAGTGCCAGATTGAGAGAAACATGTGCCTGTTTTACTTAAAACAAGTAGATGGCAGAGAGTGGTGTCACATCCCATGTAACAGGTTGGATTAACAAACAGGCTATTATAAACATCACTCACCCTATTTATACCAAACATCGTGTAAAACTGAATGAGATGGTTGAATTTATAAAAAATATGTAAACTATAATGTTAGTAGTATTAATGAAAATGGCAAACACATAAAATATTATATAAATAATCTGCTGCTGCTCTTCTGCTGTATTATTAGTATATGTATTAGTATTTTTTGTACTGATATCATAGCTACATTTTTTAATGTCATACATGCTCATTTGCTGTCAGTTACAACATTTGCTGAACTGACTTGAGGTGATCTTGCAGTCATAATAATCACATTAATATGTATACACACCAGTCACACACACAAACGCACACAAATAAAAATTCTTTCAAGGACACGCGACCACATAAATAACCCACATTTCACTCACCACTTTCATTTAGGCGATGTTACTGTAAAGAGCTGACAAGATGAATCATATACATTTTATGTGTGCCTCACCACCACCACCATCATTCCCTGTGTACAAATACTTATCTGGTTGCCACGATACATTTCTTTCTAAACAACTATATTTTCTTTAGGTTTTGGAATGAAGGAACACAAACCAGTAACGGGAACCGTATATAATGCGATCCACCATGAGAACGCGAGAAAGTAAAACTTCAGAAATGAAGTAATAACACCTTGCTTTCACAGTCTTAACAAATATAGAACATTTCAGACTCTACAAAGGTAGGATTTGTTGCAACGCTATTGCATTTTGTTGTATTGCACCTTTCAAGTGTTGATGATCTTACGTCTAACCTCTGTGTGTCTCTTTGAGAATACAGATGATGCAAGAGAGATCACAGGCTCATCTTCAGGTTAAAACGTATGGAAACATTTATATACATCCTTTCTCTTCAGCAGCCTATTGGATTGTTTGTATTTGTTATCATTCAGGATATGATTTATGTGTTATGTTAATCCTTTTTCTTTTCCATACTGCAAATTGCGGTGTACAATTACAGTTGGGTGTAGCTTTGGCCATTTAGCCACGGACAGCTAGCTATAAAGTGCCTTGTTTATAGATAGTTATAGTTGTTTCTTTTTATATCAAACAAGCACATTTGTAATCACAATATCAAATAGGTAGCTCATATACTAGCATGACAATCAAAATTAATTTAATTCATCCACTCTGGAGTCAGAGATCTTGAACCAAGCTTAGTAACCACTCTGGAGGGGATGTTTTGTTTCCCAGATAAAGTCTAAATATTGTGATAGTTCTAAAAACCCCTGAATTGTAAATCCATCCAGAATATAAAACTCTCAGTACAATGCATAAATTACATTTTTTTCTAGACTGTGTATGAGCTGTGCTCTTGGAGCCATATGCTGCCAAATAACTGCAAATGTTTTAGATAAATCAATCTGTGAGATTTTTAAACACATACTTAGTTTTAATTTGTTCACCTCAGCCTTATAGATGGCATGGCTGCAGCGGGAAAGGCTTAACCACTAGGATTATAGTCATTCTGATAGATAGCAACAAGACAGATTAATTGACTGCTGTGCAGCCTTCACTTATCTGATTTTAGCACTGCGTCTCCCTTTCTGTTCTTGAAAGGCAGAATTATCTCTCTAGCAGTAAATGGGGTGTAATGTGTGTTTAAATGGAAAATTTACAAAATGTTATGCTTTTTTTTGTTTCATTTGGAATAACCTTTGTAATATTTCCTATTCTCTGTAATCAGTGCTTATTACAATGTGTTTCTGAATTTGTAAAATGAGACATTTGTTTGTTTGATATTTATGTCTTGGCTCTTGTTTCCATATGCCTGCCAAGAATAAATCTAGGCCCGTTTCTTCTGTAACTTTCTCTCATGTCCTAAGTCAACATCTAATCTGACCTATTGAATTTGTTGTTGTACTCAGATACATCAGTCAAGTTTTGTGAAGCCCTATATATCTCAGTAACATTTGAAAAGGTTTTTGTTTACCACAATTCAGTCAAGGGGAGAAAAGAAAGAAAATGGATGCAATGGAAAAGCAGAATAATTCTGTGTTTTTTGATGGTAGCCTACTAAGCTTGCTTTGTCTGTTAGAGGAATAGTAAATGGAAGGCATTGCATTTCAGACGGCTCTGCCAAAGCCAATATAATTTTTCTTCAATTGAACTAACTCATAACAATTGTACATCTACTGTGTACCACTTCATCAGTTATGTTTCCCGTAACTATACATACAGCTACATAGCTTTGGTGTGAGTTCCAATGCTTGTCCTGAAAAGTGAGACATTTGCTGCAACTTGAAATGAATTGCTTATCTCTGATTGCATGTATAAAATGAACTAACATCGACATCTGTGATTTTATGGTGTTTTGAATCAAACAAAAAAGAATCATGGAATGATAGATGTGCAGTTCTACTAGAGCTCTAGCTAGTGCTATTTGACTGGTGGACCCACTATGTAATGCTGCTTCAAATTTTCTGCTACTAATGTTTATTTTAATTATAGGATCATAATTCAAATAATCAAATATTAATTTGGCCACAGATTGTCAGTGAACCTTTAATGAAAGGATTGTTTAATAGAGCTAATTAATTTTGACTGGGATTCAGATATGTCAGCAATCACAAATCAAATATATTAAAAGATAATATATAAATTTCCGTCCTGTAAATGTCTAACAAATATTTTTGTTTTTCAAACAAAACACGTTTGATTTCAATATGGTAAACCCACTCTCCCTTTTATATAAATCCCCTCGCTATACTTATGATTGGCAAGCAACTTTTTCTTCCTTTCAGTATCTGGATTGCATTCATAATGGGCTCTGTTCCAGAGTATGAGATATTGGAGTTGTACTGGTACAGACATACATAAGTCGAAGTCTAAAGCCATGACTGACAAATTTAATCCTGCTTGCTAATGCAGTCATTAGTTAGAAATGCAGTTTAAATCCATCCTAACATTTACGTGGAATTCAGACATTATAAGTCCAAAATCTTGCAGGTGTTGTCTAGAAGACAGCTGCTCGTGATTTAAGTCACTGGACAAATCAGTGACATTTCCAAGAGCTTAGACCGTGGACTGCACAATATTCACAACAAAGAAATGCATAATTGGAAAAAGGAACAAAATGATTTTGGTTTATGATTTCCTGACATTCTGCTGTACAGTGGGGTTTATGGTTATCTAGGTTGATACAGTAAAACATTAGATAACAATCCTGAATCACGCTGACTTTTCTAGGGACTGGAGCGCAGTGTCTTCGGCTGCAAGGTGTTTATACATAGCAAGACATAAAGCCACTCTTGATCCAGGGTGTTTGAGTAAAGAGGAGTTCTCATATCTTTTTCATGAGCCAGGAGCAAAGTTGCCCTATATCTTCAGGGAATGGGATCATGAATATTGTGTTAACCCAGAAAAGTTAAAATCCATGCATGCTTCCTTGTTCCCCTGATCCTTCAGCTTTTGTTGTTGCATTGGCCCATTGTACCCGAGAAGGGTTCAAGGGGACCCCTGTCGGTTGTGGATTATTCTTTTGTAGAAGCACCACTGTAGGGGATAAAGGATTAAAAGAGCAGACAGTGGATGGGGATTCTTCCACAGGAAGTTAGCTTGCAGCACGCTACACATGAATTGTTAACGTTCAATCAAACAGTCTATTTCGCAATGTTGTTTTGTTGTCAAAAGTATAGACAAGTCTAACTTTTAACCTGTTCCATGTCCAGTTTAACTTTGTGTTCCACTAGAGGAATATGCCTCATTTGGATATTTAAGTCATTTATGGACAATTAACGCTGGATTTGCCTGTTGCCAGATGATGAATTTTTATTGTGTTTTCCCAGCTGTTCAAGAGGTTTAAAGGGCACTGCAGCTGAATGAATATAAAAAAAATCATGGTCTTTCTTTCTCTCCATTTTATAATAAGTCCTTGCTGCTGCTACACCAGTAATACTGTCACAGTGTTTCTAATCTTATGCGGGCTACTCCCTGTATTCTTAAACAAACTTGATTTCTAGGGACTAGTCTGCCTTTTTCATTAGCTTGTGTTTCTTCTGTTTCTGCAGGAAGCCATGGACCTCGAGGTTGGGCAGCCTCATTCCCAGAATGTGCTGCAAAGAACCAATCACCTGTGGATATTGTAAATGAACAAGCTCTTGTTTCTGATGAATACCAAGAGCTGGTGCTTGACAGGTTCAACACTGAGTCCTCCAACCACACCACCATGAAGAACACCGGAAAGACAGGTCTGCCTTACTGAACATTATTTGTATACTACCTTCTGTTTTGGTCAGCACTATTGTTGGGCAGTTTAACAGTTCATCTGGTATATTGGTGGTATTTCTGTTCTGTTTAATTAATTTTCCAAATACTAAAATCAACAGCTGTAATACTTCAGTAATTAAAACTTACGTAATATTGTTTGTTAGTGCTACGGAACATGTTGTAGGGGCTCTATTGACTGTTCATCCCATCTTACTCGTTAAACTTTATAACACAACAATTAATTACCCACAAATTACTCTTTTTTAACAGAGATTAGCAGTATAGAACCCAATCACTTGTAACATGTAATCAATTTGTAGCACTAATAATATAACTTGCAAAACAATTCTGCCGAATGACCCCCTAACCCCTAACCTTAACCCCCTAACCCTAAATGGATAAAGATGCATATTGCCCAATAAAGAATGGAGACATAAAGTTAGAAGAAACACATTTTATACAGCTTAGCTTGAAATATCCTTCTATTTAGTAATAAGAGGTAGTTTTGCCTCCTTACCACAGTTTTGAATTTACAAAACTCTAGTCACTGTGTTGAAGTTATTATTCCATTTTAATCTGTATTCGTTGCCATTGTAATATAAAATGCATATAGATGATGATGATAACTACTGATAACTACTTCAAACCATTGCTGTATTTTTTAATCAGCAAATTGATAGATCATTGGTCTGATAACCCTGAACTACACTGATCTTTCCTGCTTTTGGCACTGTATTTCTCAGAGTAGTGTTATCTTTTGCGTTTGATCGTAATGAGAGTTGTTAGCCTCCATGACAACCAAGGCCACTGGGGCGGTCGAGCAATGCTTTGGGCTGCTTTTTTACAAAGATGTAAATAACGTGGCTGGATGTAATTTTGGACACACACAGTACAGAGAAAATTTTAGATAGATGAATACTGTGGACAACAGGAAAATGAAACCACATTACCACATCTGTTATGGCAAGGCTATTTGAAACAGGTCTGCTTGAAATTTAGTATTTAGTATTGTGAAATTGATTTTAATCACTTTGTCCTAAATAAGGAAACCTTTTACTTTTAGCGTTACTAAACTATATATTTTATTTACTCTCCTTACTAGACTTCCACGTTCATTAAAAACATTATCTTTAAACTAAAATTACCAAAGATAAAATGCACTTCAATGTGTGTGTAAATGTTTTTTTTTATGTGTGTGTAAATTTTTAACAACCTTTCACATTTCAAGATGATAAATGCATGGATCAGTCAAGCTCATCAGCTTTCTGGTGCGTTAAATGTTTTGCTAATCATCATATCGTACCCTAAATACCAAAGTTGAGAACAATGCCAAAAGCAGTGCAAAACTTTCCTCAACTGCAAAACTGCATTTGATTAACGCTGACTGCATAATTTATGAATGTGTTAGTTAATAACAGGAATCACCTTCTTGAAAAACAAATTCAAAGTTTTGAAAGTGATGCTTTGTTCTGATGAAGTTTTGGCCTCAGAGCCATCCGTCCGTTTTCCTAACCGCTCGTTCTCATAAAGGTTGTAAAAGTGCTGAAGCCTATCCCAGTAGTCATCGGACAAGAGACAGGTCGCCAATCCATCGCAGGGGCGCCACATAGAGACAAACAACCATGTACACTTAGATTCACACAGAATTCAGAGTTACAGATTGATGTACACAAGTTGCGCTTGAATGTTTGTGAACCCTTAAGAATTGCCTACATTTCTGCACAAACATGATCTGAAAAACCTTCAAATATTCACACAAGTCTGGCAGATAAAGAGAACCCAGTTAAATGAATGAAACACAAATATTTCACTTGGTAATGTATTTAAGGAGGAAAATGATCCAATGTTAGATACCTGTCGGAAGCAAAAGCAAGTGAACCTCTAGGATTAGCAGGTAATTTGAAGGTGAAATTAGAGTGAGGTGTTTTCAATCAGTGGTCTGACAATCAGGTGTGAGTGAACACCCTGTGTTATTTAAAGAACAGGGATCTATCAAAGTGTTAACACCTTTGTGCACACTTCTATTTGTGAACGTGTATCATGGCACAAACAAAGGAGATTACTGAGGACCATGCTCATCAGACAGATTGTGTACAAATGGAGCAAATTTAAGATCATTGTTACCTTCCCTAGGTGTGATTGGGCAACTACTATCACTCCAAGGGTTAGACTTGTAATAGTCAACTCGCTAAGGACCCCAGGGTAATTTCTAAGCAACTGAAGGCCTCTCTTTCGCTGCCTTATGTTAATGTTCACAGGTAGGGCCATATGACATCAGTTTAGTTTTTTCTAAATTATGTTCTATTTTTTTCTAAATTCCGTTATTTGCATTGTTGTTCTTCTGAATTTTGTGTTTTACTTTATAATCATTTTTATTCAGCTGCAACTTGTCTAATTTTGTAGTGAATAGAGAAAAAAGCCCCAGGCAATAGGAAAAAAAAAATCATTCATTCGACTTCTACACAAAGCTGGGGTTCAGCAGAACACTTTCTGCTTTGCTAATACATTTACCTGTAAACAATGAAAAAACAATAATTTGTCATGCATAACAAAGCAAACCTATTCTATTTTACATTAAAACATTACCATTTAACATTTGAAATCAACATGAGAATGTATCAATTGAACATCAGTAACAAGTGACATCAAATCTTGTTTCAGCTGATATGTTTGTATGCTGCCGGAGACAGCAGCTTGCGCTAGTTTGCTTCTTGTCTCTTGCTGATGAAAAAAATGTTTGTATTGTCTGCTCTGAACCTAACACTAAGCTTTGAATGACTTCGGTGTGTCAGTGAGCCTCTGAGCTGACTGCTGACTTTTTTCTCTGTTTTCTGTGTGTGGAAAGTCGAGTCCCGTTTTAACAGGCAACACGCACGGGGGGGCTGCAGCTGCTGAAACTTGTTGGAAACAATTCTTTTTTTATCTTAGTCTACTCGCTGAAATCACTGAATTCTATGACATTCTGCATTTAACAATGGATTCCATTTTATTTGTTAAAATTCTGTGATTCCGTCCGCATTTTCTGCTTTGGGTGGAAATCATTGGGTCCTACATTAGTCCACCATCAGAAGAACATTAAACAACAATGGCATGCATGGCAGGGTTGCAAGGACAAAGCCACTGCTCAACCACAAAAAGAACATTGCTGCTTGTCTGCAGTTTGGTAAAGGTCACGTGGACCAGCTAGACCAAAATAGACCTTTTTGACTTAAATGAGTAGCCAGGTTAGGTTTGGTTTGGAGAAAGGAAAAACACCGAATTCCAGCATAAGCACTGTATGCTGCAATTTAATACTAAAGAAAAAAGTCAGCACATCTGTCCATGAACTGAATTTCATATTTAAGTGTCTCATGCAGAAAGACAACAATCCTAAGCACACAAATGGTTCTACAAAACAGTGGTTTAGTGCCAAATAAAGATGATGCTGTTGCCCGTGATATTTCTGCTCTTCTTTTTATTTAGCGTTTTACTTAAACCATTGAAGACAATGTCAAAGTGTCGTGTGTGAGTTGACTTGTTTATGGAAACACAGTGTGTCAGTGTCATGTCTCCTCCAGCCCTCATGTGTCCTTTGTTCCTCCCTCACCTTGACCACTCCCCTCTCTCTCTCC
>JAUMHF010000004.1:7159252-7181355 GCA_032359275.1 Microctenopoma steveboyesi | reverse complement strand
TATATGTGTATATATATATATATGTGTGTATATATATATATATATGTATATATATATGTATATATGTATATATATATGTATATATATGTGTATATATATGTATATATGTATATATATATGTATATATATGTGTATATATATGTATATGTGCTCATTTAGTATACTGTGAAACCTATTTTCATGGGTAAATCGAAATATTAATTAATTAATTCAATTTAAGTCAGCTTTATTTATATAGCACCAATTCACAACATAAGTAATTTCAAAGCACTTTACAGTGTAAGGTTTAAGACCTTACACATTATATAAATGTATACAGAAAAGTGTGGGACCCAACAATTTCACTTGAGCAAGCATTGAGGCGGCAGTCGAGAGGACAAACTCCCTTTAACGGAAGAAACTTCCAGCAGAAACAGGCTTAGGGTGGGTGTACATCTGCCTCAACCGGTTGGGGTGAGTGGACAGAGTAGAGAGAAAATAACAACAGGCAAATCAAAGAAAACAACAAGGAGCAGCATCAAAGACACTTGCCAGGTTGGTAGGGCATGCAGCTGCACACTAGATATTATACAGCTCCGAGCTGTGGATTCCTGCAGAAAAGTATAGAGCAAGGGGACGAAGAGGAAGAAGCAGAACTACAAGAGACAGAAGACACACAGTTAGCAAATGAGCTCTAACTATAAGCTTTATCATAATGGGAGGTCTTAAGTCTAGTCATTAAGGTTGAGAGGGTGTCTGCTAACCAAACCTGAGGAGTGAGCTGGTTCCACAAGAGAGGAGCTTGATAGCTAAAGGCTCTGCCTCCCATTCTACATCTGGAAACTTTAGGAACCACAAGTAGACCAGCACTCTTGAGAGCGAAGTGCTCTGCTGGAATAATAAGGTTCTATCAGGTCTTGGATATATGATGGGGCCTGATCATTAAATGCTTTGTATATTACGCCAATTTAATTCAGCTTTATTTATACAGCGCCAATTCACAACATAAGTCATCTTAAAGTACTTTACAGTGTAAGGTTTAAGACGTAACACATTATATAAATGTATACAGAAAAGTGTGGGACCCAACAGTTCCACTTGAGCAAGCATTGACGTGGCAGTGGAGAGGACAAACTCCCTTTAACGGAAGAAACCTCCAGCAGAAACAGGCTCAGGGTGGGTGTACATCTGCCTCAACCGGTTGGGGTGAGTGGACAGGGGAGAGAGAAAAGAACAGGCAACAAAGATCCTAACAACAAAGAGCAGCAGACGAAGCACTGGGCAGGTTGTGTGAATCAGCAACTACAGCTCCAAGGTTGAGGAAACCTGAGAAGAGATACAGAGAGAGAGAGAGAGAGAGAGAGAGGACGAAGCACAACTGGGGGAGAGAAAAGAAACAAAGTTAATGAAATGTAATGATATATCAGTGATGAATAACAGTAGTCAGGTCTAGAGGTAACAAATGCATGCATGTTGGGGAATCTTAACATGGGTCCTAACTTTTCAAGATACATTGTGGCTGATTTTCATAATAATGAAACCTGAACCACAATGAACTTTCACAACTCTTTAGAAATCTGTCAGTTATTTATTCAACTAAAATTGACATACCCCACATTTCTTAGACAACAGAAGAATACAGTCATTGTTTAAGTGATAACAATAAAGAATCAAACTGCATCACCAGTTAATCATGCTTTAATCATTAGTGCCTCATACCAAGCGTAACAAAGGTGGGAAGTTTTGCTGTGACTCGACCTTATTTGTTCATATTTTCCATAGGTCAGCAGCCAGAAAAGTTTGTTAAATTAGTTTTCGGTGCGATTCTGCCATTGAAAATTACAGCAATAATTCATGCAAGCATTACCAATGCATTTGTATAAGAAAGATCTCGAAGTTCAATCTTTCTACATGGAAGACAGAACTTTTTGCCACAATGTCAGTATTGCTACGTCCACCAGATGGCACTAATGAAAGAATGTACAGAAAATGTCTGCGAAGTGAAGTAAGTCAGATAAGTAAAAAAACAAGCAAATGCTGCAGGACAATAGCGATGCAGCATTTTCTATCAGCACTTGCTAAGAAGCTATTAGTTTCATTACCAATTAAAACCGTTTACATAGGCAACTTGCCAGGTAACTTGCTAGCTAGAAAGTATAGTGTGTATGTATAGTGTTTATGTGTGTTCATTTTTAAAGACTACGAGTCTTTAATAAATATTCTATTTTATCCTATCTAGGTAGCGCATATCCTGCAGTTACTTTAACAAAGAAATACGTTGTTTAACTTAAGTTAGTGAAATTTTGGATGTGTGCGTTTGTATGTATGTAAAATATATTTGTGATTTGTGTTATATAAATTATTGCCAATATATGTTAATTAGCAACCACCACTAGCTAGTCCATTGTAGCCTCGTTATCTTATCCCCTTAACTAATAATAATAAAAAAAAATTGGTTATTTAGCTAGGTCACTAACTAGTTAGTGTCTGTAACTAATTCAGTGGTTTATATTTTGTCTCAAATTATTTTAGTTGTACTTAATTGCAGTAGTGGTTATATTTTTTATACAGAACACTTTGTTATATGCAAACATGATATCATGACATTTGTGATAACATCTCCACAGTTTCACAATAATTAATAAACTTTATTTTATCACTGTACATTTGCCAGGAATGCTGCTCATATTTTACTTCCACCATAGCTGTTAAAAGCCTGTTCTTTTATACTTACCATAAGTTTAACTGACATGCCATTAATTGTTTACTGGTTTATTAATTACGACATACCAACTCGAAGTATTTATTAATTTGACAGACCAAAACATACACAAGGCATTATGATTGATTTACTGTCTGTTTCCATTTCATAAGTGTTGTGTGTTTTTCATTTACAGGATATAGCACCAGATTGATGGAGAAGAATGGCACGAATCTCGTTGGACTGTTCCAACTCTTTACCAGGGATCCCCCTCAGTGTCCTGTCAGTGCCCATGGAGAATAAATACAAATGTCAGCAGTGTCTCCAGGTCCTGAGGAGGCCTGTCCAGGCTCAATGTGGCCATCGCTTCTGTGTACACTGCTTCAAGCAGCTCACCAGGTAGACTGGAGGTCCTCAGACCACCTACAATCATGTGAAATGCAAACCCTCCCCTCTCAATGCTTCTCCTCTTACTGGACATGCTTCAGCACATCCTGTGTTCTTGTCTCTGCTCGCCTCTGGGATTTTCTTTTTACCAAACATCAATTATTAAGTTATGCAGAATCATTCCTCACATGACTGGACTCGAATACTGATGACACTGAATCACAAGGATGCTGGCTCATTCTAAAGGTGTCCCATTGTTTTTTTTTCCCCTGGCGCTGACACACTGCTTATTGTGGTGCTTTATTTTTTTAGTATCATTAAACATAAGGTGACAAAATGTTTAACTTTTAAATATAGGATCATTTCAAACCGTTATACATAAAATGATCATGATATATCACACACCTTTATTTCTTGATCAGTTTCAGTGTAGTAATGTAATCATCTAAAAACATAAATTGCCAGTGTCATGTAAATGAGATTATTATGGTTTTTTTTTGTTGTGTGTACATGTAGCACATAATAATTTATTTCTCTATAAGTTTGCAGCTAATACACCTTTCTAATTAATTTCCCACACCTTAATATGGTTGCAAATCGCATAATTTGTATTGTTCTTCAAGCTTATTTCACTGCTCTTGCATGGATTAATGTTTCATCAGCTTGAGCGCTGATCCTTACTGGTCAGCAGCTGTTCTGGTAGTGGATCAGCATTAGATTGTTGCTGACTGTTATTGCAAGCCAACTGTTATGTTAAGTCACTATAAAGCCCCAAACCTGTTTTGTTTGTTAGCGCTGGCCCAAAGCCTTGTGAAGCCTGCCGCCAAGAGGAAATATATGAAGAGCCTATTTCTATACTCAACAGTAGTGAAGTAAGTTATTGCAGTATGGAGTTTTAGCCAACATGTTTATCAAATTACACATCACATTCCTCACTCCCCCACTGTTTTAAAGGAAAATATATGATTACAGTGTGATGGGGGATTTCCTTTACCACAGTCTGACACACAATGTAGCCTCCTATGTCTGTTAGCTATTGTAATTTGTAGCATCACGTCTTGACTGAACTCTTTGTTCTTTGCTCCCCCACAAGGCATTTCCAGACAATGCAGCAGGTCGAGAAATAGCAAGTCTGCCTGCCAGGTGTTTGAACCAAGGCTGCAGTTGGACAGGCTCTATAAAAGAGTATGAGGTGAAGTATAAAGTTGTGCTATTTTTGGCATTGGTAGTGTGCTTTACTCACTCCTATTAAACCATTTTCCAATTTCACTATAGCTATGTAGTGCATGTAAACTGTCTTTTCTACTCTACATACAAAATGTACTCTTAAATATATTTTGTATTACTGTCCTGTATTGTTTTGCTCATAGTATGGTTAGTGTGTTCATATTACATGCACTTCAGCAAGTAGCTGAAAGGAAACAGGAAGTGAAACTTAACATTCAGCCTGGAAAGTCCCTATGTTATCCAGCCTTCGTAAACAGTGGAAAGTACCAGAACTTCAAATGCCATTTAACCTGACTAGCTTGATGTCTGATGAAGGGTTCAATGACCATAACATGATAAAGAAACTGCTGGATTTAGAGTTTCTGTGGGAACTGAATTTATACTGGCTCCATGGCTGTGAGAGATAAAGGTGTAGACTATAGGCCATGTCAATATCATAAAAAATGATTTTGTTTGAATGGGTGTTGTCTCAGTTGTGTTCCGTAAATATATACATAATGTTGGGACGGTTAGTCAGTTTTTTTATTGTAGGTGATCTTTTGATGCAAATCGTGTGTAGAGGATGTTTGTAGCGGTAGTTTTCTGTTTGTGGGTTTTATTGATCATTCTCTATAACCTTATCTACATTGGTGATGGCAGGAAATGTGATTAAAAAGAGATTACTAGTCTGATGCTGGGGGTTATTTTGCATGCTCTGCAAATGTGGCTCTGACTAGTTAGCATGCCATTGAAACTTCCTTGTGTATTTTTTAATGAAACGTGCTTGTTCTCTATGACCAAGGGCTTAAATTGTATTGTTTTTATTGAAGCGCTTAATATGATTAGAATTCTGTGTTATACATCCACATGTTTTTGTGAATTTTTGTGGGTTGCTGTGAGTGCTGAGTCATTGTTGCCCGAAAATCCACGCTGTCATTAGCTAGCCATGGACAGCTAAACCTAGGTCTTACGAAGCTGAAAAATAGACTAAATATGGTGTTTGCGTGGTGTAGTAGGCAGAGGAATCCGACCAAAGAGCCGGTTTAGATGACGCTTCAAGATTTGCCAGTGTAGCACGTGTTAAAAGTGAGTAGTCAAAATGAAAAACAGGCTAACCTACCTGTGGATCTTGGTCTGTGGCTTCAGTGTGCTGGTATGGTACACGTTGTAAAATGAATCAACTTCCCGGTCGAAACTCCACCTCAAAATCAGCCCCTCCCCTTTTAACGCCCGGTAAATATTTGGAAACGCATGATTATGAACCATGTAAAGTAAAGAAAATATTTTTTTTAAGTAACAATACTTCCACTTCTCTCTGTTTAGTTTTTTTGTTTGTGACTTCCTAATTTTCGTCGGGTTTCATTCTAGTTTTAAAGTCGGCTCTCATTTTATCTTACTACTTTAGTGTAATTTCATATATTATATCGCACAAATAAACAAATATCAAGTCTAATTAGGTAACAGAAAAAACACACATTGACCCTACCTTACTTACTGGGGATAATTAATGGTTATATAAAAGAGCACATCTTGTTTTTCCACATAGCATCTGTCAGAACACCAATGCCTGTTTAAACAAACGTACAACTGAACCTAAAATTGCATCCGTGAAAGACATTTTTAATGACTCACGAGGGTGTTGCATTTTTATTTAAGGGTTAACAAAAGGTCTACAGGTTTTACACAAACTGTTTTGATCATCTAATGTGAATTAAATAACCTAGAAAACACTATAGTCTCTAACTTACAACCTTTGATAATATCCTTGAAAACTTTAATACCAAACACACCTATCCTGTGTGAGAATGACAAACTGTAACAAAGTGTTTGTTATAATAAACCTGTCCTCCATCTTTAGGCGCAGCATGAAGGTCGCTGTGAATTTGAACAGATACAATGCGAAGCCTGCCAAAACTTTGTCCTTCGTACAGAGATGGACCGACACAATGAAAGAGAATGTGAGGCACGGACACTTAATTGCAAATACTGCAAAATGACCTTCAACTTTAAAGACATCAAGGTGAGACACTGGGATTATCTACAGCGAGGCACCTGCTAGTTTTGTAAAGAGATATAGTGAATTTCTCTCTCACTTTAGGCTCATGATGAGATTTGTCTGAAGTTTCCCCTACAATGCAAAGACTGTGGCAAGAAGAAGATCCCAAGAGAAAAGGTTTGAGCCTGTCATGTTACACTGATTAGATTAAAATATAATTTTGTCTGTGTACTATGCAAAAACATGAAGTGGGCACCGAATAGACTATTTCTCCATGCAGCATTATAAACAAGTTACAATTAGTGTACAATTAAATAAGATAAAATACTAAGAATTCCAGTTAATATAATTTCTGCACATCTGAGTACATGCCTTACATATGCCACTCATCTGAAAAGTGAAAGTTTGTATGAAGGAACTGGTGCATGCAGTACTTCACTTTTACTTTGACTGAAATCATGCATTATTCGAAGCCACTGACGTCTTATTTGTCCTTTCTTAATTCAGTTCAGTGACCACAGCAGGACCTGTGCAAAGTCAAAGAGTGCTTGTCCATTCAGTGAAGTGGGCTGCAAATCTGTGGTATGTATAACTCAACTAAATACATTTTTTATACTTGTGTGTGTGTGTTTTGTTTATTTATTTTATCTAAACAGGTTGATAAATAAATATGATGTATTTTGTTCTCTGCTGTTCTTCAAACAAATTATAATATTTTTAAACTAAGGGACAGTACATCCTGCAGTTTGGCCCCTAATTACAAGAACTAAAAACAAACTTCGTTTTGTTCCTCAGATAGAGAATGGGAAGCTCAGTGAACATGAGAACAGCAGCACCATGGAGCACCTGCGTCTGCTGTTGCCCATGGTGGCGTCTATCTCTCGGACACGTGCAGAGGCTTCTGGTCCTGGTGAGTGGCAGGAGGATGGGCCTGGTTGGGGTCTATACAGGGGTCCTGGGGATGGAATCACAGAAGAATCTGCAGCCCCACAACAATCAGTGGACCTTGATAAAAAAGTAAGTCTGAAATTTGCTCCTGCTTGTTCACTATTGTCGTCTTGTGAACCGTAGGTGTTTCATTTAATGTAATATCTTGTTTTTTTTTTGATAGGTTACCGCTTTAGAAAACATTGTGTGTGTACTAAACCGGGAAGTGGAGCGCAGTTCTGTTACACTGGAGGCTTTCGCACACCAACATCGTTTAGATCAAGAAAAAATTGAAAATCTGACTAACAAAATACGACAGCTAGAGAGGACGTTGACCACGAGAGACTTGCAGCTGTCTGAGACTGAGCAAATAATGCGAGAACTCCAGTTTTGCACCTATGATGGGGTATTTGTTTGGAAAATATCAGACTTTTCACGGCGCAGACAGGATGCTGTGGCTGGTCGAACACCTGCAATGTTCTCACCAGGTAAGATGAGAGGCATAATCAGCTGCCATAATCCATTTCAAAGTTATTTTGCACAAGTGACAAGAGAGGTTATTTGAGTCACTGAAGATCAAGATCCTCTGGTTTGTCTAATTATTAACTTTTGGCCTGTGGACAAGGGAAATTCCATAAGACTACACCCTTGTTACTCCAAAGAGGTCATGTCATTTCTATGACATTTTTTCTTTCTTTCTTTTCCTCCTTGCAGCATTTTACTCCAGTAAATATGGCTACAAAATGTGTCTGAGGTTGTATTTGAACGGCGATGGGACTGGTCGAGGAACGCACCTTTCTCTGTTCTTTGTTGTCATGAGGGGCAAGTGTGACGCTCTGCTCAAATGGCCATTCAGTCAGAAGGTAGGAAACATCCCAAATGATCCTGTTGTTCATTTTGTTCATCATCACTACAATCAAAACATACAAACTAACGTTTTTCATTTTCTTCTGGCAGGTGACTCTAATGCTTTTGGATCAGAACAACAGGGAGCACATAATTGACGCTTTCCGCCCTGATGTGTCCTCCACGTCATTCCAGAGGCCGCAAAGTGAAATGAACATCGCGAGTGGCTGCCCGCTCTTCTGTCCACTGGCTAAACTTGCCAGTAAGAGCCCTTATCTGAGAGACGACACAATTTTCATTAAAGCCATAGTAGACCTCACAGGGTTATAGGAGTGAGCTGTGGAAGCTACACTTTAAATAATAATAACTATTAATAATATGTCATCATATATATGAATATACATGTTGGCTAATAAACCACTATTTATTATTATTATTATTATTACATATAATATACATATATTCATATATGTAGTGTTAAATACACCACACTATACATATACATAGAAATATATTTTTGTAACATTATGTTGAGTGGTATGCAAAATAGCAACAGTGCCTAAAAACGTAATAACTTTTTGGGATGTTAATAACATTAATAAATAAACATTTATTAGTAGAAGATAATCTGATGTGTATTAAACATCTTATATAAATATATATAATATAAATACAATCTGTACAGTGTTGCACTGAGCAAACAACAAATTCAAGTTAAATGAGGTGTAGGAAATTCATATTTAATTATATTACTTTGTTTTACCAAAACAAATTTTATCATAATGTGTAGACAACTAATTATTCATCTTTAACCTTACAGTTTAGCAATTCTTCGCTTATTAGTCATTCTTGCTAACTGTGTATAAGTTAAATCAATAAAATTAATCCATATGGCATACATTTACAGTTATAAACATATTTTTTTATTTAGCTTTAATATCTGTTCATCTCTCTACTAACTAGAGATCTAGATATTCATTATATACTATATTTACCATAGTATATATTCACAAACATATTTGAACTATCGAATATTAATTAGATATTTTGCGCTATGCTTTGAATTTTTAATGTACATGTGTGAAAAGTACAATTAAATGAATTGTGCCAATAATTTGGAAGGCTGTGTTAACATTTTCCTTTTTGTGGGTGAATAATTTCATCTTAATCTGAATCATGGTCATTTTTAGCATATTAAGCAAATTTAGGACATGCTGCACTTCTGCCAATGAGGATGTAATCTCATGTAATATTTGCTCATGCAATGTGGTACAAATATTACAAATTGTTTGGTATAAATAAATTATATAAGTATAAGTAAAACTAGATTTATGTTGTAGGAAAATGTAATTCAAACTCTACAATAGTAAACATTTTTCAGACAGGAAAGGTCCTCATAAAAAAACACACAAAACAAAAATAAGTAAAAATACAACTATGTAGGACAGGACAAAGCATATAGATACAAACTAAGCTAATAAGAAATAAATCATTCCTCACAGAACATAATACACATAAATATATTTCTATCACGTGGACAGCGACAGTTGTTCTAGCAATAATAACACTCTTTTTAACATTATACTCCATTATACTCCATATCTTGAACAAATTTTAACAAATTCTAACTGCTGTGATCCAGCAGTTAGTCACTCGCCATACATTCTGTTACACTCATTTAATAATTTGGAAAGGTCATCCATGTACAAATGAAATAAAAGTGATGATGAAACAAGCTATCTAGATATCTGTAGCATGAGACTCTAAAACAGCCCTTCTCTGATTGGCTAGAACAGCAAGCCTCACTGGTAATACCTCTAAAGGTAAACGGCTCTGCACTCCAGCCAGTACAGCTCTGTTTGTCTGTTACTGGACAATATTTTATTTGTGACTATGTTGCGGTATTCATGTCCTTCACAATGTCAGGTGATGGATGACTCACTGTAACACCCAGTTGATGAAATTATTAGTAAGTAAACGCTGCAGAAATGCTGATTTATATGTCTGTTTGCTATTTTCCAAAAAATGAAATTAGCCCACATGCCCATACTTCAGTGTCACAAACACCCGTATCTACTAGACGAACGTGATAACATCATGCTGACTATGACGAATGGGTTGAGAAAATGTGACGCCTGCAGTTCCCTTAGAACATATTACTCAGCTGCTATTTAGCTCATGATGTTCCAACCACATGTGACTGTTATAATTTTCCTCTGTGGGCTGCAGTGGAAGATTAACATAGCTTAACTGCTGGTGATCACTTTTAGATTTCTGCTTTTCAATAGGAGGGGTGTAGAGTAAAATGCCTGCAACAGCACAAACTGTTGCTCTGCTCATCTAGGTAATGAAAAAACACACAACTAGAACACTGTGTTCGTTAGGCTGTGTGTTAGTTGTTCTTGATTCTGTTGACACAGATCTATCCATGATGTAATGTTTGTGTTCTTCATGTTGTTAGTGAATGTGCTGCCTGGAGTCATTTTAGCAAAACATTGTAATTAAAAAAGACAAAGGGAATCCCCGCTGATAATACACAGAAAAGGTTGGTTTATTTGTGTATAGTATACTCAACCTGTGATAACAGGTATAGGTTAATGTTTGTAGGTCTGAGGGGGGTTTTGTCAAGCGTACTTTACCTAAAGTCTATTTAATATAGATCTAGTCTATCTAATCTGGGGTTTACAAGACAAGGCTTTCAAGTGGTGGGCACTTACCACGCAGGGGGAGGCTCCTGTTGGTTGAATTATGGAAAGTGTAGGAACCATACTATGCATTGAAGTTAAGCTATTTAGATATCAACAGTTGAATATAATTTTAATTTTATAATAATATAATATAATTTTTCCACCCTCAATATGTAGCTGTTGGCTGATACAGATCAGGAGTTTAGTAATTCTATGTTAAAGATTAAGTTTATTTATTTACAATTTCCATACAGAGACTATATTCATTTATGAACATCCTTTACTCATGCTTAATATCTGGCAATCTTGATTAGTATTGTCAGCAACCAGGAGTAGAACTACCAATCCCTGGTATTTGTAGACAGCTGCCCTACAAACTGCGCCATAGTTACCTCAAACATCCACAACATACTGAGTTCAGCATTTTCAGGCAACATGGAAGAGAAAGAAATTGTGGTAGAACAAAATACTTTGGCGACAATCTAGAAAAAGTTATTTGGTTCACTTGGCAAAAAAAAGGTCTGTGCACACATATTAAACAGTTTGACAAATGTGACCATAGATCCACCAGATGTAAAATATGAGGAGGAGATTGACCAGCATTCAAAACTGCGGAGCCCCCTAGGGGTCACTTAGTAGAAAATATATTGGGACAAATTCATTCATAATACTAAATATACAATTGTCTGGACATATGTATTGTTGCTTTTTTACAGAGCTGATGTATAGAGACAGACATCCATCCACATTTACACTCAGCTATGAGCTGAGCGTTATCTACCTGGCACCACTTAACATATATTCTTTGGATTGTGGGAGGAAACCTAACCAGGGTTTTTTTTTCACCACTTCATCCAAATATTTTTTTTACCATCTTACCAAACTCTTACCAGTTCAAGTAAATATTTTTTGTACTACATTGCTTGTTTTTTTTAGCACTTATTTCACATAAATATTGTACATGTCCCTCTAGGGGCTCCGTACTGAGGAGCTACAGATAAGCAAAAAGCCATCATCATTGTTGCTCAATTGGTTGCTAACTTGTGTAACATTGAAACAGGTTGTGATGGTTACAAAACCAGTGGTGCAAAAATAACCAAACTGTCAGGTTCTTCAGACAACGTCCACTTTAGAGATCCCCTGACTTTACCTCTAGTATTACATAAGGTAAATAAAGTAAATACATTTCCATTTCCATCAACCTGAACTCAGTTCAGAGCTAACTAGTTAATGTCAGCATGCTACCATGCAAACCCTAAATAGCAATAACATAGTGCAGCAGCTATTCTTCAGCATGTTCTCGTGCTAGTGTGAGTGTTTAGAGCCTCCCACAACCGTCATATTTATGCGAAAAATCTTCACTGAAATGAAACCACAACTTTCTAAATGCACAGACCGAAACTGTTGCAGTGAGCTGTGTGGCATTACTCTGAAATGCAACAGACTTATTTTAACTGACAAACCACAAGTTCAGTGGCGGTGGATCTCCTGCTCTTAGGCAGCAGTCAAAAGTGAATATCAGCACAGCACAGCACAGCTTGGTGCAGGGTCTTAGAATGATAGGTAATAAAAGTCTGTAGATAGTTGTATAAGTACAACATACAATTAAAGACAGATTTATTAGCCCCCAAAAATTGTGAAACATTTCCCTAAAATATTTCCCAATGTTTGCATCATCCATAAAACTTGACATGGTAAAACATTAATGAACATTTAGGCCTTTAGTTGGTAACTCTGGCCTCATCTGGACTTCAAGATTCAGGGAAGACTGCAAGGGCTCTCCATCATGGTGGCTTTAAGATCATGGTCCAGATAAAACTCACAACTCCATTGCTCGTACAGTGTCATAAAATCAGAGGGACGTTAACATCTGAAACATGGGACGAGCTTCGGACATCTATCCTGTGATCTGATTAATGTTGAACACGCTGATTTTGTTTGGGGTCTTCAAACCTTCCCACAGTTAAACATTGTGCTGGAAGTATATAGCTCCAGTGCTGTTTTGCTGAGTCAGACACTCAGACATTAGTCTTGGATTTATCTTCAATGGATAAATCACTGGTAACGTCTTGGATAATTGATCTCCTTTGAGCTTTAGAATAGCTAGAGGAGCTCCTGATCTATTACTACATGTAAACATAAATAATATAATAACTCATACTTTATAACCCCCTTGGAGAAATTCATGTGGACAGGCAGCAGATTTTTAGGTGCCATGGGTTCAGGGTCTTCTCCAGGGTCACTTTGACACAGTCAGTTCTATGGAACATCTTTATGATTTTTATGAAATGTAATGAGAGATAATGAATCAATTGAACCAGACCCACCAGAGTCAGAGAAGATAGCAGCTGGACACAAATGGCATCTTTAGTGCCATCCATGGGGTTATTGGAGTAAAGTAAAATGTAGAATAATCTCGAGTAGCTTTGTTGGGGACAAATCTGTGTTTGGTTTCATTTCAGTCAAATTTATCAACAGACCTTAAAGAACTGAACTAAAGGTGACAATGACTCATGAGAATGAAAATGAATCTGACACTTATTCAGTTCTCTGACCTTTCGGGGCATGCTTTTTATTTAGGGGGATCATAGCAGAGAATAGCAAACATGATCAAAACGATGGAGCTACAGTAATAAATACGTGTTTTCAAAGGGGACCAAGGAGAAGGTTCATGACTTATTACGCACATTTCAAAACATGGAAAATATTGTTCAGTCAGTGGCAGGATTCTGATGGTAAGCGTTGGATTACTGCAGATTTGTTTGAGAACCAGTCCATTCACATTGTTGAAATCATAAGACAACCCACATAGTGTCTTTAATTAGTTACAGGAACACGTCATACATCAGGGAATCTTCATGGAAACAAACATCTGTCAGTTAAGTTTCAACTGAAACATTTGTCATGTGTTTACTTTTTGTTTTGTTGTTTAGATCACTCCTTGAATGATAGTTATTGCAAGGACACACAAACACTCTTAAACAGAGTTGGCAGGTTACTCAACATTTTTTGTCACTGATGACACAGGGCCAAGCGAGAATTTCTTATTGTTCTTGGTCATGTAAATAAAAAATATAGTTCACTAAACACATGTATGTAAATAAAATGATTGGGTGACATCGAAATATACCTATTGATGCTTGTGGTTGTTCACACACAAAAACGTACTAAATCTGTTCCTTCAACAGAATTACAGGACAACTTTAATAAGTGTTTTCTACATTTCTTCCCAGAAATGTAGAAATTGATGTAATTTGAATTGTGAAGTGCCAATTACATTTGTCACATTGAAATAATTATGTCCTTCAGTATTTATCCAGACGTGGATATAAAACATACACGTATGTAGTCTAACAGGATTTCTAATGACCATCCATCCATCATCCTAATATTTGTTCTTTCAATGGTCATAGGAGCACTGGGGTGTAAGGGGCGTGTAACACCCAATGCAGGTTGCCAGTCTAAGCTGAAATACACATCTATCAATTTAGCGTCACCAATTAACTGAATATGCATGTCTATGACAAACCTATTTTTCTGAAATTCATCCTTATGTGTCAGACAGACTTCAAACAAAATCAAATTGTGAAGGTTTGCGCTACTAATGAATGTGTTTAATTACATTTCTAACTTTATAGGCCCAATTATAATTACACATAATATGTTTCTTGCAATCATGCATCACACCAATTACCAACAAATGGATTACTCATTCTACAGTTGTTAGAATACTGATGAATAATTTCTGGGGCACAAAATCAATGGGATAGCATGTTGATAAAAACCATGGCAGGAAATGCAGCTTAGCGACCTTTTCCTATTTGGTTTTAAACAAGACGAATAATGTGTTTATACTCATGACATCAAATTGATATATTTAATATTAAAGGGAAAAAAAATCAATAAATCACAGATGCTTCAAAGATGCCACAACCAGTATTAATGAGGTGCAGTTCTACTGCACATTTACACCTCAGGTCCAAGAGTTGTGTTTACAACCTGCTCAAATGTAAAATTACAGATAAAAACAGACAAAACCATCTCTCAGGGAACAGGTTAGGACGTACTTCAGCTCTACACTATCCATCTGTGATACCACAGAGCCGTGCTGATTTCAGCCCTTTGCTTGTGAAACAGCGCTCCCTTGTGTCCAACCCTGAGTCTCACCACATCTCGCCTCCTGTCATCTGAAGATGCAGAGCACTGTTGTGGGTAACAACCTGCTGAGCTCAAAGCAAAATCACCGACTCCAACTACACTGTACATATACACGGAGTGCATATATATTCACATCAACGAGGAAAGAGATCAAACTTTCCCCTCCCACTCCATCTCACTCTTATGGTTTTCCAACCTGGCTCCTGGTTTTCCACAGACACTGCTGGAGTTTTTGTTGCGGTTCAGCCAGGACAGGAAGTTGCGAGGCCTTGGCGGCCCAGCAGGGGCCTGTGCTAGACGGGCCATGCGTGGTGAACGCCACACCTTAATAGTAGAGTCATCACTGGCAGAGAGCAGCAGCTCTTGGTCAGCAGGGCTGAACGCCACTGAGTTCACCACATCATCATGTGCTAGACGTGCCAGGCAGATGTTGTAGTGTCGGTCCCAGATGTAGCCGTGCTTGTCCTCTGCTCCACTGCAGGTGGGAGAGTGAAGGGAGAAGTACGTGTGTCACTACTGCAGCTACAAAATATGATTTTCCTATCAAACAATATTGTCTTGGTCTTTAAATGTCAGAAAACATTAAAATAATGATGTTCTTTATGGTTTGACGTCCTGAAATGTGTCCGTATGCCCAGACATAACAGACAAACTGGTAACCACGGAAATATGCAAATGTATCTCCTCCCTTACACTTTATAAATGTAGGTGCTTTCACACTTTACATGACCATTCATACTGAAACCCTAACGCTCTGTGCTATTTCAGTATCACTTCCAAATTTGACATCACCACCTTATTATAGGCAAAGTGATGGTAAAGGCCACAACTGCGAAAGCTTCATCTCTGAGATTAAATGTTTTTAAATAGTATACGCTCACCTGGCAACAAAGTCCCTGCTGACATCAAGAAAGATAAAGAAGCACTCGTCGTTAGGTGTGAAGGCTCGGTGAGCACGAAGACTCCTCCTTTCTTCTCTCAAGTTCTTCAGATCAATGACGTGCAGGTCTATCTCTTCAGCAATGGGAGGTGGAGACATGGGGTCGGAGATCACACATCCGGCTGGCCAAGCCCGACTGTTCACATACAGGTACCTGATTAATGAGGAGAGTGGAGTTGGAAATAAAGTTCAAGAGAGTACATGACATTGAATCTCAACACAGCCAGAGCTACATCAGTCAACAGCCCCCACTCTTCTGGTAAGGCATTCCATAAAACTCTGGACCCTGGTTGCAGAGAATGAGGCACTCATGTTGGTCTGTTACTTACTCTATTTCTTGCATGACGGCAGTGTCACATTGAAACAAAAAGGGGTTTTTGTTGAGCTGCTGCTGGAAGAGTACTGTTCTCTAAAATGACATTGTGCAGTAAACGAAATATATAGGAGGTCCAAACCATGAAAAACTAACTGTGGACAGAGCTGATATGGATCATGTCTATAAAAGGAGTGCTCAGAAGCTTTATATAATCAAGAACTGTTTATTTGGAACAAGTTAGAAAGTATTAAAATATAACCTCACTGGCCCACTGTTAAACGACCGGTCCATAAATGGAGAAGATTTAGTTCTGAGGCTGCTCTCACTGAAACTGGATGCTCAAAAATCATGACAGAAAAAGAAGCTGTCTTTTTGCCATTAGAGGTTACTGCTGAGGTGGCCCATTTCTGACATTAAAGCAGGTTAAATTCAATATAGATCCGCTTACCTGTGGTCTGGAGATAGACCCATACCGATGATGTGCCCATGAATATCGATGACATGATCCAGGGAATCGAAGAACTCATCTGAACTTCGCTCTTCACCTAGCACGGGACCACAAGTCGTCATCTGATCAGGCTTGATTCGTTTAATACCTGGAAAAGAACAGAACTACCACATGAGAGGTGATGTATGATGACAGCACTTTCATAAAGCTGTTGCATTATAGGTTTGGTTTTGACGCCAGAGCTTGGAAACGATTATACCGATCTGGTGAGGGGAGTATGTAAGGCTGCCCGTGGTGAAGAGTAAGTACGTTTTGTCTTCTCCCTCCCCACTCTGAGAGGGCTCAATGAGGTTGGAGTCAGGTGCTTTTGTGTGGGCTCTGCCCATTATTTGGGCCACCTGGGTCTCAATCTGCAGCTCTCTGGATCCCACATTTGTACGACTCTAACAGCGAGAAAGAAAAGCACAAAACCGAGGCAAAAATAAAAACGGTTGCATTAAAATAAGTGCGCATCAAAATGCCTTGTGTTACATCTAACTCACATGTAAAACATGATCCAGGCCAGAGATGGTGGGCTGTGGGAGGCGGGCAGGGGCACATCCGTGAGACCTTGCTTCCCCCTGACACTCCTCTACCTCCTCATCATCCTCTTCTTCCTCACTGCCGGAGGTTCCAAGGTCAAACAGAAGAGGTTGGTGCTGCTGCTGCCCTTTCTGCCTTTGAGCCTGAGCCTCGTAGTCCAGCAGCAAGTCCGGGTTGTCATGACGACGGCAGTGAGCCACCATGACGGTGCGGATGGTGCTGGCATTGATGTTCTGAATCTTGAAAAGGCGTTTTACCACATTGACGTTCTCGGATTCAATATCCTGTCAGTGTAAAGGAAAACGTGAGGAGTAAAGAGTCTGTGTGAGATTTTTGCGTTAGTTCTTACTTAAGTAAACATGATTAAGGATTCTGAATCAAGACATTTCTTTAAGAGATAAGAAAGTAGCCCAAGCTTTAAAACAAGCCAAAGAAACATGTCACATAAGCTTCAGCTGCTGCACTGGGTCTCACCTGAAAGGCTTTATTAAGCCAGAGCACAGAGCAAGACGTCATGTTGCCTATCCAGTGCAGGTTCCCAGAGATCAGGTGGGTCTCATTCAGCCAGCAGCCAAACACGTCGTACGGCTTGTTTCGCACTCGTGATAGAAGTGTGTAATTTTCTGTAATGGTGCATAGAAACGGGGAACAGACTGTTAGCAGCAGCTCTGGTGAGAAGCTGCTATTAATCTGAGCTGTATCTCACAGTGACTGTGATATATCATATATAACGATGATACCTTTGTCAGTGTGACAATGATGTGGAACATAACATTAGCGTGAAATTAAAGTGATATCACGGTCACATGTGGGCGATTTTATTTTTAATTCCTACCCAGACTGATCACAGCGATTTCCCCAGAAGACGAGTGATGTGGGCCCAGGTAAACACCAGACACCAGCAGCAGACTGTCGTCAGCATTGAACTGAGAGAACTGGGTGTAACCCCAGTTGAACTGCCTCATACTGGAGCTATGCACCAATGAGATTGTTCCATCAAGTCGTTCTGTGTCCCACAGCTGCAAACAAGAGAGGAGGTTTGGAAATATGTGTGTTGCAGTACGATGAAGGACAGCTGCTGGTCGTTACGCATTAACAGCTGGGTGCAGAAAATGATCTGAAAACTGGTGACCAACAAAGGTTGTCCTAATATATCTAATATCTAATTAAGCCCCCCCCCCCATCACTTGTAAAGCCTTACTATTAGCATTAACAAAGACTAAGACTGCCAAAAAACATATTTAAAACTGTTTAATGGCCCCAAACCCCCCAGCTAACACAGTGTTTAAATACTACCTTACAGTCCAAAGTAAGGTACTATGAATTGGTAGGCAAAATAAAAAAAAATAGATTAGGTTACTTTTAATCTGATAATAAAATATGATTTTAACTATATTGTAAACTATAACTCAACTATATTTACGTGCATCTGTATCGTCTCTAACGTGTGGCCTTCAAACCAGGAAATAAAAAAACCCACAATTAGGTCATGATGGCAGAAAGTAAATAATAAAACCCACGATGAAACTCTTAGCATTACTTTAATCCTTACCTTAACAGTGCAGTCTTTGGAGCAGGATGAGAACCGGTGACCCCTGTGAGAGAAGGCCAGGTGGAGGACTTGGTCGCTATGCTCTCTCAGTGTCTGAACTTCCACACAGGGGATACAGTCAAACAAACGCCTGAACTCCCTGTACCACGACACAGCCGCTGCACAAAAGTAGAGTAGGATTTACTAAAAGCTGCAACTGGTCTAAACATCTCTAGACAAAGTGTGTTTTTATAATAAATAACAGTGGGAACCTTCTTTGATGTGGAGATACAATGCATATTTAAATGGATCTACCTGGGTGTCGGGGAACATAGCGAGGTATGCGGTAGTAGCTGTAGAACAGCTCCCTCCACAGGAACTCATCTTTGGAGACAGCAGACCACTGTTTACAGGTCAGACCAGCTCTTAGCACAGCATCATAGGGCAGACGAAGGAAGATCTCCAACACCAGGCTGTCCGGCAGAACTTGGCCATACTCCATCCTAACATCCTGTTTAACAGAATACAAAAATAATGATGAACAGCTGACTAATAATCTAGATGATATAATAAATACTCACTTTAGTGTGAGATCAAATAAACACATTTGAGATGTTGGATTCTGAGAATTTAGCATATTATTATTTACATGCCAAATCAAGCTAATTATTGCAGCTCTACATCGGATGCAATAGACATGTAAATCCACTGCGTGTGTTACAATGGACAAACAGTCTGCTCAGTTTGGGCTTTTTGTGCAATGATAAAATAATAATAATAGAATGAATCTCTTTCCAGACATGTTTGGGCATCAAGATACTCTATTAAGTACAGTGAACTTACAGGCTATAGCTTAATTTACCGTGGTTATCACAGAAATTGAGCCTTATGATAAATACTGTACAATCGACGCTGGAACAGAGCCATGTTAGCGTGGCATTTCCTCAAACACAACATAAATCACTCGTACAATCTCGGGATTTCCCGTGATACTGAGACGTATGAGCAGCTTTATGTACTAAGTACATTTGAAGGCCTTTTGCCTCAACTGTTGCCTGAAACAACCCGTCCTAAAGATGACCTAACATGGACATTTTTCTCGCAGTCAAACTCACAACAAGTTGGTGTTTTAACTTAAAGCAAAGCGTGTAGCCATTTTACTACATTACAAAACATAACCAACCTAAGTATATGATCGTAAAAGGGCGTTTTACATGCTTAGTAGTCAAAACCACCTAAAAGCTCAGTTTACAGCTATGCTAGCCGGAGAGGTCTGTCAAGCTAACGTTAAGCTAGCTGACTTGTTAACTACCCGGCTAGCTGTTAGCTGACATTTGTTGTCAACTTTTCGCTACGTTTTACAACATATCTATGCATAAAGCAACTCTTTCGATAAATAAGTGCATTCGTTGCACAAGTTAATCATCGTTGTTTAGCACAAAGTTAGTGACATAAACTGTAGCCCACCTGCTGAATCAAAGTATGTAGGAGAGGAAAGCGAACGGCTAGCTAATGCTAAATGCTAGTCTTGGTAAAATGACAACAATCATCGGGCAGCGGCGATTCGACAAGACTCGACTAACAGATGACAGAATCATTCTGTTTCGAGCAAGACCAACTCAATCTATTTAGCATTAACATATAAACCTGTGTTGTCATGTCACGTCACGTCGAGATAATAGTAACAATTCCATATTTTGTTATTTGACATTTAAGCTTAATTTTCTTCTGTCTTTTTCTTTTAATGAAATTCAAGCCTGAGAAACATCGCTAAGTCATCGTCCTGTGGTAACAGTGCACTCGCATCACCACACTGACTAAAGCGGTTCTTCAAGTCGGACTCAAAGAAAGAAAAGAAAAGAAGTGGGGCGATGCTGTGACTAATATTCTCTGGTAAGAGAATAATAAGAGAGCAATCTTTCTCTCACAAATATTATACAAGATCTGTAGCAAGACGACATTTTGCAGGAAGCAAGTTTTATAGCCAAAATGTTATATTCAACAGTGACATTTATTTTTGCATGTTTCATTGTGTTGAAAATAAATGTATTTAACTGAACAAAGACTTAAAACAAAAATGTGGACTGTAAGGACTCTAAAATAGAGCATGTGAAACCTGATAGGGATAGGCTCAAGTTACCTGCCACAGTTGTATCTAAACAGAAAAGACTTGACTGAATATATAAAAAAGTTCACATACAGGATATATAAATAAATGAATCTTCTCATTTTTGTCATGCCGTTCCCTCAGGACTGCGCAATGCAGTTGTCTGGATATTTTGCTGTGGCCCTTCGAAGAAGGACAAGACTGCCACAGCATGACCATACCAGTATACAGGTGCTAAATGACTGTGTTAAATGATACCAAATAATGATCTATGTAGCTGTGGTGGCTCAACTGTTTTGTTTTTTCGCCTTGTGCAGATCAGAAAGTGTGGACAGTATCTAGTGAGGAAACACCATCCAGTCAAAGGCCTCCCTAATTCCACCCAGCGCAATGAACTGAAGAGATGGCCACACACCTCCACCTGGTCACTTATCATTTTTGTGTTTTGTTGATTTGTGTTGATCTGCACTTGTTATAATGATGACTTGTCTGAAAACTTCTTAATGGAAGTTGGATAATGACTGACAGTGAACAAGTGCAGCAGTGGCACATCTATAACAATCAGTCATATGGTGAAATGCAGCGCGGTTAACAGGACAGCATATCAGTCCAGTTAATTAAATGAACAGTAGTCAAGAACAGCTGATTGTCTGTTCCTTTTCGGAGTGTCTGGCTCCATCGTGTGGAAGAAAAAACATCTGCAGACATAAATCAACTGAGTGAATAAAGATAAAATACTAATACATAAAGTACATTATTTAAAGAGAATATTTTACACAGGAGATAATCATTGTTGTTCATTTATGATGACACGAGAGTTTACAGTAATGTGCAAACAATTTATTGAATCAATGCATAGGTAAAACATGGTTCACCGCTGAGCTGTTAAAATAAAATTTCAACTTGTTACAATAGATTAAGTAAAGGTTTACAGTGCACAAACATATAAGATTGTTATAATCTATCAGTTTGTTAAAACATAAATAGATACACAAGCATCACAAAACAAACCACAACAATTAAAATCATTGAGTTGGAGTTTGCACAATGACACTGTAGACATGTAAAACGTCCCCTTACACCATTTAAACAGACATTTGTGTTGTTTTGTGTTTGTTTTGATTAACTTCTCAACAAGAAATGTTACTTTCAGCAAAGACTCTGGCCTCCAGGTCAGACTTCATTAGGACTTCTCAGTAATCCAGCCATAATCCGGCTCAATGGGTTAGGCGTCAGACTGGGATGCAGAAGGTTGTGGGTTCGAACCCCGTCTGACTCCTAATCTATCCCCT
>JAUMHF010000004.1:7083190-7151819 GCA_032359275.1 Microctenopoma steveboyesi | reverse complement strand
AAAGCTGGAGGGGGCTCTGGAGAGGAACATCTCACTGGACAGGAGGGAGGAGATGCTGCTGCTCGAGAGAGTGAGTGAGTGAGTGTGTGCGTGTTTGCGCGCGCGTGCATGGAGGGAGACACTAGGTGGATGGCTGAGAGAGCAACGACACATGTATGTTTATAGAGAAAAAGTAAATCAGTGAATTTCAACATGTTTAAATAAAGAATCAGTGGGGACAGAAAAAAAAACCATAACACCATCCAAATCCTCAAAAAACCCCAAATGTATATCATCTCTGGATGCAATGATTTATAAATGCACTTCCCTAAAGTGTCAGAAATAATTTTCTCTCAAGTGATAATGTGTTAAAATTACAGTAAAACATGAGTTGAAGCTGTGGGTGCTGCAGTTAACACTAAAAACTTGATAATCATAGTATAACTCCACCACAAGAGAGGCTTGCGGAAAATTTATTTGAATTTGAGAACCAGCAATGACTATATCAAATATATATTTTCTGTTTATAAAACACTGTTGAAAACACACACAGTTGGCCTAAATATCGTCTACGTATCATCTGTTAGTATATACACAATAGAGCTCTCAAAGTTTCAAACCTGAAACATTTAGTATTGTAATACAACAGAAGACATCCAAAAGCTTAACATTCACCAAACAGAAAATCAGCTTAACAGTACACAATAAAGGTAGTCTGGATATTTTTAATACATGGTTAACTGTACACGTAAGGAAAAAAAAACAAACACCATAATTAGACATTTGAAATTATATCCCTTTTCATTAAGAAATTACATTAATACCAGAATCATCCATAATGATGCATCATTTATATTAGATCACACAAAGAAATAAAAAATTAATTAAAAAGTTATTAGCATTGGACTGAGTCCAACACCCCACTGAGTCCACAGCAAGGGCTCAGTGGGGTGTTAGTGAACTGGGAGGTACCAAATAAGACAGTTTTTGATCCTAATACTTAAAACATAAAAATACTACATTAATTTTTACACAGGTAGAAGTACAGAGGCTTAGCAGTCTTGAATAGTTCAGGTGCAGAACAAACACAAAGAAATCTACCACTTAATTTTCTTCATAACAAGATGCAACATCAAATTTCAAATCACACATTCACAACATTTTCAGTATGAAAACAGAAAAAGAGGGACAATATTCCTGTAACACTGATCACAGGAAGAAAATTTATATACGTTTATATATGAAATATATATTTTAAATTAACAGTCAAATATATGCGCATATATATACATAGTTTTACAAGGTAGCAAAGGCAAAACAGCTATTTGCAACATCCCCCTAAATCCTATCATGTCAGATTATTGTAATAAATTATCCATGACATTTTCATTTGAAAAAAAAAAAAAAAACACATCTTAAAACTACAAGTTAAAAGTCTGTCAAAATATTAGAGAACCCATCTTTGTTTCAAAAGTGAAATAAGATATTGCACCTTTTCTTTTTTTAAACCAGAGTACAATAAAAAGACAATGAAAAACAGCATACAATGCACAACAGGAATTAAATTAGAACTACTGCCACTGGCTGGCATTAATCCTTTTTTAAACCTTGTAACAAAAATACATTTCCTGTAACAAATCACAGTTTCATTTCAATGAATTATGTAAAAAGGAAAACATTTTAACACACTCTTTAAACATCTCATGACATATGACAAACGGTATTCAAGACTGCTAAGCTTATAATTATGGTTTCATTTCAACATAACTAGAAAAAATAGATCATATTGCCTTTTGAAATGTTACAACTCTTGGGTTCGTTTTGGCGGTACAATCTGAGTCAAAGACAGGAAAATATAGAAAAACAAAGCAGCTCTCTCAAGTCCAAAAAGGGATCCCAGATACTGTCTACTCAAAATAACAGTGTACATAAGCATTTAGTAACAAATAAATGTTCCTGATTTTAGAAATATTACTATATCATAGAAGTCATTCTACAGCTAGTGTTTCTCACTAAGAAAAAAAGTCTTCAAGGCGTTGCAAATCTAGAACCCCCTCTGTTCAGAAAGGGTTGTTTTCATCTTCTCGGTAATTCAAGTGTTTAACCTGGATGCATCCTCTAATGATCCTGTGAATGAAACCGGGCTGTTAATCACCAGTATTAAAAAAAACAACAACACCACAAAAGAGCTGACATTTATTTAGAGTTTAAAAGGCAAAGTCAGATAATATGTCTTCTTGTTAAATCCCATGAAAAGACCAACACTGGAATACCAGCGTCACTGACTTTCACTGTTGATCAAAGACAAACCACTACACACTTGGTGAAATTGTATCATTATTGATGAACGTCACAACTATGGTTGTGTGTATATTTATGTTCCGAGTGAACATATTTAGGACGTTTGACACTATTTACTCCTGTTTAGTCTTTGTAGTTTTTGCTTGAACAAAGACGCAGCATGACAAAGTAGCTGATAAGTGGAAAATGTTCTGTAGATATGTTGTCCCCTAATTTTATTAATAGGCCAATCCTCGATATCTGAACACTGTACAATGTACAAGCAACAAAAACTAATTATTCAAAAGTGATTGTACCATTGAACTCATTCATGCATAAATTACTGTGGAGATGACACAAACAGCGTTTTGGTCTTTTTGTGGTGTTTTTTTTTATATGACGAAAAACCAAGACAATGTGGAAACATCTGTACAGTGAATGCAGCTGTGACACAGATGTTGAGGCAGAGCTGGCTCTCACCTGAAGGCCTGGGGCTTGTGACTGCTGCGTGCCCTGGTTGAAGTAGGCCATTGGCTGTCTGTAGAAGTCAACCCAGGCGCTGTAGTCAGGATTAGAGGTCTGCTGAGTTGCAAGACCGGCTGTTTGGCCTGAAGGAGCGCGAAAAAAAGAAGAGAAAACAGAGAGTGAAGAAGAAATAAAGTCTATTACGTCTCAGGTGTCATAGTAAACAGGAATTTGTCAGTGCTGGTGTAACACGCACCCCAAACTTTATTATATTCAGAGCCGGTACTCTGAGCTTGGTTCTGCTGACCTGTAAACAAAAGAAATGTATTGATTTCACCGTGCTGATGTCAACTAAGCATACATAAGCAAATGAGCATTGCATTTAAACTATGCATAGTAAAATAAATGAGGCCCTAAACTTGTTAAAATATTCTTTTCTCCCTGTATGACACTTGCCTAGCTTTTTATAATACTGCTCCCAGTCCATCTGGCCTGTCTGGGATCCATTGTGACCTGAAACCAGACACAGATAACACCAGAGTTACTGAGAGCAAGCTAAGCTTTTCCCTTTTCATCTTCTGCTCTCATATGCAATTGTGCTTCCTAATGATTTCCATCGGCAGCAGATTTGAAATCTGTCCGTACAGGAAAGACGTGGTTAGCCACAGGGAATGCAACGGTCTCATCCCAGTCTGCACAAGACTTTGAACACAGTAACAGGGAACAAAAACTCGCTCGGCTGGAGCTCTGGGTCATATTTATGGATGACGAAAGAACTTCTGACAAAAACTGTTCATGTACTTTTTGTTCCTTCATTAGTTACCGAACCAGGGTGAGATCAGAATGTGTGTGTTCTGTCACTATACTTAAAGGGGGGGAGGTGGGGCTCATGCAGCTTTTAGTTTCCGCAGCCTCTTCTCAGTGCCCTGACTTACTGTGTTCCTGTTGACCTTGGGGCTGCCATATCTGAAAGGTTGTACCCCATCCTCCAGTCATGAACGTCTGAGGTCCACTTCAGGCAGAAAAAAAAAAAAACAGACATAACTCAATGTGAGAGAAGCAAAGAATTTATCACTGAAGATGCCGTTACATCTTTTAATGCACAAAGAAAAAGAAACCAAATGCAACATGGTGAGGAGAGAAACTGAATATTACTGTTGAGGAGGAGTGGCTGTTCCCTGGTTGTAGGGATTCACACCAAAGCTGCTGTTGCCCCCCATTCCTGGGCCCTGCAGCAGAGAAAGGGAAGAGCGAGTGAGAGACCACACTTGTGTTTAAAGGAAGCCAACAGGCAAGGTCAGAGGGCAGGGCTAGCTGCTGATGCACTCCATTAAGTCCATTTGATGGATTCTTCATGTTTAACCTCTGGTGACATCCTGCCGGCCACCAGGACCACAGCAAGCTAGCTCGCCCCAGCAGCTCCCCGCGTTGACATGTGCACTCATGAATATCAGCCCAGACAATGACGATTTGGAGGAGGGGGGGGCAGTAGCAGAAGGGCTGGAGCCAGACCACCTACCCCAATTCTCTCATCGATCAGCTGGCGGGCCTTCTCCAACTGCTGAGGGGTGCCGCGGATGGAGAAGATGCGCACGTTGGGGTCTGTGTTGGGCGGCGGGTTTCTCTGTAGCTCCACATGGGCGCGGGACTGCTCTTTGATGTTCTTGATGGTTTCTCCACCTGGAAAAAGCATCAAGTGACAACTTAAGCGAGCTAACTTTAGAGAAAACTGATGCGACGGCTCTACCTTAAGAAGACTCCGGCATGTGTCTCACCACTTATCTACCATTCTGTGGTAACATCCATGCAAATCGGGAAACAAAAGGAGACATATCCTGCACACCCCCCCCTCCTCTGCATCAGATGCCAGCTTCCCGACGTGTGGGGAGAGCAATTACACAAGCAGGGAGAAATGAAACATAGCTGGCAGGAGAAAAGGGCCAAAATTGAAGCGTATCCTCCTTCTGGGATATCGCTTGTCTCTTTAACCCTTTTCATTCTTGACTCGGTGTTGTCTTCTGTGATGAGAGGAGGGAGTGAACGGGGGCATACAGCCGCCCCCCCTCCCGCCACAATGCCCATCTGAACGAAAAAGGCTGAGGGTGCATCCCGGGGGGACACCGGGGCTGTCTCAACATCAATTACACATTTGTTCACTTGTGGCTGACACTCTGATGACCCTGGCTGACCTGCGAATGAAAACGCTCATCAAAAACCTCTCCTCCTCCCGTAGCCTATTCCTTGCTGCCAACAGACTGCACATGGGTCATTAACCCATTGTCAACCAAATGAAACTTCTGCCTTAATGAAGCCATTATGAGCTCTTCTAGTCAGACAGCAGAGAGCAATGAAGACCCTGACTATTCATTTCATGGACTGGGCTGTAGTGAGGACAGATAATACAGGCCTTATTAATGAGACTGGTTTAGTGAGCAGGAGAAAAGAAGGGGATACAAAAGTGCAACTGGTGACTGCATTCAAGGCAGAGTGAGGGGACTTGTTAGCTGCTGGTGGCGAAAAACTCTTAACCTCAAGGAAAAATAGCTGATGCTAGTAGCTAATGCAACATCTGCTTTACATTAAATTAGGGAAATACAGTCAGAAATCAATGTTTAGCTGTTCACTTAATAAATATCACAATACCAGCAAAAACATATACAAAATGGCTAAACAGCACACACACTCCCACACACTCCATCTGAAAAGAATTAGGTTTTCTTAATGGAATTTGATAAATGTTAACTATTGAAACTCAGCTAATGCCCATTTACACAAAAAAACACAAATGTGATCTTCATCTTTTAAAATTTGGGGTGAAGTGCAAAAAAAAATAAAAAAATCCAGTTCTACTTATTTTTGCCTTTCACTTTTAACACGTGTGGTTAATTATCTTCAGGTTCTTGAAGATAAAAACAGTCCATCAGATGCAGTAAGTCACATCACCACAAACTCTGGGAAGTTCTGATGGAACAGAACCCAACATTTCACACAGACCAGACAACATAGTGTATTTTGTTCTCTTAGGATTATATTAAAAAACTAACATGGCTGAAATAATAAAAATCAAACTTAATCACAAAAATTTCACAAATATTGATACTTTAAATTACCGCTTTTGTGTAATTTACTTAAAAACATCAATTTGGCAACTTGATTGTGTAATACAAACACTACTACACTACTACATCATCTACTGCCATAGAACCATAACATTATTTCACTTTCAGTCGATTCCAAAGAGAAAAGGCCAAAATTAACTCTGTTAAACATTTAACTTTTAAACTTTTGATATTTACCTAAAATATGTGCATATCATCTCACAGAAATCAAGGGAAACCAAGAAAAGTTAGCATTTTAACAACGGTAGATTTTTGAGTCTACCGTCATGAAACGTGTATGAATTCGACGTTGACCTTAGAAGCCGTAACAAACAACATCACCAGAAACACTGTGGTGCAGTTTAAAGATACGCTGCTTAACTGATTTCTATTTTTTAGGCTGTAGGGCGCTTGTTACGGGCTCTAGCACCGGGTTCACAGCTGTAATAAAGCCCCAGCAGGTTGGTGGGTGGCTTGATTCATCAAGCAGTGTGAGTGAGTGTGTGTATAGGGGGTCAAAAGAGAGGGGCAATGGGCTGCATATGGCATCGTAAAGATATTAATCACTGCACCCTTTAAAGGGAAGGCTGACAGCACCCAGACCCACCGCCATCTCCACCATATTGGCCCACTTCATATGCTAATGCGGAGAGAGGGGGACGCAACGCCCAGGTTTATTTGTTTCCCTCGCCCCACTACATGCACAAAAGCCACTTGACATTTCTATTGCCATGTTTTTATCTTAGGTAAAGAGGCCCCCTCTGACCCCACCCACCACTGCACGCACGCACACACACACACACACACACAAACATGCATGCACACATTCCCCCTTCTCTTACACACACAGCTTCTTCCAATGCAGTGGTCAATGACTTTTAAATAGCTGGCAATAGAGTGGGCATGAATAGCCAATAAGCTAATTCCTCCTATTCATTCCCTTGCTGCACTCTATTGAGTTGAAAGACGCTCATTAGATGCCAGGCAGCCTTCCACATGATTGAGGGCTGTTATTATGCACCTTTAACAATTAATGTCACATTACACGCATTATCCCCGTCATTAAGCCCTTAGTGAAGCCAATGAATGCCACTTGTGCTGTATACATGAGCCCCGGAGGGAGAATAGGAGGGTGGTCACTCACCTCCCCTTCTCATCAGTTTCACGCAGTGGCAGAACAGCAGACAGTGTTCAGTTATTAAAAGAAAAAGACAATCTGTCGAGTTGGATACACTCACAGCTGTAGCAGTATGAACTACTGCATAGTACACATTGGTTCAACTGTGTATTATTTCTCTACGAAAGCAAGTTGTGTCACAAAGTACAACATGCGAAACAGCTCACTGCGAGAAACCGATTTATCATCATGTACAAAGTCACTGAGCAACTGTCATTTAAACTACCGTTAAATTAGCTCCAAACAAAAAAAACAACAACAACAAACATTACCTTTGCCAATCACTAGGCCACACTTATCAGCAGGTACTGCATATGTCACCTCCTGCAGACCGCCTGGTCCTCCCGCATTACAGTCACCTCGGCCACGACGTCCCACTACACCCCCAAATCCATCTCGCTCCTATAGGGAGAGAATAAATAAACAAAGGTGATTTTTAAGCTGCCACTGGTGAAACATTGGTCCACTAAGCTAATATTTGTTTAGGCCAAAGAACAATGCAAGGAAAATATACTGATAAGCATCTTATTCTTGTCACCAGATGAATCAGCTACATGTTTCAGGGAAAAGTGCATTTACTTAGAAACGCTGACAAAAATACCTGAGCCGTTTGAACCAGTTCATTGATGAGATGGACTGCATGGTGACAGTTGTCGAGCTGGCCCATTACCTGAGCAACTCGGTCAGGACTAACTCCATCATCTAGACGAGCACAAAATAAAAAAAGATCTTAACTGCTCAGCAATCACAGACATATTTACCATCAAGTGAAATCAGATACTCTACAGGATGCCGCCACATTACAGTCACCAAGAATTTAAATCTGCTGAATAGATTAAACACACAAAATCTGGGATTTGCACCTGACAGACTGAATAGTTTATAAATTAAAGCTGTGACTAGTTCTTCAAACTAAAGATTAACTAGATCCTGCTGTAGACGCTGTGCTCAGGTCGACGGATCATTTATCGTTTGTTGCCTCCAACACAAGGAGGAAACTTAGGGGTGACAAGCTGCTTCTTCTTTTGTCACTGCTCCAAAATTATAGAAAGAAGTACTCGTGAACATCAGGCAGACTCCCTTCCTGCTTTTAAGACATGTCTTATTAACACATTTTTTTCTCTTTTGCTTTTACAGTTTTGTTATTTCTCTTCCTGCATTGTTTGAAAGTGCTTTATTAATATTATTTCCATTATTTTACTCACTGTCAGGCTATCACTTCAAGCTCATGTTGTAATTGCTTGGAAAGTGTGATTTGTCACTGCAGTTTCCTTAGCAGACAATGTGAAGTTACATTTTAGCAGACATTCGCCATCTTTGCGTACACTATTATGTTCTTACCTTGTTTAAACTGGATCCTCACCCCAGCATCATTCTGAATCCTCTTGATCATCTCTCCGTTCCTACCAATGATGATGCCGACAGCAAAACGGGGCACTGCCACCTGGACGACGAGAAAAGGGCAGATATTACAGGAACGATAAAAATGTTACTCAATGACGTGAATAAAGCAAAATCAGCATGAAAAGAAAAAAACAGGAAGGCTTACATCCAGACTATTTCCTCCCATTTTGGATCCAAAGTCTGCCCTGCCAACCCTGAAGTCTCCTAGGTCCTTGTCCCGAATGAGCTTCACGACTAGTTCGCGGGCTTGCTGCAAAGAAGATTGAAATACACACCAAAGTCTTGATAAAAAGGAAAGCAAGACATATTTTCACAGGAAACAAAGCTGATAGTCTCTCAGTAAAAAGAACAAGGTTTTCAAATGTCTGAGCAGAAGACTCAGCAGATAAAATGTGTAAAATTGAGAGTAAACTGAAAAGACAGCGACGCACACTGAGTTCTTCTGAGACCGACCTGCACTTTGTGGGGATCCCCAGTGATTCTCAGGGGCTTGTCTGCTCCAGTGGGCATGGGGTCATCCTGAATCATTATCATCTGCACTCCTGTTCTCTCCTGCAAGGGTACAATCAGACGGAAGCAGAAACAGCCAGCACAGCGTTACCCAGCGCCCAAAAGGCTATTCACTGCGACAGGTGGGAATTATGCCACATTTCCAAGTACAGGTTTCATTCAAACTATAGCAGCAATTTAATACTCATCAGAATATACTTCAAGAAAGGTTTATCAAATAAAAACCTGAAGTAAAAAAATGTCAGTGTCCAAAATGTATAACATAACCAGTGCATTCACAAAAAAAACTTTCCGCTAATGAATTCAGAATGTGCAAAGTGATTGAATATAATATTTTAATATGATTGCATATGGGAGCATCACTTAATTTATTTTCCCGTGACTTAAAAACTAGGTTTAGCTGGGACTCGATTATACCTGTACATGCATTTTTACAGCAGATATGACACACTGAACAATAGTGATTAGTAGAAGTCTAAAAGCGCTGTTTTACTGTAGGAGCGAAATGTCCCACCTGCAGTTGTTTGATGGTTTCCCCTCCTTTGCCGATGACCAAACCAACTTTGTTGGCAGGGATAAGAATCTGTTGGATGGAACTGTTGCCGTCCATGTCACTGTGAAAACCTGGACCATACCGACATTGCTCCACAATCTCACTCAGCAGCCTCTTGGCCTGCCTGCAGGGGTGGACCAGAGACCAAGACACATTTGTCAGCACAGTTACAGATCCAACACAGAAACGTTTGTGTCACATTTTTGGTGACGCTCAAAGAGGTTCAGATTCTGTTACTTATTGAGGGAAGAGGTGAAAAGAAAGATGAGTTTTTGCCCACTTGTCACAATATGGCACACTTCCCTAATGCTCTGTGCAGTTTGAGCAAATATGTCCAAGCTGAGTGTTTAATGAGATCGAAACATCTTTTATGCCACATACAGGCCTATTTTGATTTTCTTTCCCCTTTTTTAGTTTAATCAATGCGTTTTGGTAAAAAGTCTCTGAGGTTCAGTGGCTACAATTACAGCATTTTACCTCGACATTGGTTCACAAAGATCATATTTAAGACCATAATTTCAGATATATTGCATTTTAAGCCTAGTACAGACAGTGCTAAGATTGGTTTCAGCCTTTAGTAATCTATAAATTCAAGATTATACACATTGTATTAACAGAGATTTGGATCAGAGTATAACATGTGGACTTACTCAATGTTCTCTGGGCTTCCAGTTAGTGTACATGGCCTGTCCAGCATGCCTCCGCTGTCTGTAACAAGAATGTTCAATACATCTTATTTATTTAGCCCAAAAATAAATAATTATCCTTGTGGACCTTGACAATAACGCACAAATCTATATAATAACTTAATTCATACAGAGATTGAACACTATCAGACACCACAGAAGATGGATACAAGAATAAAAAAGAATTCTATTCATAAGCATGATTCATAACCACAGCCTCAAGTGTAAAGTGACTTCATTATAAATGTTTTTAAAACAAGAGAATTTTACTTCAAACTCATACATTCATGTCATCTTAAATCTGCTTCAAACTTTTGTCCCCCCTCCCATCTGCTCAAATTTATTTCTGAGTACATGCAGGACCAGTAGTTTTTTAAAAGGCCAGAATAAGGAGATCGACTAAACTGCCGGTACCAGCCAATGGGCCACAAGTGTGACATGCAGTTTACAGCATGTTTGTGTGCACTCACAGATACACAGCTTATGACCGCCTAATCGCTCATTAGCTAATGCCTCTCGGTTCCAACCAACAGCAGAGACAGGTGGGCTTAGATAATGTATTTAGGCAGAGCTTACCTGAAGCAATCTGGATCTTACAGCCCGATTCCAGTTGAATTCTTGAGATCTGCTCTCCTCCCTTTCCAATGACTGTGAGGAGGGAGGAGAGAAAAGGCCAATTAGCCCTTTTTGAATTTAGACTGGTCCTGGAGCAGTGACCCAAAAACTGAGTAGAATGTCAATATTGCAACATTAGCTCCAAACATGACGACGTCACAGTCTACTTACTGAATCCCACCATCTTATCAGGCACTTTGAAGTCTTCTGATGTGAAAGCCCTGTAAGAGATTAGGATGTGATGAACAAAGAAAATACAGAGGTTAGGAAGGCATTCCAAAACTCCACTCAACATTCCCTAAATCAATTTCTGCATACAAATAAAGCTAACATCATCAGGGTTACAACTTATTAGATTTGTGGTATTTGTGGCATTGCTGTGAAATTTTTTGCTTCAAGTATTTAAATTGTTAACCAGATACAAGACTTATTTACTAAATCAACTGATTGGTGTTCCAACTTCCAAAATGTGAAAACTGGGTATTTTCTCATTCATTAGGTATTGTATTCATCTAAAAAATCCAAAAATAAAATTCACTTATTTGGAGCACCACAAGAAAGATAAACAAACAAAATCAGAAACATTTATGTTGTGAATATAAAACAAAGATTATCTTGAAAATACTCAAACAAGGCATAAATTAAATGGCCAAACAACATTTGAGGTCAATCCAAACTATTCTGCTCACCTTGAATGTACCATTGCACCAAGGTGGTTCCCTACTGAGAGAAGGGAGATAAAAAAAACAAACATATGAAATAATCTGAGATCACAGATATTTGAAATGAAAAAGAGTGGAAACAGACAAAGCAACAAAACAGTAAAAAGAATGAGTCAGGTTGGTGGGAACAGGAGCAGATGGATACGGTCCTGCCAATCCTTCATGTTTGTGTCTGACCAACAGTGGGGGGGGCTTTCACCAGCATGGAAATCAGGCCGGTGAGTGCATGAGTGAGTGTTTCAATCAGAGGCGCTCATAAATAGAGAGGCAGATGTCGGGTCAGTGGGTGCTGGTCCTGAATTGAATTTTGACAGGTAGCACCAAGCAAGGGTCCTGCAGGGTCAGTGGAGGATGTGCTGCCATGGACGTAAACACCCGAGTTGATATCTAGCAGGTTCAATCAATTTTATGGCTGTTTGCACTGATTTCTCTTCTTCTGGAAATGCACTGAGGTTAATGCTTGAGAATGGAAGAGCTATGAATATAAAAAAGGAGGTGTACTGACTTCATACATGGACAGAACTTCAAGAACATGTGTGAAACTGTATTTTCTATATTTACACAGTTCATAATTGAATGCCGAGAGCTGCAGTGCTACAATTAACTGCTACGACTAATCATTATTTTAATTCTTTCTAATATAAATAAATATTTCTAAAAAATAATTAATAGAAATCAGTTTTCAACATTGTTCGTTAAATATCTGAACATATGTCTTTAAACAATGATTTCGCTGTCGATATTTATTCATGGCCATGTCGTACTTGATGCACTCAGTCTGAACTATGAATGAAAAATGTCTAATACTGGGAAGCTAGCAGTTACTAGTTCAACATAACAGTAAACAGTTGTCATCTGTCTGTAATGACCACATCTCTTCTTCCCATCTACTCACAGGTTCCCGTCATGCTCTGTACAGACCTGCTCATTTCTAACAACTGTCTTTACTGAACATGTGAGTCGTCCACCTTTCTTAGCTGTACACTCACCATTTGTCAAAGTTTCATTTTGACTCTGCAGTACTCACTAGTGCCATCTTACAGCATGATATGCAACTACACCAAATATGTTATACTTTATGGATATTTGTTTCGCATGGTAGGCATAGAGAGGTAAGACGACACAAGCTAAGCACTTAAGTTAAGCTCTAAGCTTAAACTATGGCTCTCACTTAAAAACAGATGTTAACAGATGTGTGTTTCCTCATCAATATTCAACTACACAAAAGTCTGTTTATTTCTGATGTCACCAATAATGGCAAAGATAAATCTGACACACATTCAAGAACGTTTCAAAACCCCGTTTTCTGGTTTAAAAGTAACATTAAACCTATTTCACAGCAAGTAATATTGGACATAAATATTTAAGATGCTTGGCTCACAATATAGCGATATGGTAGAGAAAAAGAACCTCTCCTAAAGAGAAGTGGCAACGTGTCCGATTGTGTATAATAAACCAAACACACACCGTTTAAAGAGGTAGAAGACAGTCCCTATAGTCTCTCATCTAGGTTTTGACATCAAGAAGGCGTCCATATGCCTTATGTTAGGATGTGCAGAATAAATGCATCAGACACTGAAGCGAACATTCTGCAGACATGTTTGTGTGTAGTGAAGACTCACCTCCATTGTCTAGAGAACGCTTTTGGCCTCCAAAGCTATAGAAAGAGGGGTCTATGACTGGAGGGGAGCTGTTCATGTTGGGCATCTGGTCTCCTCCTATCTTGGCTGCCATCTGGAGACACAGTGGCACAGATTCAGTAAAAGTATATAATGGATAGGTGATGATATTCTTAGAACATGCATTTACATTTTCACAGTCACTTCTTGCTTCTGAAGTTGGGTCTTGACAGAGACATCTGTCATATAGTTATCTTTTCGACTGCGGCTGAAAACTGCACTTTGTGCATTACAGCTCAGTGCTACAGTTCGCGTTGAGACTACAGACACTGGTGCTTTCCTTAAAGACATCTGTTGTGCGCCATCTCTCCCTGACTAGAGCAACTTTTTCCAGCTTCCAACAACAGATGACAGATCCCCACTGGACATGGCTGAGTGACGTTTGCAAGTGGTCCTGAAATGTTTGAATTATACAAACAATAAAAACAGTTTAAGAACTTTGCATACAGTAAACATTAAAATATAAAGGAATAAACTAGTTTTCAATTCCTGTACTCAACCACCTTTTGTCACATCGTGAGAGACTACAGTATTTAAAGTTTCCAGATGCTCTTTTTTTTTAGTCTAGTCAATGATTCAAGAACAATCACTAGCCTGTAAACTTCTGGCCTACCACACTGACATTTCTGAACATGCTTAGCAGCAACATAAAATGCACAATTGCTGCCCCCAGAGTCAAACACCTATTTGCATCACAGTGAAGCTAAAAAAACAACCTGTTTCCATTTTCAAAAGCAGACACTTGCCGACCTAAAGTGAATGCTCATGTTCTGCAGTGATGGACATCTAAATCTTTGGTTACGCTGCCACAGAACGCCAACAGCATTTTCTACTCCCTGTTAATCTACCACCTCTCCTTCCACACAAAAATATAGCATTTCAGAAAATTACACTAAATTGACATCTGTGCCTGACTGGAATTTCTTCACAACGTGAAAATATAGTGACAGCAATTAGAGTCTTCCATCACCTTCAGGGTTGATTATCTACTTCAGTGGGAGTGAGAGGGGTGCAATGGAAATAGAAAGACAGAAAAGGAAGCAGGTGTGTGTGGGGGTGCTGTTTTTTTACATGACATTCTCAATCCTCAAGAAAATGTTTCAGAGTTTTGCCTTCCCAAACACCTGCCTGTTTTACCAGATGTGTCTGCAACACATTCAGACTGGGTGGAGGTCATCATCATGCATTAGTTCCAAACATAAATTATCTTGTTTAATTTATTAAATCAAATGTGATCTTTAATTCAAGGAGGCAAGGCTGAAAGTCTGGTTGTACGTATAAGAATGTGTGCACACATTGATAGACTGAGATTATCACCGTGATTCAGCTGTCATTTCAGCCCGCTGACCATATTCAACCGCGTTTGTCACCCATAAACTGAGCTTTTACAAAACGGTGTTCAGAAGAGAAAAAAAACATCTTATATAATAAATTATGTCATATTCCCAGTGTGGAGCTGTGTAGCAGTAAAGGCACTGCTGTCTCCTCTTTCTGTGCGATCAATCATGGTAAATGTCAAAAAATCTGAACAACTGTTGTCATTAACGTGGAGATACGCCACTTTCATCTAACGCCATAAAATAATGATTTCATCACCACAGCGCAGCAGATTGACAGCGACTGCTGGTTAACAAGGGGTATTCATGAATCAAAATCAAACTTTAAACAATGTAAACAATGGAATAGAAAAATCTGTATCTGAGAACAACAAATGTGAATGTGGGATGGGGGAAGGGCTCTGGCTGTGCCACCATCAGTATGATGTACGGTTTACTGAGTGTTAGATCTGATGAGCATTGCAATTAGCCTCTTTTGGACTGCTAACACTCTTGTAAATTTGACAATCTATAGTAAAGTATGTTATGAAAACTCCTCGTCTATAAATACATATTACTCTTGCTGCTGTGCGTCAGTGAGAGTTTACACTCACGCAGTCTGGTGACTTTCACGGCAAACTGGTACTACCTGCCACACTAGAGTGTCTCAGTATCCACTGAGGCCTCTGGGTAAATACCTCTGAACAGGCCAGACATACAACATATTCACTGCCTGCTGCAATTGACGCTGAGCAAGTACGTTACAAAAAAGACTATTGTGTGATTACTGTATGTGCGTGCATGTGTAAACTGCAGCCGAACAGACACACAGAGCTGAAATTCAAAGCATGTAATGTTGACAATGCTCATCCCTTACATTATGTCTGGCAATACCGAAAAATAGTGCTGTTAATTCTAGCCCACGTGAAGATATATATTGTGGGATGTCCAAGTTTGTATTTGGTACACATCTCAACAATGAGCCATTGAGCTACCAAGATGGTGCTTCAAAATGAAAAGCAAAATTTCTGTTTTGGACTACTGTAGAAACATGGTGGCACAACACAGCAACCTCCATGGAATGGGGCTTGCGTCACTTATAGACATAAAACACTAATTCTAAAAGGTAGTGTTCGCAATAGCTCCGGTTTTTAGGGGAGATTCATGCAGGTTTATTCCATTTCTGATAACAGATCCCTCTAAATCTCTATTCTAAATCCTTAGCCCCCGAAGAATATGCACCAAATAATTATCTAAGCATAACAAAATCATGTGACGTGCTCACACAGGAATGAAAGTATATATAGTTAATATTCAGGATGCGAGAACAGACGTTGCATTGTGGCATGAGCGTTTTGCTACTAATTCATATCACCCTAGCTCTGACTGACTTCCTATGTTTTAAAAACATTGCTGTGTTGTTTGTTTTATGGGTTTACCAACGGTGACAGGTTGATATGTTTAGGTCCCAGTGGAACAGAGACGAGCAGTTAAAAACACCAGCTGAGCAGAAATCAATAATTACTCAAAAGCATGTTCACATCTGATGAATTAAAACAGTGAGTTCCTGGACCTTTACACAATTATGTCTTTTACTTTTTGCTCTTAATGTTCACCCACATAAAGAGCTACAATTTGTGCCAACATGAACTGTACTACTGGAAGATTTCAGTCTGTGCAGCATCAAGATGCCCATGTTAGCAACAATCAGGTGACTGCTTTAACTGCATTTTGGGGAACTAACACCACACAGTGTACAGAAGCATTGGAATAAGTTCTACTTCCCATCTCTCACCACTTGCCTTGTTATCATATGTCAGAGATGTCACATGATACAGTGCAAAGTGACAGGACAACTTATCTTTTCTAAAATAGATACAGTAGTTCCAGTCTTGTTGACTCACAGGAACACAAACAGTTTAACAGACAAAATGTGGCGGGAATTAAAAACCTGTTTATTATTAAAGTTAATATAGACTTAATGTGATGTATAACAGTGGGTGATAAAAACAGACATTGCTGAACAAATTTTACTTAATAGAGTTAAGTTAACTTCATCCATTTTTTAGCGCGACAACAAAAGGCCAATGTTGATGACAATAATGTTTTGCGACGAGCCTGAGGAACTCACTAACGTGGAGAGATTTTTGACTAATTAATGTCCAAAACACAAGCGGGGGGTGTACACTGCACTCCGTCTTGAAACCATCTCATTATAAAGAAAGGTAATACCATTTTTTTAATCATCTAAACCAGTACCATCATATGGTCTCCCAAAATTCAAGTGTGATAACTGTGCAATACCAAATGTACACCTTCTCTAGCATCGTGCCTTATGACCAGCAAAAATACAGAATAGGCCGAATATAATGAGGGCTGTACAGTATACGCAATGTGTCCTTTTTTGCAAGACACAATGCTAGAAAGTATGGTCGAAAACAACAGATGTATGCGATTAAACCTTCTGATACAGTATCTTCAGTCCTCATTTAGTACCAATAGATAAAATATATTTTATTGTACATTTATCCATGGTCATAAATTCAGTGTTTTTTGCCTATTGCAATAAATGATTCAAGACTGAGATAGATGCCCATACATACTTTATATTTGACTTGATGGTTCGGCTTAGATGCCGACAGAAAGTGTTCCTCCTCAAGTGACAGTGTTTTGTTTTGGTGAATCTGAGACCTTGTGAACAAGGGCTGGTTTTTCACATGACCTGGAGGCCTGAATGTGTTATGTGCGTACTGTATAATTTCTAATCATGTAAATGGACCTACTCCAACGTGTTGTAAATAAAACACTTTGATTTTCACAATGTACTTTTTGTGTAATTCCGTGCCTCCTGCACACTCCACCCATGGACTATTTCCCCAAGCAAGAACATGTCTCACATGGACAATCTCCAGCTGTGAGCTGCATGTGTGAACAAACAACTCCACAGTATATCCAGGCGTGATTCTTCAAACACTGAGGTGCATATATGATCAGGGCTAAGGTGTGAGCACTGATAAAATAGGACACGCACTGATGTGCACTGACAGTGAACATGAACTATGACTATGTCATTTATTCAAAAAAGGGACAAAATGTTCCTGTTTCAGACCTAGCATTAGAAAGAATTTCCAACTATGTGCATTAAAATGTCACTTCTATGAATATACTGCATGTTTATATCTACATTATAATCTAAACCGGAGGGAGGCTAAACTGGTAGGTGTATGACTAAAGTCCAATGTGTACACTGCAGTTGGTAGTGTACCAATCGTGTATTACAGTAAACGCACAGCTCCACTTTTGACCAACTCAACGCCGGCCCAACAACACTAACCACCTCTACTACAGTCACCGTCTGACGCCAACAAACAGTTAAAAAGGCTAACATAGAACATACAGGTGGCATTTCTAAGAATATTTTTTCCAAACAGCAATGGAAAAATCCGAGTGCGCTCAACAGGAGGAGTGGAGGGGGGGGGTTTATTTGAACAGATGACGTTACATTGCATGGCCTAGCTCCAACTCTCTAAAGACAGTGTCACAAATGCTAGCAGGCTAATGAGCTCTAGCAGCTTACATTTAGTTAATACGTGACGGGTGTGCTTTGAGTTTTACACACACACACACACACTTCATGCTGGGTGAAATAACGGAGTTTTGGGGTCAGTACTGCGCGTGGTCGCTGACTGAGCTGTGTAGTTCTGGGGTGGAGGGGGGGGTAACAACCAGCTTTACTGAGGCTAACTTCACAACTAGCGAGCTAACTTCACGACGGCGTGTCACAGGCTTCACGCCTCAACTAAGCTAAACATTAAATTCAGTCACGTTGTGGATCGAGCTGCGGAGAAGCCAACTTGTGTTAGTAAGTTAGCAGGCTAAGCTAACTTAGCAGCAACTTTGACTTGACAACAGGTTGCAGTGCGTGCGTGTGGACTTCACCCACTAAAGTTATACAAACTTCGAGACGATAAAATCACCTTGCGTCTCGTGTTGGACGTGACTTGCGCGGCCGTTTGGACTCCGGTAGGCGCCTCTTGTACTCCGTGTAAACTCTAATCTGTCCACTCAGCTAACTGTTATGCTGCCTCGGCTATTTCGCGTTAGCTAACTCGCTTCATGAGCAGTGTTTGTACTGAGGGATCCGGAGCGAGCGGACCCAAGCCCGGCCTGGCTCCACCCGCAGCGGACCCGAAAGCGACACAGACAGATCTTTACCTGTCGGACACGGCGTATCGTGTCAGCGAAGTCATCTGTCGCTCCAGGCTGAGCCACCGAGGCCTGTCCCTGAACCAGCTCCGCCATCATCATCCTCCGCCTCGGCAGCTGAAAGCCACGCTTAAAAAAAAAAAAAAAAAAACAGCACACGTGCCAAGCCCAAGCTCCGCGAGCCGCGTGATATCGCGAGCGGACGGGAGACCACGTGGAGGGGAAGCCAGTGTGCAGTAGCAGAAATACAGTGAAGACGTGAAGGAGCAACGACACGAAGACTTTAAATACACGCAGAGGTGACTAAGGGTAAGCAAGGGCCACTTCACATGTATGTGGTCCAGTGTAGTCAAGTTCAAGAACCAAATTTATACCCCTCTCAATCTTCACTTCAGTCTGAGTGAGATAAATAAATAAAATATTATCACTATTGAAACACTATTTAAGTCTATTTGTTCCACGTCCCTCAAACAATGTTTCTGCAGAAATCTAAAACGTTAAGGCCTTGTTCAATCCACGTGGAGTAGAACAACTTCTAAGACTATATTTACTTTTATTTAAAAAATCATATGAAATCCTGGTCATTTTGTCTTTTTCAGTACTTTAACCTAAACCCTAACCCAAATGTTTGGTGAAACTAAAATATTTAATAAGAGAAAGGTTGTATTTTCACATTTACATTGTGGCCTTAATCTGTCTTAGTTCTTCCTTCTGCTTCGTCTAAAACCCAGACTGACTCTGTGATGCTGACATCAAGACTCTGGACATTAAAATCTTTCAAGGCTCCTTGTTTGTCTTCGTATGTGAAGATAGACTCTGGAAACTTGAAATCAGACACTTCCCTTATGGTAATGTACGATGGATGAAAATCTAAACATTTAAATGTCATAAAGGTTTACGGTATATAAACATGTTCAGATGTAATGCAATCCTGCCCCTTAACATGTGAAGATCTGATATATACAGTAAACCCCTTGTTGCAGACAACCTGTTGTATCATATGTACATATGTACAAAGCAAAAGAAGACTAGAGTTGTGTGAACATACCAGTTAAGTTAATTTTGATGACTCTCACTAGCTTCAGATTCTGAGAAATCATTTTTACATCAGCTACATATTCCACACATTAAAATACAGTCAGTGAGATGTGGTCCAAACAAGATGTATGAAAGCAAACAACTCACTGTGAAACATCAGCAAACTGCTTAATAATTACTTATTGATATGATTCTAAAAACGATGCTAAGGATTGCACTGAAATTCTCCTTATAATTTCACTTATAAGTTGCTTAGGATATAAGCATTTCCCCAACAATAAAATATAAATATTGGGTTCATACTACATACTAACTCCTAACATCTTATGGTATGGAGAGGCACATCAGTATTTCAACGTGCCCTTTGTTATTTGTAGTTCTAACATTTCATTATGTAATGTCAAAAGAGAAAAAAAATATAACATTGGTTTTTCCTGAGCTGCACATGTGGAAACATCTATTGATGCACATCTGGAAAATGCCAGCAGCCAGACAGAAGAAAGTAAAATTGCAGCAAATTTCCAAACTGTTTATGCAAAACAGTTCCTGCTCCATAAATTGTATCCAAACGTCAATGAGCAAAGTGGACCAGTAAAGACTAAAATCAATGTGTGGTCCAACATAGTTCAACACGATTCACATTTCTGATGAAATTTGTCTTTAGTACAGAGACTAAACAACATCCAGTATCTTCATCTGTCATAAAAAATGTGATTGTAGGATGTGAACATTAATAACTCAAGAGGAAAATCATGTTTACTAAGCTTTGTGCTTCTTCTAAACACCTAAATAACCATTTCCTTGTATGGTTTCTTGTATGCAACATGTTCACGCAGCTGCTTGAAGAGGAGTGACTGACCTCGAATTTGAGACAAGCAGATTGGCGTTTTGTGTCTTACAGACATCCATACACATATCAATTTCCCTTTCCTGTCAGCCCCTGGGCATGTTATCGCCTCCAAAAAAGAGAGAGAGAAATTAAGTGAACCAGCACCTCTAAATAAAGGCCTCCAATTTAGCATGACTGAAGTCTGATCCTGAACCAGGCAGCATATTGCTACCATGTGCTCTCCAACATATTCAAACCTAGAGGTGGCTGGGAAATTATTTTAGAGCTCTTGTTTCAAAGGGAAAGTCAGGTGGTGGTCATCATATATCCAGATGATGTACATGAGCTCATATGGACACACACATATTTATTATGGATTCAGCCCCCATCTGGTCAGACAGCCTAAAATGTAAAGGCGGTTAAAGCAGGTGTGGGTCTCTGGAGTCTTGCCAGTGACGCAGTGGGAACTGAAGAGTTGTGTGTCGAGCAGTGGTTGCCGTAAGAGGCTGATCAAATGTCTGTCACACACACACACACACACACACACACACAAAACCCTCCATGCTATTGTCTTGTAGAGAGTTGATTCGTGTTCCCAGGGTTCCCTGTGGTTCTCCGGGGCTGCTCATCGACGAGTTTATCTGAGCACGAGTTCAGCACAACTTCTGGTTTCTCAGCAAGAAAATATTCAAGAAACCATCAGTGTTTGATGAGAAACTGATCCTTTTTTAGTCGAGTGAACATATGAAGTTTTGTGGTCAGTCGAGTGGAATTCACGCCCAGTTGGACAGGAGAGCTTTTTGAAAAGGGAACATCAATGTTGGCACACTTAACTCTTTTTTAACTACTGTGCTTTTACCTCCTCCTCCTTTCTTCTCCTCAGACTGAAAAAAAAAACAGCCATATGAAACTGTAATTGCTTTATAATTGCCATGATTCTGCTACAGGCGTAAATTTCTAAAGGCAGGATACGAGAAGTGGATAGTGTTACATCCTGAGTCCTCAGAGGTATCCCAGCACAGCTTTGATTCAGGGACACTTTGTTCATAAAGAGCGAAGCCTCGTTTCTAAAATATGCCATTTTCTTACATTGTAACTATGTTTTTTTATCTTCCTTAGTTTTTTTATACAACATTTATCACTTATTCGATGTGCTTGTACACACCTTGAGACCTGAAAAAAACTTTCATGTGAAAACTGGTTGGTGTTAAGCAGTTTGTAATACTGTTTTTAAAACTGCCTTAATAAAGTAAATATGTTTTAACTTAAATTATACGCACAACTAGTTTCACATCCAGTGTGGTTGAGAGAGCAAAAAACACAGAGAGAGTTTGTAACTATGTAATTATTTTGTTGCTTTAAGTGAGTTGTAATTGTGTCTGATATATTGGTCAAGTTGCACACTATGGAATAAAATATGACTTATCATAAAAAAATGACAAAGGATCCATCTTTACCCCCCAAAATCCCAAGGACTAAAGAAATAAGAGTGAATGAAAAACATTTTAAAAGCTGGCATCATTGAGGTTGAAAGAGTAGCAATAAAAGATTTCTAAGAAACATGTGACAGGATGAAAAGGATAAACAGACCAGTTTGGTCCAATAATAGGAGACACACACTTCTACCTCCTTGTTTTTTACCTCACTTCCATTTTACTTTTTAGCCTCCTCCTCTCATCCTCCTCCACAAACCACTTTGCTTTGATTCAGCTCTGTATCTGTATTTTAAATGACTCAATTATATGGGATCCCGCGGTGAAAATTACGGATGTTTTCCACTATTTCTCTCCACTGGGACACCATGACCCTCCTTGGCTTCAGTAACCTCTCCTCATTTCCCCTTCCCTCTCTTTGGGCCTCTCTCTCCACCTGTCCTATTCTGCTCGTCTCCCACATTCGCCCCCTCTTTTCTCGCTAAACGTTCGCTGTGCTGTGTGTATCTGCGACTGAGAGGAAATAATAGCTAAATGGTCTTGTTTGTGAGCTCTATGCACAGTGAGCTGACAAAAGAGTGTTTTGCAGGTAATTCTTCTGCTGTCACCACACAACAAGCCACCAAAAAGAAATTCTTAAGGATGACACGAGGCACTGTTCAAATCCAAACACCAGGCATGACAGAAATAAAAGCATATCAGCGGGAAGAGAATGTTTTTTTTATTCATCCAAAGCAAAGGCAGAGTTGCTATTCTTTTCCGCACTTTAAACCCAGAGCGGATGGGGCTCAGAGGCATTTTAAAAGTGGAGACTATCTTTGATGTGCTATGATGGTGTTGAGGCTACTTTCAGGAAAAGACCTTACCTACTGCTGGTGGAAACACATCAACAAGTACCATGAAGCAAAACATGTTTCCCCAATCTGAGGTATACAAAAAGAGGCGAAGATTTTGCACAGCTGCTCAACAAACACTTGGTGAGCGTGATTCACTGTTGTGTTGTAACTTTCAGGAAACAGCAATCTCTGACTGAAACAGAAGTCTTTTTTCTTTATTTGTGTTAAGGGGGGGGGAACTCATACAGCTAATATTGTGTGAGAAGAATCCTAATTGCTGGTTTTACTTCTGAAGATAAATAAATATTCTTGATACACCTTTTATTTAAATGAACGCTTGAGAGAAGGTCAACGATAGGAAGGGCATCAGGAAAATTATGAACTAAATATTTGGTGTGAGAAAACACAATATGTCACGGTGGTGTAGTGGGGTAGCACTTAAAGCCTCACAGCTAAAAGGAGCTGGTATGAATCCACTTGCCAGCTGGATGCTTTTCTGTGAGGAGATTGACTGTGTAGTGTGTATGTTTAGAGGTTGCAGTGAAAGCAAACATAACTGAGAATCCTCCCATAACGTATTTGCTAAGCTTAAGAATGAAGACCAGTTAAACACCCAACCCAAACAGACTGTATACCCTCTGGTGTAATTTAGGCACCATCGGAAATAAACTGCATTATCATCCATCATAACACTCACCATAACAACACAAATAACCAGCGCCATTAAACATTTAGACCTTCCAAGGGATTTACCAAGAGTGGGGCAGACAAGCCTACCAGGACGTCCACCTTGAACCTGATAGGTCTCTCAGCCATTGTGAACACAGCAACAGATCGAAGAACATAAAGAGTGTTTGCCAGCAAACACACCCCACCGGCAGACCCCTGGGAAAGGAGGGGAAAGGAAGGAGTCCCTTTAAAAATGAAAGAGATAAAACTATTGATTTGAGATCAACATGCTGCATTACTGCTGCTGCACCAGGGGACCAGGGAAGTTAGGGAGGGTGCAATGGTGAAGGTGGGCTTTTGATAACTACTGGTTGAAATTCATTTAAAAATCAGACAGGAACTCTAGGTCTGTATGTAAGATGAAGAAACAGATGGTTCTAGACTCTATAGATTTAAACAGTCAGCCAGTGGACCAGCAGCTGAACAGCGGCATGGATCAGGCATCACAGCCTGCTACATACTGTACACTGAGGTCGACAGAGCTGCTGCTGACCAATGTAAAGCACAAATATCACAGCACATTTAAACTCACTTAAACCTAAACTTACTAATTCATCACTAATTTGTGATGAACTGCAAAAATGAGAAAATTTAATACTTTTTTTACAGAGCTGGGCTAAAAAACGGTATTTTCCAAAATGTGAAACTTTTCCATTAACATTCCTATTAAAGATGTAACAAATGTCACTATTACTACCTACAACACAACATATCCATTAATTCAGATTATAAATCAATTTTATCAATAGAGTAACCCAACATTGGAAAAGGTTATCGATTGTTAGCTCCATACAGCCTGCACACTCCAGTCTAGTCACTGTTAGTGAGTAGTTGAGCTATATTTTGCTGTAACACGAGACAGGGACGTCCTTACACTCATTAACCCTTTTAGATGGTCAACACGGAGCAGCACGCAAAATATTTCTATTTTTCCATCAATATTTCATCACCGGCTCAGGCCAAACAAAGCCAGGGGCTTTGACTGTAATGGTTCCATCTGTCTATAGATCTTCAGGAGATCAACATATGGGTGTCCTTTGACACTAGAAAATCAAGGAAACAAACGTCACACACACACACACACACACACACACAAGTTCACTTAAAGGATGCATGGATGTTAGCCAGCCTGGAAGGCAAAGTGTGTGCTGCTTTATTTTGATGGCTCCTCACAGATGGTCTCTGGATGTTGCAGCAGGAGATCAAATTTCATGGGAGTGAATGAAGTGGACATTTCAGCTATTAGGATAAATTAGAGCTGTTTAGTCTCTTTAACTCTGAGATCTGAGAGTGAATGTGAATTAACAAATTAATGAAACCTCTAGATCTTATCTACCTCAGTCTCCTGCTTCACTTTTACAGTCTTAATTCAGTCAAAGTCAGGTTTGTTCAAATGATTTTATGTCTTATCACACTTAATATCATTACATTAACAAAGAGTCTATCTCTCTATCCAGTGAGAGTGAATGTAAAGTGTATTCATTTAAGTTATATATTGATAGTAAGTCAACAGTAGTGTCTGGCTTGTTATCCTGACCTGTAAATTGCTCATTGTTTCTTAGCAGAGACAGAATGACATCATCATCTTTGCACGGCCCATTAGCTTCCTGCCCAAACCTCAGGGGACCAGTTTGTGAATCCTTTACCTGCCAAGTAAAGTAGCATTAAGTGAAATATAACTGAGTTTTAGTAACATGAGCGTAGATAAAATATGATGTGATGGTGGAGGTGGAAATAAGAAGAAACACAAATGTAAGAAACAATGTGATCTGTGAAAAAAAAAATCTGTGTATACTGACAGAGACAGAGACAGAGGGCCAGATATTACAATAGAGGCTGCATGCAGCTTCCTGGGCTTGAGTTACACACGACCCACAGTGGTGGAGAGCCACTAATTGGAGGTAATTAACCCTCTATGGTCATTGTTCCTGTCTTATTGTGTATTAAGAGCAAAGGTCAAAGTCTCAACAGAGAAAGGTAGATGAGGAGCACAGATTGAATGACCACAAAATAATCCAGGGGGTAAAAAACAGGGAACAGGTTTGTGTGGTTGATCATTTTGATATGTATTTTCCTCAAAAAAGATATTGTTGCTTATTGGAAACCCGACAGTGACAATGATGATTTTACAGATTGAACTAGCACTTATTTACAAGAGCTTTATAAATAATAATATAATATAATAATATAATTAATCTAAGATTTGATTTAACTTTTTTTCCCTGCAAATATGAAAGAAATATGTTAGTCTTGTGGGAATGTCATCTTTTGATTTTCTCTATATATTTTTATGTACACTATACAAATAAGGTTAATAAAAACACCTGAGTGAAGAGGAATAAGTGACATCTGATAAGAAAGTAAAAAAAACAGAGCAAAAAATTGATTCGACGGTTTCTTGATCTCCCAAACCTTGTTTCATCCCGCTCTGTAAATCCCCCTTATTGCCGGCAGGCTCTTCATCTCCAGAGGTCATGGACCTTGATCCTGAACAATAGCCTCCTTTGTATGTGTGCTTTCGGAGAGTGACAAGGACTTGAAGGTTAGTCAACCTGGACTCCTGAGCAGACGCAGTCACACAGGAGTGTCCATTAGGGCTCGGTCCGGTGACGCCGCCGTCTTTCATGTTGCGCTATTGTTACAGTGCTCTCCCCTGAGAGGTAGACACAGAGTGGGTAATGAGGGGTAATTGGTCCAGGGTCAAGGATGATTAATTTCCTTGGTCAGGTGTCAGGCAGTTTTCATACCTGGCTGGCTGGGTCGACAGGTAGGTGGGAGGGAAAGGTGGATGGAATATGAGAAGTAGTAGATGAGTGGGTAATGGGATGTGTTTCCATGCACGCATGTACCAGCAGGAGTTATTGTTTATTTATAAGACTGCCTAAATAAAATTGAACCCAGAGAGGAGCCCACATGCAGAAACCATCATACTAATCCAAAACACACACACACACGTTACATTAAGGCAGGTAATGGATCAGTAAAAAAGGATCATATCTGTCCAGAACCAAAATCAAAAGGTCACCACCACACTTCCCTCTATAAACCACGGCCAGATTGAGATTGATAGCTGTTCCCATCCCTCCTTTCAGCTTGACTGACTAATCTAAATAACTCTCCATCCATCCCTTCATTCTAACCAGGCAATTTTGGACACTGATTATCTTGCAACCTGTGTGTGTGCACGACATTAAATGCAGGGGCTGGCTGGTAATTGACCAGGCAAAAACTGAGACGCCTGCCGCGTAATTGAGCGGGGGCTGAGGGCCCATGCAGAACTGAAAGGGTCCCAGGATCCCTCATTGCCCATTAGGCCTGGCAGGGGGTCTCTGGTGCCTGCGGTCTCTATCGTGAGGCGGACACTGCTGCTAGCACACCAGTGCGGGGCTGACACATTTCAGAGGTGGGGAATGAAGAGAGGTGTGGTGTGAAGTCGGAAGCAATACAGATGACAATCAAAATCTCAGACACGTCCTTCTCTGTTGGAGAATTGCTGTAGGTGATGCTTTAAACTCTGTAATGGCAGTTAAAGAAAACCCTCCGTTTGATTAAAGAGGTGCAAACAACACTTTCGAAACTCCTAATGAAGACGCTTTGACTTTCTCTTAGTGTTCAGGAAATGCACTTAAATTGTTGGAGCACTCATCTCTGGAAGCGACTTGTGTGACAGAGTATTACACAGAGAAAAACAAACTAATATTGTTTGTATTACAGGAACTTGCAGTTCTCACAGCATGACTCTTCATTGATTGCGAGTGAAAAGAACGATTCAACATTTTGTGAAATTTGCTTGTTCGCTTTCTTGCAGAAGTCAGTAGACAAAAGTCGTACGACTCTCACATCCGTATGACTGCGAATCTCGAGCCAGGTGTCGATTATCTTAGTTCAGAAAAAAAGGCTAAAAGAGGAATTTTACAAAATACTAGACTACTAGATTCTTCTTAGTTTATATTATATAAATGTCTTTATCCAAGGATAATAAGCTAAATATATTATGTACATTTCTTAATCAAGATTACAAATGATGAAACAAGCTGTGGATTATGTATAAATCCAAGATTTCTCGTCTTTCCATTTGACTTGTGCCATTTAAGACAGAAACAGGTAATTAGTTTTGCTCCAGTGTCGATCAGCGAGCCACCAGGATCACTTTAGCCTGTGCCAAACTCTTGTTCCTGCTCCCGTTTCATCCATTCGTGCATATTGTGAAAATGTGTCCTCGCTGACCCACAAATCTTCATGGGGCAGTGACTGTAGAGCATGAGTTAAACAGGCACACATTAATAAACAGGCAGTCTGCCAAAGACTATTAATCACTGACACACTGACAGGGCCTGCTGTACATCACTGCAGTGTCTGCACAGAAACTGATGATAAATGCTCATTATTTGCTGTAATGAGCTGAGAAATGAGCCAAAACAAACAAATATGCTCAGCTCCATTTTATTTCCACAGCAACATAGTTCAGGGCTCAAGACTATTGATGCTAACGACTAATACATACATTTATTTATGACTAAATCTTGATCTAAAACTCATTGTGTCGTTATTCAGTGTTTTTCAGATGCAAAACATAGTAAATGGAGGCGGTGTCGTAGCACACTACTGCTTTAGATACGTCGAGATGCTCAAAGGACTTCATCGTTTATTGCTTGAGGCTGGAAAATCCCTGCAAACGATGGTACTCCTTCAACCTGTGCAGGGAAACAAGATGGAAAGAGTGTTAACATGTAGATATGATGCATATAATGGCGTGAACTTCTCTGCTGTTTGCATGTTAAGACGTGGAGGACGCCAACCTGACGGCGTTAATCCTGATGAATCCAGTGGCGTCGCACGGGTCGTAGTCTCCCTGAACATCCATGCTGGAGGAAAAAGAGAAATTAGGACCGAGGTGAAGGGTAAACTGAGTAATCTTAGTATCTGAGGTGAAGGAAAAAGTTAGAAGATATTCTGATAACAATGCACAGAAATGTTTGGCATCATTGCAGTAAACATAAGAGAGATGGAGCCTCATCAACTACTGGGATAAATGAATCACAGATAATCTGCTCTTTTGGAATAATGTGTGTATAGACTTTCCTCTGAATGCTCTTCTTTAGCACTGTTCGTCCCGCGGAATCAATACGGCAGAATGAAAACACGCTTATGTACACAAGTACACAAAAGACGCATATAACCCATTTTCCGACAGTCCCATCATATCAACTGTGAGCTAAGTGTCGAGATCATTTTGTAATCGGGTGTTTCTGTCTCCAAGTTTATAGTCTTCCCAAAAAAAAAAAGAAAAAGGAAGAAAGAAGTAAATCTATAGTTTCTGCTGCCTGTTCCATGATGTTTAGGCTGCTTGTTGTATAGTCATGTCTTCTTAGTGTGTGTGAGCGAGTGTCTCACAAAGAGAGTCTGTGTGCTGTGTAATTACAGCAGTTTCTACCTGCAGTGCTTAATACACTCTCTCACCGAGTCCTCTCCTCCCTGTGACACCCCCCAACACCCAATGTACAGCTTGCACTCATTCTTCAAAAGCACTTAGCAAAGGAGGAAATTGCCAACAAATGATAGGATAAACACTATAAAAAGAAAGACCGACAACTAAATCATCAACTCTCAATACAAGGCTCCCTGCTCGGCACCTGAACACCATTATGAGTGAGTGGATTCAAAGAATACAAAACCTTGCGTCTCTGTGTGTGTGTGTGATATTTTGTGTTCAGCTTTAAGAAACCCTGCGGTCTAATTGAGCGGAGACAGCAGACAGTGTGGAGGGTGACATTTCTGAGACGGGTGCAGTGACGGGCTGTGTTACCAGTGTGTTAATGACGCCGTTTACTGTTGCCTGCAGAGAGCCAACAGGGTGTCAGCAGGGGTTTCGTGCCTAATCTGGCCTGTGCGCGTTGAGTGAGTCATGAGGATTTCATGTAGTGGTAAATAAGCATGCATCCGGTATGTGTATAACCTGAACCGTATGGCACTCTTAAAGGTATGATAATCAAAGAAGAATAAACCATATTGCACATAAACGGGGATTGCTCCACTTATAAAATGAGCTTTTAACCATTGAGATATTACATTACATTTTTGCTGCATCGTCAATATATTATATTGATATCAGAGTACGTTAGAAGACCTTTTTTAATTTCATGCCTTTATTTAACTGGAGGACAGCAGAAAGCTGTCAGGAAATGAGTGTAGAGATGTAACACGGGGCTCCTCTTTAACTGCACGCTCACCTAATAATTTCCCTTAGATTAAGTTAAATACATTTTGGAATAATTTGTCATTTTATCCATTGCTGTTCATTTTTGATCATATGCGACGTCTTCATCGGAGCTCCTTCCTAATGTTCATATTTAAACAGAAAGATAATGATTTGCTTTAAATCTGGCCCTGGATATGTTATGTTATATGGGGTCATTTCCAAACAGTAACTAGCAGAATGAAGTGTGGTATCTGAAAACACACAACCAATCAAAGCTACAGGTTCCTCACACGCATGACATCGAGTTGAGACTCATTTGTGAAGGTTTGTGTTTGGTATGTGTGTAATGAGGAACCACTGGGCCCATCTGTCCGTGGCCTCGAGGACTTTGTGATGCCGCATCGCTGCATCTGTCACGCTTGTGTCACCCGAGCCAAGAAACGCGCCTCAGCAAGGTGAAGTGTTGAAATGAGAACATGAGCCTTCGCGAGAGTTTCTTAGCAACTGCCTTGTTTAAAGGTCGATGAGCAGGAATTCATGTTGCGGGTGACTCAGCGGTTATTAAATGTTTTAGAAAGCAGAAAGCTAATACAGTACAATATGAATCATTAAGGCTGAATGAAGGCACAGTCTGAGTACAGTATAATACCTGTTTATCTCCCTCTCTCGCTCTCACAGGACAGAATATACACTCAGGGTATTGATTTTTTTTTTCATGGCCCTTTCACTTGCCAAACCAGTCTAAGGAATTGAATAGCTGACTGTGTGAGGCACGGCTCCTTGCCCCGGTCTTTCTGACCTGCTTAACTAGCATGACACCCTGGTACTTTCCTCTTAAAAGCCCAGTGAAATCACCTCTCTCCTCTGGCTGAAAACGCCATTAGCTCTCTGACTCTAGGGTACAACTGACGTGTGTGTGTGTGTGTGTGTGTGCGCGTGAGAGACCGAGTTGGAGAGGCATATGGAGGGGTTTTACTTTGGTCAGTGCTGAGCCTGCCCAGAGGGCATCAGGGGTCAGCCTCCTGAACAAACCCACTGTTACCACAGCTAAGAGGGCACAGGGGGTGCAGCGGGTGGGGTCAGAGTCAGGGGCTACCCTCCAGGAACTGAGCTCGACAGTCCTCTGATGTCTTTGTGAGGTAAGGTCAGTTCAGTATGTTGATGTGGGGGTCATATAAGAACTTGGGCGAGCTGACCTAACAACAGGCCGACTGGTGAACATGTGGAGTATCTGGGCCCAGAGCAGCCAAACACAGCTGTCACGCAAGAACAAGCACACACTTTCATTCAGTGGCACACACTGCTTCACCCAGCGCCTCTCACCTGACCAACTCCTCGTTGTAAAGGGACTTGGGCGACTCTCGTCCCAGGATGTAGACCTGACCCTTGAAGACAGACAGCTGTACTTTGCCCTCCACATTCACTTGGGACGTCGCTATGCAGCGCCGCACAAAATCGCACTCCGGACTGTACCAAAAACCTGATGTGAGCAAGGAGGGAAAATATTACAGCAACATTTCATTTAGTTAAAGGAGTTTTTTTCATTAAACTAAATACCCAGTAGAAAACATTTGAGTGATATTTGTATTTAATTGTATTGTTAGAAATGAGGTGAGGTGAAGAAAGAGGCCCCCCGATTTGAAAATCCTCCATTAGCAGCAGGGTATACGGGGACCTGTGTGATGAGACGGGACTCTTTCTTTGCTTGGCTCTCATTTCTGTTCCAGGTGAACTTCATAAACCCCCTTTTCCTTTCTTCCCTTCCGCTGACCTGGTCCATCAGCCTCAGACAGATGGGTGAGGGATGTGTCTGTATGTTCAGAGGTCAGGCACGCCCTGCTCAGCAGGGGTCCTCCACTCATCAGTGGCTGACCTCCACCTCATCATCTGGCCAAGACACAATCCTTCCCTGCTTTTATTACCTCTGAATTGGCACTGTGACATGACATTCACACACAGACCCCGTTTAAGAATGAAGTCAGTTCGATTTGTCTTAGTCTTTATGTTAGTTGTGTCTGTGTTGCCAGTGTGAGTGTGTTTATAAAATGCTTGTGTGGAGAGATTTTTCCAGATCTTTCTTTTAATTAACCAAGCAATTATTTGTCCACTTGTTAAATGCTTCTGCGTGTGCACTGGACTAACCCCTAATGGCTGCACCGCCTCTCATTAAAGACTGTTTGGATAAATACAAAGAGAAATAAACAGTATTAGTGCAAATAAGATGCGGGACAGGTGGAATGTTAACATAAGCCCTACTATCAGCCATCTGCTATCTATCTGCACTTATTAATGATTTAAACACACAATAGGTTTAATCTCTGCTCTACGTCTGAAGATAGCACCTTTATGTGTGTGTGTGTGTGTGTTTGCATCTCGTCTCTGGAGGGTATAACTGGAGTGGCCTGGTAGTCAGTCTCTAATGGCAGTGATCCTATTATGTGGATAAAGGTGCAGGGGAGTGGAGACCAAACAGAAGGAAGGATTAAGACACCTGAGCCAAGGAAAAGCTCTCTCTCTCTCTCACACACATGCACACACAAACAAAAACACACGCAAGAACGTACATACGCATGTTCGCTTCTCTTATACCTCACAGTGATGGTGGGAACACAAACTACTGCCAGGCACTAGTCACATATCTACACAGTCCTGAGCGGTATAAATAAAAAATAAAGACGTATATCAAAGACTTACCGTTGTAGACGAGTTCAGAGAACTTGATACCCAGCCCCCGTTTGATCCGCTGTACCTCTTTATCCATGGTAAAATACTCGATGTCTAGATGAGCATTCAACAGGATGGTGCCTCCTGGCGTTTCATAAACACCTGACAAAAAGGTAACAGATCAGTAAACAGCATTTTTACCTGTAGAAATCTCAGAATTTTCATGAAGTGCTGGAAACGTGAGAGGAAAAAGTAAAAAAGCAGTTACTAAATAATGAGGTCATACATATAGTTTTTCTGACATTCCTTAATTCAACCACACATTTTGGCACCGTTATCATCATGATTATTGTAGGAACTCAGCCCCGTTTATCTGAACTCTGAGGAAATGTCTCTATTAGCCATCAGCTGTCTGACAAACAGGCCTTCACAAAACATGGATGAGCCTGTCCTGGGTAAATGACAGGGTAGAAGGCCCCTGCCAGCCTGGAGCCTGGACCAGAGATCTGCCTAACCTGCAATTTACCCCCCCTGGACAGAGAGGAAGGGGTAAGGGGAGAAATGTAGATGGCAGGAGAAATGAAGCTGTCACTCAAATGTCAACCAAGAGATTAGGAGGCAACAAAACATTTTTGACAACAGAAATGGGAGTTTTAATATCATCAATTTTGTGAGAGCTGGAATTTTTCAAAGTGCTGTTTCCCCATCAAACACATAGTTCTTCACATCACCTGTCAATTTGAATGACAGTCACATCTTTTTGACTGAAGACATGACGCCAAGCAGATACTTCACCAGTACACACAATGAACTCATAATTTGTGTGACGTTCCATTTTCTGCCATTTAACAGAATAGTGCCATTTAAACTTCTAATCTTTTGACATCTCTACAACTCCAAACATGAAAACGGAGAAGCACTTACTCTGTGCTGGCAGCACAAAACAGAGCTTAGCACTGCTCCTAATTTCCTAAAGCCTCAAAAGGTTTTCCACCTATGTCAGTACGGCTTGTGGCGTTTTGGTGATCCAGGGCCACAGAGGGCACGTAGGAACATTTCCGCTGGCTCTATCAGATAAATAAGTTAAAACTGCCCTCCAACACCACGTGGCTTAAGTTCTTCAAAACAGTCCTAGCTTAACAGAGAGGAGCAAACAATGAAGCGCTATCTGGGTAAGCTCCAACAGCGGCAGTTTGGTTAAGCTTAACGAGACAACACCCATTGTGCTTTTGGAGGTTTTAATCTTTTATATAGCGACTGCAGGTACAGTATGCTAACCATGCTGCAGACCTGCAGGGGTTCAGGTCAGGCGCTCATCCTTCCCGATGACCCCTAAGACCTTTTGGGCACATTTAAATAAAGGCATAGAAACTATATGTTGAATGAGAAGAAAGGACAGAAAGTCATTTTTTTTTATTATTTGAGTAATACCGTTAGTATTAGAAGTTGACAGGAACAGAAAATAAGCATTCAACCACTTTCCTCTGCTTTTGATAGGAGCGCCTCAGCCACCGCCATCACCGATACATGGGTCAGTGGTCTGACAGTGCTGTGACAGGTAGGAAATGTTAGTCTGCTGAATGTAGCGCAGTGACAACATTCTTGACAAACTATTTCAATCCCCTCCGCCTCCCTGACCCCCTCACAGATAAATATGACCCAAGACAAACACGTATGACATGTCCCCATTCAATCCCACTTGTCATATATTGTGCTAACACGACCACCATTCCAGTGGAGACCAACATGTACACTCAATGGCAGCCATTCAAGCACTTGGACTATTTGTGCTCCACCTCTTCCTATTGCTTCGGTGGAGGAAAAAGCTTTGATCTTTTGTTCAGCCGAGGGGAGAGAAAAGTGGGCTTCCCATTTTCCAATTTCTACCTGCCAAGTTGTGCCACAGCCACAATCCGTCGGCCAGTCAATTTGCCAATCACAGCACATAGTGTCGTGGGGGAAAATGAGTTTGTGTGTATCCGTTTGAGTGTGCGGCCCGGACAGCACGCTGGCCTGGGTATTGTTGCTGTGGTAACACATGTAGGACCATAACAAAGGGGCTCTTCAAGTTTCCCGTTGTTACCGAAGGTAACGAGACAAATCCTCCCTGTGCAACTGCACGTGCACATATGTGATCGACTAATTGCGTGTATCCAGCGGAGCGTGTGCGTCGATGTCTTGTCCATGTCGCGTGTTATCCGTACGCGTGCGCGCGCATGCATAAGTGAGCTGAAGTAACTTCAGGTGAACCAGAGGAAAACACTTCCTTTGAGGAGTGCGCGTTTGCCTTCCAGCTCACTTTTATGGAAGCAGAATAGCAACTGTGACACTTAAAGCACTCATGTAAAATAACCGCAAATTGCATGAAAGCCCTGGACACTGAAAGGAAATCTTTTGAATAGGAATAAAATACTGAGAAATATTTTTGAGTGCAAATATGTCCATCTCACTGAATTTACAGTGCATATCATGGATTGTGTGAGTGATTCAGCCTCCCAGGCTAAGTTGACACAAAAATAAAAAAGTTGTCATAAGGTAAAATAAAATATATATTCCTTTCAAGTCCTTACCTCGGGACTTCATTCCAATGAAACGATTCTCTACAATGTCAATCCGACCCACGCCATGTTTTCCTCTAGGAGAAGGACAGAGACAGACAGATAAGATTTAGGACACACACACATCAATAGCAAAGTCAGCTTTAGAACTAACTGAAGCAAATGGAGAACCTCTTCGATTCCCTCTGTATCTCCTCTCTGTGAATTTACCGATTTTGATGGTAAAGCTGAAAATCTATTTCATTTTCCTCTAGAAAACGTAAACTAATTCCAGGCGTAGAATAATCAGCGCTAATTAATTTATTAATTAATTAAATGATGCCGTTTAAATTTACACAGGGTGTGAATTCACACGTGCTCAGAGTAAACAACACAAAGTGTCACGATTAGTACTTTCTATTTACATTATTAACATCTGGAAGACAGACAGGAGAAGACATGGAAAGAGAAGTCAGGAGGGATTCGATCCCAGGTCAGCACTGATGGACACATCGCCTCAGAGGTGTTGAACCAGCTTCTGTGTACGCTGCGATGCTTTATACTGACAATGAGTTTTCTTTAAACCACAAATCTAAGAAATCATACATGAGACACAAATGTGTTTCTCTCACCCAATCTCATTCATATATAGGAAGATATCCAGCGGTGAGTCCTTGGATTTGCCTTCCTTCACATTGGTTACCTTGACAGGCACTCCTGAATGGACAAATAATTATATCACTAAATAAAGGGTGTAAGGACTTCAAATATACCTGTGAAAAATCTCGTCTCTGTCAAAAGTGTCACAGTCAAAATGTAATGTACGGTGCAACTATTCTAAGGAGTCTTGACAACCGCAGTAAATTAGATCATTTATTTCACCCGTATTCTGTACAATCATACTTTATTATTACTAAAGTTAAAATAACCTCAATGTGTTTTTCCTTAGTTAAAGCAAAACCACGCTACAATAAAACTAGACAAAAAAGTATTGAGTACTGAGTCTGTTAAGGGCAGCAGGTGAAAACTGGTGGTATGTTCATTCAATTAGAGTTTATAGCACAGTGAATATGACACAATAAAAGAAAAACATTAAAAGGTTAATCAATAATAAATAGTTTTGGTAAATAACAAAATACAAATGGATGGAAAATGTAACACAACCTAAAAGATTTAATTGAAATAAGAGTTGTTAAAATCATCTGCTCATTAGAATCAACGCTCATTCTCTCCGTCACTGAAATCAATAGTCATCAGCTAAAAGTGAAAACCATTACAAAAGGAGGTGGGTGAGAACGGATAATAAATTCAAAGGCCCTGCTCATTTGAAAGCTGTGAAATCGTGGGCAGGCCTTTACCTAATTCAATTACACACGCAGCTTTGTTACAAATACTCTCTTGAGCGCTGTGACGTTTTTGCGCCACTGACCGCATGTTTACGCGCATGTGCAGGAGACAAAACCACTTTGCAGATTCATCACCCCAGCTCCTTATTACTGCGTTTCTAACACACTCGCAGTTTTCTCCTCTCAAAAGACGCCCACGTTCGCTCCACACGCTTCCTGTCCAAAGCCACTTAAACCAAGTGCACATCAATCACTGTCATGGAGCTGCTTATTCGTGGCCTTCAGTGAGCACCGCAGGCCAAAGGTGGCAGCGAGGAAACAAACAGAGACGTGGGTGAAAAGGAGTGTGTGCGAGTTGAGGAGGGAATATAAGCATTTCAGAAAGAGGAAAAACTCTGAACGTCACCTTCCATCCATCCCGTGTTCAGTTTAGCACGTGATCAGGAAAGACGCATACATTTATTTGTTTTGGACAAGGCCTTTGTTAAAGGATCTCATATTACAGGAATCATAGTGGCTCCCATGGAAGAAGATGAAGTAACTCCCAGTGCATGGGAACATGCCCCATGATAATCAGTTACCTAATAATTAGATTAAATGTTCAAAAACGTAAATTAAGTGGGTGTCTGGACATGGGAGCGCAGGGCCTGGCCTTTCGTCCCTGTGCGCTCTTTCTCCCTCTTTTTCTTCATCAACCGGGATCCATCATTCATGGAGGGCTCTTTTTCTCACAGTGATCCTTTTCTTGAGTTTCTCGCAGCCTAACAGTGCAGACAATGGGAGTCCAGACACAGTTGTAGGAAAAATTACTGCTTTACATTTTTCCTCTCTGTCTCTTTTACCTCTAAACTTCTTTGGCATGAAAAGAGGAGGGATGATTTTTTTCTTTAAAAAAAAAAAAAAAAAAAGGGAGAGGAACAGGGAATAGAGATTGACGGGGGGGAAAAGGTTCCTGTCGTTAAATATTCTTTTTTAATCAGTGAGAAAACTGTGGTGAGAAAGGCAGGGATGAAAAGGTGGGAGGGGGAATGAAATGAAACATTCTTGCGCTGATCTTGTGCTCAGAGGGAGGAGTAGGCTCAGGCCTTTGTGTGGACAGCTAAAACAGCTTTTGTCATAGGGTGCTCAATAAAGGGACAGAATATGTGTGAAAACAGAGCACAGGCCTGTAAAGAACCCGCGAAACCAGACAAGTCTTTACTACTTTTTCAAACAGACATCTCATCCCGAGCTGAACAGACACCAGCCTGGTTGTTTTTAGAGTTAAACTGGTAAAAGGATCTGAACAGCACCTCAGTGCAGATACGAGTGGGATACTACATGGCATAGTAATCTGAACGTTTAGCAGCTTGGACTTCTGTGATCTAAAATATCTCTACCACACTTTCTAAAACTTCCTGTTCACACTCTGTCCAGCCCACGGGATGAGAGGAGCCAGTGTCTCTTTCAGCAACTGATGTTTGTGCTCTTCAGCCACTGGTGACCAGAGATGAAGGGACATCTGTGCCACTTGCCCCAGGCTTGGATGTTGTAATTTTCTCTTTGCACAAACATGTGACACTTTCCACTATTCAGCCAGTTCTTTGTGGCAATATATCTAATGAGCGTTTCTCTGGCCCCTCAGGGCTCAGTGTATTAGTTGGACTTAATGCTTCCGGTCTGTTTGCGTACCCCCAGGCTACGCATGGCAGCTTTGGACCGAGTAATGCTGGGAGAGGTTACGGATAAGTCTGGGTGGTCAGGCAGCCAGGCCAAAGTTAATGCTGTAACCCTGTGGCTATAACCATCAATGTTAACTGACATGAAGATGAGGGGACAAGGAGCAAATGGAGACATCCATTCTTACTGATGCATTACAGAAATTCAGAACTGATATTCAGTTAATATTGAGCAGACTGAAACTTTTGTTTGTGATGGGCGAGCAATGATAGAAAACGGGTCTGAGGACTTTTTCAGGTCATTAAAGTTCTAATTTTCAAGTAATGAAATGAGTAATTAGTACTCGTGTGCATAATTAGGTCAAATGATCTGACGAACACTGCACGTTTTTTCAAAAACAAATGTAGACCCACGTCAGAATCAACAGGTGACACATGCTGCAATCACAAACCATTTTTGAACTCTATCTCCAGCACATCCGGGGTGTTGGGAGCATCTTCTGGGTTTTTGGTCATCAGGCACAGGTCACTCGGAGCATGGTTCTGAAAGAGAAAACACACAGTCAATTTCTCTGTTGCACACACTTTATTTCATTTGATGAGTAACCAGGACCTTCTGAGACCCCATCAACGAACAAAGTACCTCAAGTGCGGAGACTATTGTCTGAGGTGATAAGAGACCATAAAAGAGAGGTTGATGCGTGAAAAAAGGGGAAACAAGACAAAATTAAAAAAAAAAAAATCAATGTTCCATTTTTCTACTCTATTTAGCTTCATTTTCCCTGCATGGCCCTTCACCACAGGGGAAAGTGGGGAAAAGTGGGATGCAGTGAAAAGGGGAGTGGAAAAGGGCAAAAGAGAGAAATGACTCACATCCCCATGAATAGTAAACACACGACAAGTCACAACACATCTGATACGATGACAGAAACTATCTGGCCGACAGCAAGTCCTCAATATTATTCTGCCCGTCTGTAAAAGTCTCCGTTTGTTGACTGTATCATGTGTCTGGGATTCTTCTCGCCAATCACCCAGGTTTGATTTTCTGAGTGACATTTGAGTTTGTTTTTCAAATGAAGATTTTTGCTAAATGGGCATCACACTAAATCCAGTAAAGTTGTCCTGGGTGACAGAAAGGTGTTTTTTATTTTTCCACATGGCAGGAGCCGGGAGTGATTTCAGGAAGTTGTAGTTTGGACCTAAAAGAGCGTGGCGGTCTGACATGTCCGCCCCAGCGATGTACCCCTCAACAATTACACAGCATTAGGACAAGGCGATGGCCAATGTCTCCTGAGCTGAGGCAAATTGCAGGGGGACTATGCAAAATAACTACTGGGTGCATTTAAATGGAAAGCTTTACCAGACACTAAATCATCATACAATAACTAATCGGCATCCGCTTGCTGCCTGTCAGTGGGGAGAAAACGAGCAGCGCAATCACTTTCCTTCCTTTTAACTAAACACCAAAATTGACTGGGAAGGCGCCCATCTCCCTCACCTTTATTTTCTGCCTCAGTGCCCTGAAAAATGCCAAATGAAAGCGACCAGGAGAGGGGCGAAATCACTGTCTTAAAAAGCCTTTTGATGCATGCTCTCCAAGGGGGGAAAGATGCACTGAATTCTAAATACTAGAGAATGAGAAGGTCTGTGATTCCTGTGGTGTTACACACTTTTATATAAATATGCAGTAGTTCATCGTAGCTATTGGCAGGATTACTTGTAGGTGGTGGGTTCATTATTTATGGGAAACTTTTACCTTTGAAACAGAAGGTAATTTTGAGAGTCCCTCTGTTGAGTGTGGATCTATGATTACTATTCATTTCATCAATTAAAAACGTTAAGTAAGTAAAAGTAAAGAAATTTCTGGCTTGAGTTTCTGGCCAACTAACGCCTGAAAACGTACCAATTGTAAGAGCTCAAACTCACAGAGGCTGGTTGATACAAAAAAAAGGGAGGGGGGGCAGGCTTGTTTCCAGTGAGCAAGAGATCAATGCATTTCAATTCAAACCCCCTGCAGGTGGACCTGTCCCAGAGCCATGGCCCTGAAAGAGAGGAAAAGGTAGAGATATAGAAGCGGGGGGCGGCGGGATATTGGTGGGAAATGGGGCGTGAAGCGCACCATCATGTAGCACAGAGCAGCTCCTTTGGCAGTCTTTGCTTCTGCCATATTGTTGTGCTAAACGTGCCCCATACAGCAAAGAAGGAGGCTGACGCATGAACTTAAAGCAAGTAAATTTCTATCTTTCCACATATTAGTTGCCTCATTGGTTTTAAATCGAATCCAATGGGGCCAAAAAGAGGCAGAGGTGGCAGGAGGGGGAGAGGGGAAGGGAATGGACGGGAGAGTTAGGAGGGAGATAAGAAAAGGACGTTGAAAAACATCTTTGGTGCAATGGGTTGGAAATGACACTTAAATCACCACGTTTCAAGTCTGTCCTTCTCTTTAAAATGCAAACACTGCAAATTGAGAGAGGAATAAAACAGTATACACCTGATATGTTGGAGAGAGATTTACATTCTTTGGTTAATGTCTCTTGGGTGAATTTAATGAGGACAAGATTCCTACATGGAGGCAAAGCTACAGATGAGATGGACACAGGTCAGACCAATCAGACCTGAGGGCAGCAAAGGCACATGACAAACACTGACCTGCTTCAAAGCACACACGGCACATGCATACATACACCTACAAGCCTGCTTCCTTCCCCTACGGGCACTCCTCTATCCATCCATCTTTCCAGCCAGCCATGCGAACAGCAGAAAACAAGTTTTCATTTCCTCTAAGGTGGCGTTACGCTGCTTAACTCCTGGTCAGCGTGAGCAGTGGCCCGTCAACTCCCTCATCAAAGACCAGAGTAAGTCCAGGGAAGCTCACTGACATAGGCTATAATTAAGACTAAGGTGATGTTTTAATGAGGGACGAGTGTCAGGCTGCCTCAGGGTGGACCCTGACTGCTCATGTGTGCAGGGACAGAGAGACAATATATATATATTCATTATCATATGTCTCCTAGCGAACGCCAAGCAAGCAAATCTGTGGGATTTGATTCGTTTTAAATGTGAGTGTGCAGCCATAACTATAACCTCTAGCTGAAGCAACGTCTTCACACAGGTTAATGCCACCAGATGAAGGAGTGTAAACAAAAGTCACCACGCTTTTGTGCCTGAGGCCGCGTGGTTGGAGGATATCAGGAAGAATTCAGTGTTAATCGCAGAGTAACCTGAACTTTTATCTACAGGTGAACATGTGAGCGACCATTCGGATGTTTCCTAATCTGACTGTGTTGAACAGAGAGGGGCCATTGTAGCACAGGTGGGGGAGCACGAGGGGGGCTGAATGGTCGAGGTCCATCCTGAGCCTTTAGGGCTGTAACCGGAGGACAGAAAGAGGCTGAAACAGAGAAGAGATACTTGGATCAAAATGACCTCTTTCAGGTGACCTTCTAGGAGGATCAGAACCCGACATGTTCATGTGAGCGTTTAGCTGAAAAATTCACATTGTTCTGGCAATATTGGTTATTTTATGATTTCAATTAGCATTTTCATTTCCAATGTTAAGAAGGCATAAATGAGCGTTTAATATAGAAATACAGAAAGTAAGACTTTTTTGGTGAAAGAGACAAATTACCAGTAGAAGCACACGCGGAAAAAATTACTAAATTATTCCGGCCCGTTCAAAGTTCAAAATATCATTTGGTGGCTGGGGTAATGTATTCAAATCCTTTTACCACTCTGAAACCCTGCATAATAAATATTTCATTGTATTTAATGCCATTAATCGATTCAATTTTGGAGTAAATGGTCCCACACAAAACCCCTGAATGAAATCACTTACACAATACTGTCATCATACATCGCTATGCTATTGAGCTGCTTCATAGTCTTTTCAAAACATTTCTTCACAGGCTGGCCACTAAAGAGGCAGCAGAGGGGTGGGAAAGGGACGGAGGAAGAGAGTGAGAGAGACACAGGTCTGAGTTACAGTGGCCCTGCCCCTGCATCTACACCCCAGCAGCGCGGGAACCCTCGCTCTGCTGTGATACCCCGTCCATTGGGGATTCATCTGTCTGGTGCACTGTCTTTGTACTTTACTGTTACTGGTGACATTTTGGTGTCACGGTGTCACGATGAAATGGCTCCCCTCCCACGTCGCAGCCCGCGGCGGCGCAACCAGTGGAACAATGAGGTCCCGAGGAGTTGGGGCTGGAACTCAGGAGGCCCCAGCTGGGCGCAATGCCCTAACCCTTCCCCCTCCCTGGCTCCCATGAAATCGGGAATTAGTCGAAGCGTTGCTGACGACAAGTCAGTGTCTGTGTGTCCCTGGCTCTTCCCAGGGCCTAGCGAGGACCCGGGGTGAGAAGAGACACAGACACAGACACAGCAACCAAGGGATGGGAACTTTGTGGGTCAGTGGGGGCAACCTGTATGTACTGTTCGGACCTCTGACCCCAGAAAAGATCAAACTCCCGCTCACTCATGGCACTGTGGGAAGAGCAAGCCGTGTTCGTCTCGGATGAGACTAACATGGGTCAGCAGAGGAGACAGTAGGCTTACTGCCATGTTATCTTTACAGTCAACCTAAGTTGAGGAGGAATTCTGTCGCTCTGCCGATTTGACGCAAACGTGTGCGAGGTGGGACGAATGTAATTCTTTTCCGTGTAGTTCTGTCTCAGATTGTGCTACGCATTGCGGTAAATTTCTGAAATCAATTACTGATATGAAGACTACACAGACAGTCCAGATGTTAGCGAATGATCAAGACACTCCTCAACATTTTCTTTACAATTCAAAAAATGTTTTCACTTCAGTATCAGTCTTCACTGGTTCTTGAATGAGGGCGTGATTAACACCAGTGATTATGATTATAAATAAAACACCTTTGTAAGAGTTTGTCATCATATTTCAGAACTCGTCTTACCTTGGGATTCTCCAGGATGCCGGACTCATAGCTGTTTAGAAACATATTTCAGAGATTTTAGTTCTGAAACAATAAGATGTTGAAACTGGAGCTGAACATAGTGGATCGCACCGGTCGTACCCACCTTGTGTGCATGAGGTTAGAATCCATGCTCCAGGGGGCCTTAGGAGTGACGGGCACAGGGATGCCATGTTGCTGCAATTAACATTGAGACTTATCAGAGTAATACACAACTGTCATAAAACCTCAGAATACACTGACCCAGGCTGTGCAACCATGGTCTGCTTCTGTGAGCGGCTTTTCTCCCCGACATCCAACAATGAAAATGATTCAAATATAAAGGTGTGTTGGCGTGTTCAAAGGAAAAGTCAACAGTTCTGTGTTTGAAGACTGTGTGGGCTTTTCTATGAGCCAACAGGACAGGGGCGTCGAGTAGACATCGTGATCACCCCCTAGTGGGAAGAATTGGTCCAGATCGCCAACTGATAAAAGCACGTGAACAAACCGCCTGAGAGAGTGGGTGTGTGGTCAAACAAACTAAGCGTGGAGCTGGAATAAATTATATTAGTCTTTACTATATGCAAGTAAATGTCTGATTGAGCTTTTGTTAAGGTATACGCCACTTTATGACATGAAACTAAATGGATTAAAGAAACAAAGACACTTTTATTGAAAGACTCACTGGTAGTGAAATTAATTTTGGCACCAACTGACCCTCCTGCACATTTTGTGGGTTATTGAGCCACTGATAGAGTTACCTGTGCATATTCCATCAGGTCTTTCCTCCCTCGAAAGCGGTTGTAAAACTCAGGGATTCTCCAAGGTGCAATGACCTGAAAGGCACAAACAGAGCGTGAGTGCGTTGTGTCTGCAGCAGCATCATCATCATCATCTTGGCAAACTCACCTTAACCTCAGGGTAGAGGGCGTAGCACGTGAGCTCAAAGCGTATCTGGTCATTCCCCTGAGAGAAAAAATAAACCAAGTGTGACGTGTGGGCACATTAACAGTTTAAAATCAACTCTAACTTAAATCATGCAGGGTGGTGATTGAGTGGCAAGGTTTCCCCATGATGTGAGCCAGAACTGCACATTTTTAAAAAGGAATATTTCTCTGTGGAGTAGAAATGCTGGGAATGTCAAACTAAACACTGAAACAGCAAATGCAGATTCCAAACTGTATATTTACGGTCTGCATTTGTAACTTCATGATGTGGTGTTTGTCTCCATCTAGAGGTAAAACATGGACACTGCCTTTCAGTCAAGTCAATTTATTTCTAAGCACATTTAGAGAACATGTTGACCACAGCGCCTTCTCTATCAATATCCATATGTGAATACATATCACACACATAGACGTAAGATGCAAACAATAAAAGCACACGTACACAAAGTACATCTTCAGATAATTATATACGCTGTATATTAAAAAAAGAAAACAACAAGATGGGACTTGTTAAATATTTATATTTCTGAAAAGGTTGTTTATCCAAAACAAATGTAGATCATCATGTTTAGATTACGGACAGTGGCCGATTCAACTTGGCTGTTACGTCTACAATTGGCTGGAATTGTGTGTCTCATTTCCCTTTTCCTGTACCAGCGCTACAATTAAAAAAAACTGATATCGCAGGCTCATATTTCAGTCTTGGCAACTGAAATTAGGCCACACTAGCAAATCTGTGGCTGTTATCTTCCCTCATAACACAGTCTCGTCGCCCTGTGTATGTGTTACCTTTCCTGTGGCACCATGGGACACAAACTGGGCACCCTCTCTGCGTGCAATTTCGACCTGACGGCGGCCAATGCAGGGTCGCGCTACTGCGGTTCCCAGCAGATATCGGTCCTCATAAACACCATTGGCCTGAACTGCAGGCCAGATGAACTCCTCCACAAACTCTGCACGCAGGTCCTCAATGAACACCTGCACAGAAATTAAGGTCAGGGCACAAAACAGATTTGTGTTGAATCGCTGATTGTAATTCTGGTACTTAATAAAGTATGACTGATATCTTTCCCTTCTAGGAACAATAATAACAGATGGTTGTTATTAGAGACACAGTGTAAAGTGCAGCGGCGTCAAGAGACTGATTCTGATATAGAACTCATCAAAGCTGCAGGTAATATCTTCAGTGGAAATCTCCTGGTGTGTGTGCTACACGTGTGGAAGGATTACTGACCATCTCCTGGACCTAATCCCCAGAGCCTGTCCAGAGTTCATATGAGAAAATGTATTTTATCACATTTCATTTGGTCTCACCTTCGTTGCACCGAGGCTTTCAGCCTTTTTCTGAGCGGCTTCAAAGTCTTCATCCTGTCCAATATTTGCCTGGAAAGATACACACTTATTTGCAAAAATATAACATTTGCCACTCAAACTAAATTATTGCTATGAAAAAAACATAGTAATAGGGAAACATATGCAATTATGCAATAAATAAAAAGTGGTGAAGGAAAATTTAGAAGAATTTTGCAGATTGCTGCTAAAATCTTAACTTGCAGTATGTAGGTACAAAAAAAATCACTACTGAAACAATCTAGTAACAACAGTTCAACATCATTCATTCCGTATCAAGACACTGAGGCCGAGTAATTTCAGACAATTGAATGTTTCTTCAAGTGAAGTCGCAAACACCATCACAGTGAAACAGCTCTTAAGAGAACACGTTACTAAGGAGTTTCTACCTATAGAAATCACCAGTTAATGACCGATTCGCAGGGTTTACCAGGAGACACATCAACATGGTGAAGCTTACATGCATCAGACGACTCGGCCTCCATAATCACTCAGCATAAACCTACATGAGATGACTTTGCAGGAGTTTGACCACAGGGTGAACAGTCAAAAACGTATTTTGCTTTGTTTACACTTTAGGGTATATCACCGACAGATAGCACTGGAAGCAGCTGCAGTTTTCTGTTGTGTAAGAGTAACAGCCACAGGCAATTTTTTCTTTCTGCATTTCCTCACAAACAACTGTAATTTGGAATCCTGCTATTGGTTCCCTGTAGAGTCAAAATGATAAAGACAGCTGACCCTCACATACCACACCAGTTAACTATAGACGACCACCCACCCCACCCCCCCACGAATCCACTGAATGAAGAAAAACTGCATGTTGTGCAGTTCTGAACTGCCCCAGGGCAAATCCGGCTATGTTTGCTTTGGTGTTTTATAGGGCAAATCCTGTGGCTGGGTGTGTCAAACACCCGCATGGCTGTGCAGCAAATTATAAAACCTTAGCATTACATGACATGTAAAAGCAGCTGGTTAGACAACTGTTGAACACGCACACGCACGCACGCACACACACACACACACACACACACACACACACACACACTTACCAAGTATGCAATGACACTGTAGCCCTGTTCCTTCAGCCAAACCAGAATACAGGATGTGTCCAGTCCACCGCTGTAGGCTAGCACCACTGTACCTTTAGACATGATGAGGGTCGGTGTGTCCAACAGAGAGTGAAGCTGTGGAGAATGACAGCAGCGCTCAGGTGCGTCAGTTAACCCTAACCCCGCAGCTGGTTAGAGGATGTAAGTTTATAACCCAAGTTAACTTCAGTTAATACAAACTCCTGTAATAACAAATCTGCACCACTGCACGTGGCAAAGTCTGATCTAAAGTTAAAAAATAACAGCTTCATTCATATTGAACTCATTTCACAAAACCGAATGAAATCGAATGACAGGGTGCGTATTGAAACGAAAGCAGCTCCGTCGGTGAAGGCGCTAGGTGGGTCAATTAGGCACATGGAGTTTGTTTTCACAGAGGACACAGTGTGCTGCCTAAACATACCTTTAGGAAAATAATAGATCACCATGAAGCATCTGAATAAATCTGAATCTGATCTGATCTGACCTAAACCCCTGAGACTGCAAACAGTCATTGGGTGATTCACACTCATCTTATCATTTCTCTGGAAAAAAGTGTGAGTAAACTGTGACTATTCGTCCTCCGTTTTCATTCATCATAAGTCACTTATAATTTACCATAAGTGATCATTTTTTTCCCTACCATTTGTTATTTAAATTACAGTTTTGTCCTACTTAATAACCAGCAAATGTTTTTATAAATTAATAAATTGAATTTTTCTTTCCTTTGCTGCCACTTATCAAAGAAACTGTTCATTCTGACTAAAAAGAATTTAAATTCTGAGAAATAACATTTCTCAAGAGCCTCTCTTCTCAAAGCTTCAAATCGATCACATTTTTAAAAAATGATTAAACATTTCTACAGAACTATTGTTTATGAGGCGCAGGTGGTTTTGTACATGAAGTAAATTTTAGGGGAGTCTTTGAAGTGGTACTTCTCTACCTCTGCCGCCTCTGGAAATCAACATTATCAGTATGTTCTTTGCTCTTGTGTAACTTGTGTGGGGAATCCACAGGACACACGCATCTTTACACAAAACAATAGTATCTAAATTAGTCTTTAATGTCAAAGAGAAAAACAATACAATTGTACTTGGGCTATTTTTTTATATCTGAGACTGAGATTTCGCTTATTTGGTGGTGGAGATCCTGCAAACTTCTTGTAATATAACTCATCGCTAGCCTTTGTACGTGAGTTTGACTTTCACAAAGAAAAACTAACAAGAAAAAAAGTCAAAAACTGAAGTGATCTGATCAGAAGCTCATTTCCCAAAGGATGGACCGGACTATAACAAACCAATAACTATAACATTTACGAGTCAAAGCTGACAACAATTTAGCTTATTTTAACACCATATGCTGTTCTAATGACCACATGTTGACTCTATCATTTGAATTACTCCATGTAGCCTCCTGCTGTGCAGTTTATGGATTTCACACGTGGAATCAATTTTTCTAACCACTAAAGAAATTGCATTTGTGAATAATAATTAGGTAAACACCCTGAAACAGTCCACGCTGCTGCCTTGTTGCGACCTATTTTCTGCGGAATAATACGTTTTTTTCCTATAGTTCCAACATTCAGCTACATGTTAAACGTCAACACACCGCGCAGGTTAGCTGTTAGCGACAGCGCTAAACCCCCAAAAACAATCGCTGTAGTTCACTTAAAAACTCCCGAAACGCAACATAACAACACACCCGAATGATGAGCTACCTACCGGAGCGCGGGCTACTTGTTAGCGGGGATAGAGTCCAGCAGCAGTCGGTCGGTAAAAGGTGAAGATCAGCAACGTGCTCAGCGGTTTTCATCTGTTTAACCGGACGCTGACTGGTTCCTGCCCACGTTGCGTCATCCACAGCATCGCGCGCATGTGATGCGGGGCCCCTGAAAACTCAAACACCTCCAGTACCTGAGGGGTAAAAGCTAATAATGGGGCCCTGGAATAACTAACCAGACTCAAATAAAGACATTGATCTCACGGCTGCGGCAGTGGTTCATCTATATTAAGTCGTATCTAGATTCTAGAAAAGGTTCAGTGCTGATGAAATACGAGATATTTCCGTAATGCAACTCCAGAGTAATATTTCATCATCATTATTAGAATACCTTGAGTGTCATTATGCAAATATGTGAGTTTCACAACTTATAAGACTCATAGGAGTGAGAGTCACAGCCCCGGTGAATAAATGTAATCGATAAAGTATAGTTTTATTAGGATTTTTGTTATAAAACATGCTTGCATCCATACTGGATATTTCTTGTATCAGGCCAAGCAACAAGTGAGCTGATGTACCTTACATGGAAAAAGAACCACTTCTTTGAGCAGCACTGTGATTTATCTTAGCATGTACTGTGTCAACTTTTTCTGGATACTTAATTTAATAGACTGGTGTGCAAATAACAGATGTGACAAGCTGATCAGTCTCTCCACCATTTGTCTATAGTCAAATGGGTTATTTTGACTTCTTGCAGTTACACTGAATAACACTTAATAAAACACTTAGATATTAATACTGACAATACAAATAGTGAGGCTCAGAAGGATGAAACACTGCAGTTTTCCACCAGGGGTCAGGATTTGCTCAGGGTCTGGACATTAGTTCAAGGTGCTTTATTCCAGCCATTGTCCAGTGCAACAGACATGTACACATAACAAAGGTTTCAGTCAGTATGGTGTAACATTTTAAACTTTTGACGTAAAGCATGTGTACTCTATTTTATGATTTATTGAAGAAATTACCTAAACCTACAAAACTTGGTGGAGACATTGACTTTTTTTTGAAGTTTTGAATTTTTATTTCTTCATATTGAACTTTCAAAATCAAAACAACAAATGATCAAAAATACAATATAAACTTCTGAAATTCAATACACTGAATATTTTTTTTAATTATTTTATTACAGGCAAAAAACACTGAGCAAAGACAAAGTCCAGGTGGCTAATGACTCTGCTTAGTCCTCTTTGCTTTTCTAGGTTGCAGAATATGGTGTTTCACAAATGCCGAGTCTCCCCGCTATCATCCCCGATATGTAGTTCACTAGTTAGGCATCTGCCAAAGACGTACAGTACAAAGTGCCCAAAAAAAAGTCCTGGAGCTAACAACTGTGTTGGAATTTTCAATTAAGCACGACTGCAATCCACCACTTAGTTTACAATGTACACAGCCCGCCCCCTCTCCCCAGGTGTGACTCCCCACAATCATGAATGAGTGGAGACCGAAAAGACTGAATAATGGTGCGAGAGTCGAGGCGCGTTGCCGCCAAATCAGTGCCCATAGTTTCAGGATCGGATACAGTGAGCGAGTTCTCGGACTCGCCAAAGATCCAACAGCAGGACAACAACAACATCATCATCATCATCCGGGGGGGGTGGGGGGGTGGTCCTGCACTCTCTCACCTTTGCCAGTTTTATTCAGAAACTAGGAAAAACAGTCTATGACAGTGTGTGGCATAGAAACCATACAATACAATAAATTCTTCACTCTTCTCATGAAAACGGAACAAAATTAATATTTTCTCTTTTAATTGTTTACTTTGCACTCTGAAATACATCAGGCTGCTTCATGAAAAACAACAGAGCTTACTAAATAAAATTGGCAATATCACGTTCAACTTAAAATCAGAAAGTGAGTTCGGGTGGAAACTACAAAAGAAATCCATCTGCGAGTTAGATGGTGTCTCTGGATTTGGCCAAATAAAAAAATCATAAACTAAGAAAAAACTATGTACCCTGGTAGGGGGAACCTGGAAGAAAAGGGAGGGTCTTTGTGTCCCAGTCGTCGGGGATGTCAGTGGTGCCGTGCAGTCCTCTCTTCTGGACTGCCATTGCCTACCACTCTTTCTTTTTCTCATCCATGGACACTCCACCAGGCCCAAGTGCCACCACCAAAAGCAGGCCGCCAATGACCGAGGTGGTCTGGAAGAAGTCATACTTGAGAAAGTCGTGCATGGGTTTGTAGGCGGGGATGGTCCAGAAGGCGTTGAAGTAAACGTTGATTGCCAGAAGCCACACGACCAGAGTCAACGCAGCCAGCTTGGTTTTGAAGCCGATTGCCACCAGGATGATGAGGGCAGTTCCCACCATGTTCTGCAGGATCTGTGAAGGAACACAGGAGTTAAAAGGAAAATGTCAATAGTGGCACAGTGAGTACTTCAGATTTACCAAAAGAACAAAGGTTTTATTTAAGAATAACATAAAACCTTTGTTACCATCTGCTGCCTGTATCTTGACTACTATTCTCAAATAAAAAATATAAAATCAACAAAATAAATCACGTCTATCAGTCTTTGTGAGAGTATTGTGATTGAGCTGAAATATGCGTCCTTTAAGTGCTAAAAAAGTAATGATTACATCATACAACATTACGAGTTATTCTCAGACATTTACTAGAAACCTAAACTTTCTGCACTATCTGCAGGCATTTTAAACTAAGTGCGGCGACTTTTTGTGTCATTTCGTGCCCTCCTGATGCCCAGGCCTCAACCGACACTTAAACCAAACGGTGTTTTTAACAGTCTCCTGTTGTGCGCTACATGTGTAAGAGGGGAACATGATTCACTGGACACTGTCTGCAGTTTATCTGAGAAGTCTAGATTTAATTGTTCTTCTTCTACTGAAGACAGAGTCTCTGTCTGTAGACACACAAATGTGGCGGTCTAGCCGTGCTTCTGACTTAATGACAGGCAATGTAGGAGTGATGGGTGTAGTTAGTACTCACCGAGAAAAAGCTGGAGTCAAAGTGCAGCAGAGTCATGAACATGAGCACTAGCAGCACCCGACCTCCTAACTGCATGTACTGCTTCGGCGAACTTTCTCCCATTGAGGGGACGCCGGCAAACATGCTCTTTCCTTCCGAACGAGACTCGGCCAACAGTAGGAGCAAACCACCCCCAAGGGCTAGGTTCCTGGGAGAGGGAGGGGAGATATTTTCAGACCGTTTCGAACACAGAATGGCGTCTTAAGTGTAACAAAAAGTGAGTATCTTATTAATCACTGGAAACATTCAACTTTTCATTTGCACATCCAATGATTATACAAAATTATACTCGAATTAAGCATACAGAAAACTCTATGGTGAAAACTCTATGGTGGAATTGTATTCAATATATTTCTTAGACAATTGCCGATTCATCTGTTGATGTTTAAATATCAGGTCCACTCCAAGGTAATGACAGTAATCATAACTGTTGTTTACATTTACAACAGCTGCCGCAGCAAAAAGAAATTGCTACATTTGCGTCAATGAAAGCAGGTTTAATCGTTGATCTTAAGTGATGAAGTTAAACACTTCACATCACAAATCAGCAGGCAGAAATCTACAGCATACGGCTGACAAGTAAAACAGAAATTTGATAATCACAGATGATCGATTATGTCTTGGACTTGTTCAGATGGTTTAACATGACAACATTTTATCACAGAATTAAACCTGTAATTTGTTATTGTTCTTTAAACAGATTTAGCAAACGCTAAAATGACATTGAGACACCTACCTCATCAAAAATTTAAGGTCCCATAAAATGCTGTATGCAACTGTCTGGTGGGAAAAATACAAAATATTCCCGATTAGATTCAATGACAATGAACTTGTGCACAGTCTGAAAAAGTCGTTTTAACGTAATGTCATTCTCACCTGTAGTGCTATGATGCCAAATAATCCAAAGCAGGCATACTGTACAAAATTTCTACTGAGAACAAGGACACAACCACCTGTTGGGGCACAAAACAAGACCAAAGATATTTAATAGGAAATTACATGGAGACAGTGGCGGTCAAGGGTTTATGGACATATATGATCACAACTCGTCAAATCCACGTTTTATTAAAACACAGAGGACAAAAACATTGTGCATACCGTGTGCACACTTTAGTCCTTCTGCTTCAGAGTTAAAGGAGCTCAAGGATGCATTTGAACCTGCCTCTCACTCACTCACTGACTCACCCAGTTGTCCTATGAGGTTAAGCAGAACAAAACATGTAGCCAGGAAGTAGCCACAGTTCCAGGTTGCCTCGATGTAGTCTCTCTGCTCGTTCCACTGGAACCACATCCGAATGCCGTCTTCCAGGAAGGTGCTGATGAGGCACAGACGTGCCAGGTGGGGCAGGTACTGTTTAGTTACCCGCAAGAACTGGGTGACAGAGGGAAACAGAGGATAAGTGACTAACCAGCAAAAGAAAAGATGATGTGAGGTAAGAAGAGCGATGAAAGGATGTGGTTTCTGAAGCAGAGCTGAGCTTGCTTACAAGGCAAAAACAACGAAAGAACCTAATTACACAAAGCACAACCACATCTCATTATTCTAAGAATTTCAACAACCTTTGTTAAAAAAAACTTAAAATATTGCAGGCAATATCTCAGAGCCTCTAGAGTCATTACCAGCTGTTGCAAATAACACTGTCAATTATAGTAGCATTGTTTATTCTAACTTCTAACTGTAGCCTTGGGCAAACTTTAAACTTTACTTTAAAAAAAAGGTTCTGAAAAGCACAAACACCTCTTTTGAAAAGTATGCAAAAGTACATGTTGGGACGTGAAGCCGTGGTAGTTTTAGTGCCTGATACCAGTGCAGTTTACTGGTTTTACACTTCAACCTTTTATGCACCGATTACTTCACAATAAATTACTTTTAAAATATAATTAAAAACTATCACTTCCTTATTTGGGTCAGAGTTATATATTCAACCCCAGTAACCAAAGCTACAACTAGCTTTACTTTTTAACCGACTCTAACAGGATTGCCTACTCTCCCCCAGAAACAAATGTCTGTAGTCTTCGACACACAACTATGCAAAATGTTGAAAGAAAAATTCATGAGCAGATCTTCAAATACAGCAGTGACACAGTTGAAGAGTAGCGGCTAGCCCTTCGCTCCACCTACTCAGCAGTCCACATCAGCACTGTCAGTCCTCGGCAGCCTATCAGCATTCAACAACTCCCACTATGACTGCTGAATGGGGCATGAATGGATGAACTGGGGACCAATCCGAACAGGCCCGATGTTGCTGCAACAGCCTAGAAATACACCATCCTGTAAAGCAACATGTTGATTTGGATCCATTAATGAGTGATCTGCCCTTAATTAGGGTTTAGGTTTGTTTTTACAGAGCAAACAACCCGAGGTGTTGCAGATGTTACAGTTTCCTTTTTCTATGTCGTATTTACAATGCACAGTATATGATATGCGAGTCTAAATCAACCAGGGGTAATTATATTGGGGAGGTTCAGTGCAATTTTAGCGTTAGGAGTGAGTTTCGTGAACACGACTGAAACACACACACAACCAACTCCATGACCTGATAACTGAACTGACAGTTCCAACAAAACCTGGCCGGTCTCACAGAAGCTTATGAAAGACCACAAATCCAGCACTCACCACCACACCTATATTGCCAATGTCTCTAATAAATCAGAGTCAGACAATATTAACAGATGGTGCGTGGTCCACAAAGCCGTGAGCCACAGAGATACCTGAAAAGTGATCTAGACACACCGATTTGTCTCATGTAGACAGCTGTAATGTGTGTGATCAAATAAAGTCAAGGTTCACTTCCAGTTTTTTTTGGGGGGGGGGTGGATTTGGTGATGGATCAGCTCTGTCAAGGCCACATGCAGATATATAGAAAGAATAAAAACGCTTCTGCAAGTTAGAGACAATACAGCCATAGGCGACCTGCAATGCCAAACCTTCAGGTGCCAACAGACACTGTGACTAATAGGTGTTAGCCAGCTAAGCTAAGTGATTTCACAACTGCTGGCTGACTGGCACCGACTGTCTGTGGCACTGCTGGAAAGGCTACAGACAACAAGCTAACTGACTGGCACGATGAAGTAACCAACTCAACGTATACCTGTTGACTAACCTGAAGTAAATCGATCGCTGTCGAGCCTTTAGTCACTTAGTAGGTGTGAAACGAAATCCATCCGAGACACATGACAGCAGCAGAAACCACCCCCCAAACCATTTGTCCTGCACATTTAAACGCGTGTAAATTATCTGCTGCGTTCATCCAAGGTCACGTTATTGCGGTCGTCCAACTACCGCGGAGCTGAAGAAATAATCAATAAAGTGGTCAAAACGTCGGAGGAGACACTCCGCCACCACCACAAACTAGTTAGCAGACATGCTAACAGCGGCTAACTAGTGGTAACAACTATCGTGCTAAAGCTGAACTTACCTGGTCTGCCACGTCTTCGGCGGTGTTCATGAGATCCTCCTGCCCCATGTTGCTCCAATATGCTGCTGTTTAAACAACTAACGCTGAACAAAGCACGGTTTCGATGTGTTGGGGCTTTTTGAATTTCCAGGCAGGCGCTCGCACCGTTCCTCCCCCGTTAACGTTATTTACTTGAGGATCTCCCGATCGCCTGCACGCAGAGAAAGGCCGCCTCCGCCCCACAATGCTCCGCGATTTGACGACTGAGAGCCAGAGCCCCCCTACATGGTGCTGCAACCGCTGTATGCCACGTATACTGATCCGTCCGGAGGCTCGCCGCCGTTATCCGGCGATGATTACTACGGCTTTCACTCAAGTAAACAAGCACAATATTCACGCTCTCCGCACCCATGAGCGTCTTTCATTGTCACCATATGGCGGTGTCCAGCCATTCACTGTCCCACTGTCCTGTTCATTAAAATACTCAATTTGGTCAGGAGTAGAAAAATCTGTCAATACAATAAAGAAATGGTCCACAAATTGTGTATTGTTATATAATGTATTAAATAAATAAATGTGATCTTTGTTGTGAGAACTTTAATCCAAATATTGACTTTGTTTTATGAAATACTGGATCATTCAAACAAAAGCTGAAATGTGACAAGATGTTTAAATACTGACAACACAGACACAACTACTCTGTGATTATAAGAGGTCAAAAGCCTTCAGAATGATTACTTCTGCTTTTGGCTGAGCGTAGTATTGGTGGTTTGCAGCTCTTCAGGAGCATGGTTATATATCGAGGACTAGCAATCATGCATAATTTGGAGACAACTTAGTCCTTGACTAAGACTTGAATGTGGTTCAAATGATAGAATCTTGCAATGCTTAGGTAAAGACTTTTGAGGATTCAGCCCACAAAATTACAGAACACGCTTCACGATCCTGCTGTAAAGACGGTGAGATGCTGGAGCATCAGCATCTCACCATGGTTCTAAAGGTGGATATGCTCTGAAGGTCTGCTTCATTTTGTGAAAACTATGGTGACTGATACATATGAGAAAGCAGAGCTACATGAAGGGAAAGTGTGAAAGTGGAACTAACATTCAGATGTCTTGTTGACTAATTGAAATACTGTTCCACCATGTCACACCAAGTGGTCATTGTAATGTTCTATCTTGTTATATAGTATCATTATAATCAATTAAAATACGACTCAATAAATGTACAAAAACTAGAAGCTTGTCTCCAAGCTTTTTTTGTCTCCTAATCGGCATCTGACACTTGAAACTAGGACCCACAATAGTTGCTGTCAGTAGCTTGTTAAGCTTGAATCTCAACATCTGGAGCTGTTTGACAGGTAACGATTGGAAGAAAATGCACAGACCATGTTTGAACATCCAAACAGAGTTGTATTTTATTCCGAGGTTTTGCTTAGAAACACAACCTTTCCAGTACAAATGATCTATTTAGTGCCACAAGTACATGTTACAGATCATATTAACCAGACTTATTGGAACTGTCCCCACGACTGGTGAAACAGATATTCTGTGCAGAAGATCAGAGATCCCAATTTATACAAGGCTCAGGGTAAATCAGATGTAGTCATACTACACCAAACTCATGTCAGTGCTGCACGTTGCATATAAAAATACTATACACATAGGTTTGATATTACTTTACATTCTTCTTCACTTTTCCGTGTTTCTTACGTCCTGATTTCCAGTGATTATTCCTGAATTTCTTCTGAAAACCACCACCTTGTACCTAGAAGACAGAAATATGGCAACGTGAATGAAAACAACACCGACATGTGCACAAATGTTTTTGTTGTTGTTTTTCCTTCAGATATACATTCACGGACCTTCTTGCGTTTCTGCACCACCTGCTTGTCTACCTCCATCTTCTCCTCATCATTATCTGTTTGGAAGTCATCTTCCTCTTCACCTCTGTCACTCTTCATACTTTCTTCTGCTGAATTTTTTAAAGGGAACATAGATGCTGCAGGAAAATAAGACAGTGTTTAGGCACAGTGAATCGGCACCCCTAAAAAGTCTGTCTGAAACTACTCTTACCCCTTGTGGTTTATCAGTGTGTTTAATTACCAACTTAAATGTTAAATTAAATCAATGACACCTACAAACTCTCACAGAGCTATAATAAAAATGCACAAATTAAACAGTTGGTTCACTTTTAGGCACTGACAGGGATAGAGGTCGCTCATGCTGTCTTCTGAGTCACTGTGACCCTCGTCACTGGATGAGGGTTCCCAACTGTTGCTTCCATGTTTTAAAGGCCTTCCATGATTGACATCCCCGTCTGTGTCTTTGGGCTTTTTCTGTTTGAGTCTTGCCGGAACGAATTCAATCCCCTGCTGCACACACTCTTCATCTAGAGCGAGAATGAGACAGTCATATCAACCCAGCGAACTAGGCAGTGTAGTGCATGACCTACTAAGCTAGATAAATGTTCTTCTACCGTCATATTTAGATCTTGTTTCAGTTTTTCATCTCACAAGTGAAGAAGGTTTTATATAGCTTAATCTGAATTCAGATTTCCCTCCGCTTTTCCTTTCAAATTGTAAAATATTGTGTAAGTACAGGTTCAAGTCAAGCTGATTGTGTCAGATTACGTTCCGCTGAAAAGTGAGAAAATGGTTTTGATTTCCTTCCTGAATGATGGGAGTGACAAAAAGTGAACAGGAACCTTGAGCTGGGTTCAACATGTCCGGTGTGTAGTGGAGATGTTACTAACACAATATAGTATCAGTAATCTGATAGTAGCTCAGGATGAATGCATGTAGCTCAGTGGTGCACTGACATTTGGAGAGAGCCTTCTTGAAGCGTTTCCCGTTGACATGCTTTAGGACATGGTGCGGCTGGGAGTTGAGATGTCTGAGGGTCAGTTTACAGAAGAGCTGATTGCTGGGAAGCACAAAAAAACACATGACAAAGAGCAGGTTAGTCTAGCTAATTCAAGTTATTCCTACTGTAAGGACAATGCCCACAGGCAGAAGCAGCTGTGGAGAAACAAGAGCATCCTTACGGGGTTTTGGTGCTTGGAACAATGTGTGGTTCATACTGGCTGTAGTTGAACTCTGCTGCAGCACTCAGTTTCTGATATTTCTTCCCCTGAATGAACTTCTGCAGCTCCGCCAGCTCGCACGGAATCTCGTGGCCGTTCAGTGTGCATTTAACCTGGAACAAACCAGGCGGCGTTAATGGTGTGGTTCATTCATTTACAGGGTTTTCAGCCTTGGTCATTACATTTAGCCACTACAAGGCTCACGAGGCAAATTAGCAACACGGTTAGCATAACATAAACGAAGCATTTTATGTGGTGTGAGGTGTAATTTGCTCGCTAACCTTTTTGCCATCTGTTAGTTGAAGGAAAGGTTGGTTAAGAAGAAATGCTCTGAGGTCCGAAGGTAAATCATCCATAGCTTCAAAACACACCAGAATATATATTTTAGCGTGTTGATCAGGCCACCCCTATACAGGAAACGTTTCCACGTGGGATGCACCGACTCTGTTGTACGGTATCTTGGCGCCATCCACTGTTCGAAGTGAGGAAGATTATCTAAAATTAAAAAACCTTTCAGTTCAACTATAATCACAATATTTATGTAGCATCTGTAACCTTTGATTAAATTACACAAAGGAATAAAGTAAATGTTATTCTCAGCATATGCCTGCAGGGAAACTAATTAGATAGATTTGCTCCTTTGAAAAAGATAGCTTTATAAAACCGTATCCGACAAAATAAGACACAATGCCATTTTCTCTATGAAACTATTTTTCAACTGCAGTGCAGAAATAAACAATAAATCCGAATTGGAGCTCGTGGGGCGTTCAGTCAGCTGACTGGCATCATGTGACAGCTAAGAGAGAAGTAAAAGTAAAGAAAGCACACTTTGTTCTATTTATCGGACACGAAAGATTTGTGATTTATAAGATACTAGGGTACGGGAGAGACTTCAAATAAATCAGATATACATTAACAAGTGGTAGTGTGCATATTTTATATTATTATATGATATATTATATATATTATATTTTAGACAACGGTGGTGTCTGTGGTGTAAAATTGAAAATGTTTACACTTGAATAGCCTTAAGGGTCTCCGTACAGAGTGACTCATCTTCTTTACGATTAAACTCGTCTTTGGTGTGAACGTACAAACCACGCCCACATTTCTCCCATAATTCATTGTTTCCGTAAACAAATATTTGACGCCTGTCAATGACAATGGGTGTCAAGCTAGCTAACTAACGTTAGTTAGAGCCCCTTCGGAGATTTAATCCTGATAAGTGTGGATCTACCCAAGACGTCTTAAAGATAATTAGTCCAGTTGAAGCAGATATATATATATATATTAGTTATTTCGCTGTTAATCTGTGCTGGATCTGAATGAGCTGGTAACCGAGTTAGCTTAGCACCATCAAAGCAACGTTCGCTGACTTAACACCTTTTAGTATATACATAACAATAGTTTAACTTTAAAGATGTCGGGACCAAATGGAGATCCAAGCATCTCTGTTGACGATGGTATTATAAATGAAGAAGATGACTTCGACGAAGAAGGTAACAAAACGTTTACATTCGTAGTAATCAGTGCTACTAACATTATTGCAGTAACTAAGTCGAAACTGTCCCGATGCAGTAATGTTAATGTAGAACCCTAAATATTCACTTGATGTCAGGTGACTCTGACTTTCTGATATAGGCTTATTTAATGTAAAACCCTGACTTTGCCCTTTTTCTCTGCTTTTTTGAAACTGTTTTTTGAGTCCATCCAAAATTTAATATGAAAACAAGATTAAAAACATCTTAAAATATACAATGTAAGCACTTTCAGCTGTTTAGGGTACATCTGAACAATCTTTGTTTTCCATGACAGTAAATAAAATCTCTGCTGCTTGTCCACAGAGTTCACAGCCATCAACTCTATGCTGGATCAGATCAATTCCTACCTTGATGATCTGGAGGAGCGGAATGATGCTCTTAATGGCAAATTGCATGAGCTGCTGGAGTCGAACCGGCAAGCCCGGCAGGAGTTTAGGGCCCAACTGTTTGGCTCTCCAACCCAGGAAGACCACCATTGTGCAGACGAGGACTCCTCATCCAGTAAGGAAGATATGAGCAAGGACAGTGGGGGGCTTCAAATGAATGATAAGAGTGAGTAGGAAAAAGGACAGAGTTCAGCAAGGATAGAAATATTTATTAAAAAAGATCATCCAATTCTGACCTCTGTTGAACTAGTGACCTTTGATCTGCATAGTCCAGGCCTGTTCTCTGATCACTGAATTTAATTTAGTTTTTCTCCTGTTTTGAACTATAGTGTGCTCACGATTGATTCAAGTTTCTTAAACTTGAGCAGCGTGTTGTACAAGCTGGACATCACAATTATTGTCCACTTGCTAAAATTGAAGTCAAATATCCTATCACGTCCCTCTGTCAAGACTTTTGTGTACGTTCGTGTGAAACATCATGGGGAGAGAAAAGCCAGAGACAATTTTCTTGGATTCAAAACTAATGGGACTATATATGTGCTGATGTCTCATGACCTGAACCATGAGTACAACTGCACATTTTAGGCTCTGCAAGCTCATGAGTAGATCCTCCTGGGTACTCAGTAGTGTGTTTTTGGCTTAAGCAAAAGAATCCATTGTGTGTTGACATCAGACTCATACTAGCTGTACAGTCTCTGGAATTATTGTATTATCCAAAAAAGTTATTACAAGCATTCCAGATGTCTATTATTGTATTCTAATGTTTGACCCGCAGCGTGACTATAAATGTATGTTGTGCTATGTTATTCATATTCATTAATTAAAAGATAATGCAATCTGCTAAGTGTTTTTATATATTAAGTGCTTTCCAAAAGTCAACATTTACTCAGCAACTGTGGGAATAATCAGACATTTTAATATAAATTAAAATTACCTCCCAACAAAAAACAAAACATCCAAAAATACATTAAACTTACAGCAGTTAGAAAACATCACCTGCTCATCTCAATTTATCAGTAGCGGAATAAAAATACAATAGGAAACATACAACTTTGTCTGAAATTATCATTTACATGTCCCTCTCTCTTTACTGCTCCAATCAGTTTGAGAGCTAAAGATCAGACCTTTGTTATTTCAGGCGGAACATCTAATCATCCAGTCGCCACCATGAGTACAAGAGTTGCTACATGTTAGTCAACCTGCTGTGGTTTCAAATGTCATTTTCTAACAAGATGCAATGTTTCCAGAATAGCACACCAGTCATAAAGGAGGAAGTAACACATCCTTATTTACAATTTGTGGTGGTGTGTGACAGCTGAAATGCCAGAACCAAGGGTATTTAAGTTAGATGATCTATACCTGGAATTGTCTGTATGTTACTGGTGCTTCACTTCAGAGTTTAAAAATACATTTCTACATTAAATACCTACAGACGTTCATGATTTGACTTTGCAGATGTTTTTGGGACCATTACATGAACGCACCACTGTCTAACAACTAAAACACATTCAAAAAGAAAAGAAAAGGTAAACGTGGGCCAAATAAGCACCAACAATCTTTTTTTCTTTGCTATGAATGGTCATAAAAGCTTTTTTCATTAATGAAAATATGAATGGAAGTATTATTGTATGTTAAATGTAGGCAAACTAGTCAAACGTCCATGATAATGAAACACCAAATGTTATAATGTATAAGCTCACCTGATCGTTCATTCTACACAACTGTATCTATATAAATCTACTTTTACTGACACATTTTGAATGCTGATGACAACTATACCCCCCCCCCCAAGCATGAACAATTTAAACCCTAAATGTTTGAGGAAAAAAAAGGATGATAAAATGCCCATGATGATCATAACACAACTATGATTCATTTCACAATCAGCATTTCTCAACACTCAAGCCAAAGTACCATTTGAACACTTTTAAAACAAAAGCTGTTGCCTTCTCAAACACTTATTTTGGTTACATTCTACATTTCAGCTTGCTAAACACGTGTGCTACATGATTAGCAATGTGGAAAATGTCTCCACTTTACCATCAAAGAGGTCTTCTACATGTGCAGGCTACTGCAGGTCAACAATCATTCATTTAGCTAGCTAGAGAGTTTGCAAAAGGCGACAGTCAGCCCCTCCTCAAGCCCCTGATCATCAGTGTTAAAGGGGTGAGAAAATTAAATCGCTTTTGTCTGTGAAGACAGGTTCCCTTTGAATGCCTGGATGTATTTTAAGTTCTAATATTTCTCATCATAATTCTCATGCAGACCATAACTGTCACAATATATCCTCTAGGGACCTCAAAATTTATAAAAAATATTGCAATCCAACAGCTGCAGTGCTTCAAGAAGAACCACTGCAAGAAAAATAAACATCCTAAAGGTTTGCATGGTTGCATGCACAACAATGTTTATCAAAGTGCTTTGAAATATCACCAAATTACATGTAACAAATAACCACTGCAATGTTTTCCCCACAATTCAATAGTCGTTTTTTTACTGACGCAATCTCTTCATTATCTTTCTGATGAGTAATTAAATGCACATACTATGTAAAAGTCAATCTGAATCATGGGATTGATCAGTACAGGGGAGCAGCCTAGTCAAAGGCATGGGTTTCTAATTGTTATCAAATATTAGAGGGTCACTTCCTCTCAATGCACTTGCTAGTTACCAGGCATTCATTTCCCACCCTGGGGGAGCAACTCACAAGAATCTTTTGTTGCACTCCAATTCAGTCTTTTTTGTTGGTGTGTGTTTACGACTTGAGGCTGGGCTGTTCGCTTCTTGGTCTCCGTTTCATGACGGCACCTCTTCAGACACTGACACATCCTGTTCTTAGGTTGTCTTAGGTTTCATGTCTTTCCACTTCATCTTCCACTCAGCGTCTGCTTGTTGCCCTCCCCGACCTGCGTTTGGGTGCAGCTCTCGTCTTCCCTGTGCCGTTTTTTTTCCCTGGGAAAGCAGGAGCTTCCTGCTCCTCATCCTCTTCATTAGCATCCTCAACAGCAGCTGCTGGTTCTGAGTCTGGCTTCTCTCCGCTGTCAGCAGGCAGCTCAGCAAGACTCTCCTGAACTACAGATTGCTGGGATGTGGTCTCTTCCTCTTTGCTGTGGAGGCTGAGGTCTTGGTCTGTGCTACCAATCGTGTTTCTTAAGGTGGCGGTGAGGTTCTGTGAGGTTGAACTGGGTTCGGCTTCTTTCTCCTGTTGCTGGTCATCTGCCTGCGTGTTCAGTCGGGTAAGTGTAATTTCAGGCTGCATGGAGTTCAGGTTTGTCCCTGGATCAGCGCTATTGGAGTGGGAAGTTTTGTCTGCCGAGTCTGTGGGGGTGTCTGTTACAGGCCTGAGGCTGTCCTCACCTCGGACAGATTCTCTGGAAGATTCGACACCTTGGCCCTTTTGACTTAGCGACAATCTGCATGTCTGAGAAGAGAAGAAATAAATAAACACTATGATTAGGGTTAGGGGTTATGTCAGTGTAGCACATATCTGTGGAGAGACGTTTTGACATTCTTTCAGCTGTTTCTTTATTGCTTTAATTTTTTTTTCAGTTCTTACTTTTTTCATTTAATATTTGAGTATTTACACAAGTTAGCAACACCCCTATTGTTTCCTCTGCTAATGCTCAACACTATGTAATCTAACGTGCTGCCAATTACTATCAGACATATTGTCATGTTCTCTCGAAAAGTTACGTCATTTTAAAGCCAATGGTTTTCTTCCTGGACACTGCTCTTGACTTACAATGTCCTTCACAGTCTAATTAGTCACTGAAACACATGAACATTTACCCACCTCCTTGTTGTGTAAACAGCTAATTGTGCACAGCGTCATTTTTCAAGGACGACCACGCTCTGTTACTAGAATGGCTCTTTATTATTATTATTATTATTCTTATTCTCACGTGGTGTACTGAAGCTTCTGTCCCCGATAACAATAAGCTGAGCAGCAGTGCTGCACTGTACCTTTATTACATCGAGGTTAAAGTTTGTGACTTGTATATAAAATCATGAAGTTATTGTTGTGTAAGATGTTACAACGTTTAATCCTCTTGTATCAGTTTTGTACTGTAAGCTTAAACTGAGGCTTGAAATATGTAATGTAAAATGAAATAAAACTAAATACACACTGTTGCTTAAATGCTAAACACATTACAAATATAGACCTTGTAGTACTTAACAAGTAGTTGGACTAATATAACAATAAATTTGGGTCACAGATATTCCTTTATACCAGCTAATCACTATTTATAAGTGAAAACAAGGTCGATAAAATCATTAAAAACCAACCTTGAGGTTATCAAAATGCTTCTGGGATTTGCAGTGGATGTGCAGGGCAGAAGATTCAAAGTGGTAGAATTTGTTGCAGAGTCTGCAGATGAAACCTGCTACTGGAACAAAGAAACTGGACCCTGCAGTAAAAGAGATCAGAGGCTATGTTTAGTAAAAATTTACAGGACACCATCAGTGAAGTGAAAATACAAGAGCATTTTGCAGAGAAGAGCTGAGAGTTTAAGCCGCTCACCATAGACTGTATCAGGATCGTACTTTTCATCACTTGACATGTCTTTTAGGGTCACTTCCTTAAAGGAGGACCAGCCATCCTGCATCAGGTCACCAAATACAAAATAAATAGTGCGTCAATATCATTGTGTTGTTTCAGAACTTCTCTCAAAGTGATGGTTATGTTAAGATATACTGATGTTGTCAATTGACTCGGTAAAAGAACAACGATAAAACACATTATAAGACAATATATCACCTGCTTCTCAAAGCAATCTTGGTCTCCGTCCTCCATCTCCTCCACCTCACTACCCTCCTCCTCTTCCAACAAAAAACCTTCTGTGTCCATTGCAGTCAGCTTGGCCAACACCTCACAGCCCTCATTCTCCTGGAGCTGACAAACAATAACATTTAACTGGCGAGGTTTTATTTCATCTTCAGTATTGAGAAAATACTAGTAAACACTAATCAAGTCTTCAAAAAATAAAAACAGATACCTCCTTCACTTTCTGTCTGTGCTCCTGGGACTGCAGGTGCTCCACAAAAATCTGGGAGGACCTAAAGTTCTTCTTGCAGACTGTGCAGGAGGAGGTAGCGGTTCTTCTGGCAAGCTGAGGAGAGAGGAACAGCAAATCATAAGTATGGACTATATTAATATACCTATCTACACTCTGTAGCTATAAAATTGGCAGAACAGTGAAAAAAGTGAAATAAATAGCTGGTTACCTTGTGTTCTTCAGTGCGATTGTGATCAATAATGCTACCGCTGAAGTCGGTGCGACAGATGGAACACCAACGCTTCATGTCAGTTTTTTTCTCTCTGTAAAGAACAGACAAAAATTCTGTAAAATTGGAAAGGTTCAAATTCTCTTCTTAAGAGCAGTGTCCTATGTTCAAACTAGAAACAAAACAAAGCCGCTTTCAAGAAGGTTGTTATGTTAATTAATTTTGCTTGCTGGTTTTTATTTTTAAACCAAAACACAAAATACAAGCCAAGTGCATAGTTGTGCATTTGGAAACGGACCCATCTTTGTTTGCACCCTGTAGAGACTCCTGCACTCGTGGCAGCAAGGTGACGAGACAGGCGTTGCTCATGTGCTGGATCTCCATCATCCTCTGCTGGTGGGAAACACTGTTCATGTGACTCCTGAAATTCTGCAAAAACAAGAGAGGGAAGATAATTACGGATACATCCCAACACTAGAACACTCGTTATTCATTTGCTGTGACTTTTTCAGCCTCGTACACATCCCCTTGTTTACTAACTCCATTCTGCTGTATGTGTATGTGTGAGTGAGTGTTCAACCCACTTGCTGGTTGTGGCAGGTAATGCTACAGAGGTAGCAGTAGAACCTATTGGCGCCCTCTCCTACACCTTCCTCTCCTGCTTCCTCGTTGTCAGGGGAGCCCAAAGAGGTATCTTTTTCCTGGGATGTCTCTCCTGGGGGTAAATGAACCTGCTGGTCATCTTCCTCCATCCTGCCAGAGGGTGACGAGCTGGACAAACACATGTGCGTCTACAGAGAGGTTTAACAAACCAGATGTGGACTCAGCATTATGCATTTATTTGACTGTGATTAGTATTAGTATTTGTGATGGTGACATAATTGCATTTTTGTGATTAAATGATTGAGTTTCATCGAATGTAAAGTCTTCTCTTACCTCATCAGCTCTGCTCTCCTCCAGTCCCTCAACAACATCTGATGCACCAGTGGAGCCTCCCTCCTCCAGAACACTGCATTCTGTTAAAATGTTTGAGGACAAGAGAAATGTGCAATAAGTGTTATCTGATGCATCTGAAACCATTCACTCTCCAAATGTTCGGGTTGTTTTACCTTCAGCTTGGCTCTCTTCTGACGAAAGAACTTCCTCGCCTTCAACAGTGACCGTTTCAATGACGTTCTGTTCACTGGGCTTATCTGAGCTGAAAGAAGAAAAATAGCCAAGAAGGCACAAAGGTTGATCTTCATGAATTGTAAAAAAATTAATACATTAATCAGTGCAGCAAAATAAATGTTTACCCTACCTGTCCGTCCTCTGTTTCTTCAATACAGGATCTTCAAGTTGCTCCTCCAGGATGCCTGCTGGACCATCCTCTTCTGCCATTGCATCTGTGGATAGAACATCCAATGTTAGAAGCTAAAAAAACATTAAAAGAAAACATTATCTACAAAGGAAGTGTAGAAGCTCAGTGCTGACTGGATTGCCACTCTACCCAATTCTGACTTATCAAGTTCATTGGTACTGCTAGCTGCTGGCTCATCTGTGCTTCCTGCTGCAATCTGCTCGCTGTCTCTCTTCCTGTTTGGCTGATGAGCTGCAGCGTCCTACACACAGACAGAGAGATAAAAGGATTTCAAATACACTGTACATCAGAACGCTTAGCATAAAGTTGGCATCAACATCGGGGTTGACCAACATGGCCACACCTTCAATTCAGAGAGAATATAGTAAAGAGTAATTAACTCACAGACAATTCAGAGCAGCTATAGTCATTCTCAGTTCTACAAATTGATCAGCTATGAATTTTACTACTGACAACTGTCCTGTCTTTTGTTTTGTCCAAGCCCTGCTATTGAATAGAACAGTTAGTCATTCATCTGCTGTTACTTTTTTGATTAATCGATAACTCTATGTCAGGAAATTTCTGAAGACCTCAAGTTAAAGCATTTCGTTGGTGAGTTATGTGGAAGCAACTGTCAAAGACCAATTTTGTGTAATACAATACTAGACTAGCAAATATTTAATTGGTCAAAGTCAAATGGAGTTTGTGTATTTCTCATCTGCACACATGTTCAGAAACTATAGAACACTTTTACGTGTCATGTTGCTTTTCAGTGATCTTCAGTTGCTGCTGTTTTTTGTTGCTCCAGTGATGCAGCTTTATAAGATTGTGTCATTGTCAAAGCTTTAACTGTGCACATTAGCTGGGCTATAAGCCTAAACAATGATCAATGCAGCTGTAATTACTGTAGCGTTGCTGGACGATGAGGAGGAAGAAGAGGCTGTAGTGTTATTGCTGTAGTAGCGAGCGTGTGGGTGAAAGGGTCGTGCAGCTGGGAAGCCCATGATGGGAGACTTGATCGCCATGCCCATGGGAACCGGGCCAAGCAGAGATGACCTGGCCCCATGTGTGAAAAACTGACGGAACTGCTGCCCACCCATCCCAAAGTTGCGCATGTTACCTGGAAAAAAGAAAATAGTTTTGGGTTTTTATGCTTTCAAACAGAACATGTCTGAAACTGTCATTTAATTTATCTTATTATTAGCTACTATATACAGAAACGTTTGTTACAGAGCTTTTGTCCTTTCCTACGTGTGGCTGCTCTTCAAGAGTAAACAAGCATTACCCTGCATCTGCTGCATCAGTATGGCACCCTGCAACATGGGATTGGGGGCAATGATGGTTGTCTGGGACGCCTGACACAGGTTGACCATCCTAGGTGGAGGGGCTGACTGGGGGGGAACAGGAATAGCTCTGGAAAACAAAGACATGAGAAAAGATAAACATGTAGCATTAGTACAACCTAAATATTAAAATCTAGCAAGATAGCAAAGTTTCAAAAGATACCTTTATGTCAATTTTGTTCTGCATAAACAGGAAATACATTTTACTCATAAAAAACATCCTGCTAGAGTGAAATACTAATAGGAAAGCCAGCATTGGCTGACAGCTGCAGGGATAATCGTCATGACCAATATCAGTCACAGTGTTTTTTCCATAAGGCCCTGCTGAATCCCCGGTGTCGAGTTCACGCCCTTACCGCGGTGTCTGGTGGTGGTGATGGGCGACATGATGCCCCGGAGGAGGCTGTGGCGGAGGAGGTGGCGGTGGCTGCTGCTGAAAAAGTTGTTGTAGCTGCCGCAGGTGCTGGTGAAACTGTTGCTGCTGCTGCTGCTGCTGCTGATGGATGTGAGGGTTGAACATTACTTCAATTTTCCTCCGTTACAGCTCTTAAAATCTAACGTCCCTGGATGGGTGGAAGGAAAAAAGCTTATGTGGTTATTTGTCCTGCTTTCAGAGGAACTCTTTGTTGAAAAGCAGGTCGCTCTCATATTTCGTGGTGTCAACAGCTAGTGTTAGCTAACAACAATGTACGTTTTTTCATTTGGCTGCGTTTCTTTACTCAGTTATCAAAATTTATGATGTCGCATAATAACCTTTTGCTTTAGCAAAAGGATGACACACTGTCCCAACACAAAGTAACGTCGACACCGTTGAGTCACATACATGAACAAGCTACACCTGCCGTGAAATAAACGAAGCTACATTAGCCAACAAGTTAGCTTAGCATAGCATTGTGGCTAACTCACAGACAAACCAGCTTTCTATAGCATCGCGACTTACTTCTCGGAGAAGGAAATGTGGGACGATTGTTGATTATCCCATTAAAAACATAGCACAGGGTAAAATAATTGCTCTCAGTCCCAGTGAAGTTGCACGAAGCAGGAACACAAACCAACCACTCCGGACAAGATTAATGGGAGGGTGTGGCGCCGTCTAGTGGTTTGTCTGGGAACTACATATTATGTCTTAATAACAAACAGCATTTATATATTTACTTTACTTGGCAGACGCTTTTATCCAAAGCGACTTACAAGGAGCTAGTGCTGGTAGGGGGATAGATTAGGAGTCAGACGGGGTTCGAACCTGCGACCTTCTACATCCCAGTCTGACACTTAACTAATTGAGCTAC
>JAUMHF010000004.1:7040226-7083090 GCA_032359275.1 Microctenopoma steveboyesi | reverse complement strand
ATATTAAACTGATACTGAATATGTATATATTTTATTTTGTATATGTATATGTATAGATTATTTATATATTTTATTTTATTATGTATTTTTATTTTATTTTCACATCAAAGTAATGGACTATCCGGTAAAGAGGAGCGTCATTGTAATATTAAATGATAAGGTAATTTGACACTGAGGGAAGTTTGACATGCATGTTGTTTATGCTCGCCACACAAAGATACAGTTTCGTTTTTCTTTGGAGTTTTTTGGAGCAGTGTTTTGCTGTGAAATTAAAACATTTAAAGCACTCTGCACTGCACTGAACAGCATTGCTCTTCTTCTGCTTAGGTATCCGCTCCTTTAGACAAGTGTGTCTCAGTGTGTTTGAAGTGGACAGGTATGTGGTTCTTTTACAGTCTTCCAGACACACCAGCCATACGAGGTGAGGTGAAACCAACCTGGAGGATACATTTGTGGCCACTAACCAACTTACCTCAGAAGTTCTTTGGATGCAGAACGAAGCGTCTCTACCTGCAGAAAGAAGTCCAGCTTTACAACTTCACAGAGATAAACAGAGGACAATCCAGTGCTGGCCTGGTGAAAGGTGAAAGTGAAAGGACGACCAAGCACGTTGAGCCACACTGGGGGGGGACCAAAGATACAATGTGTGGTCTGAGCCAAGATGGGATAAAAACCAACCCCCCCCCCCCCCAGCCTCTGTCCATGGTGCTAACAGATTCAGGACCATGGACAGATCTTAAGACTCACGTCTATGTTTGGGCTATAAAGCTTTTCTTAATAACCGGATGCCAGTTTTTCCCGTGCACACATTCCTAAATGCTCCTAACTCGACCTAAAGGCTTCTGCAACGTGACACTCAAACATAATCAACACATTTCGACAGGCAGAAAAGAGAAAGTGCACCAGTGTCTCCACCGCGTGGTGTGAGTGGGGAACTGCAGGGATCTCCTCTGAGAAAATACAAGAGATCATCCTCATCCTGCTCCCCACCCCCCCCTGCGGTGCTCGGTGGAGAGGAGTGTACGTGATCGCTGGCGGAGAGTGATCCGACACACGGAGGAGGAGCAGTGAATGAAGCAGCTCACCGAGCAGCGGCCAGCAGCGCAAAACGCCCCCTGAACGCGCGAGCGGAGCGGAGGGCGCGACGACAGTAACGCAGAGCTTCCCCGACGACAGACAGCCTTTTCTACTGCGCCGCCAAGATGGGCAACCGGGGCATGGAGGACCTGATTCCTATGGTGAATGGCATGCAGGATGCTTTCTCCGCCATCGGCCAGAACGCGAACCTGGACCTGCCGCAGATCGCGGTGGTGGGCGGCCAGAGTGCGGGGAAGAGCTCCGTGCTGGAGAACTTCGTCGGCAGGTGAGTCGCTTTTACAGGCTTCATTTCACGCGTCCTGTCACCCATCCCCCTCCTCAGGCAGCTTTAAACCCACACACGGGTCCCACTGCTCCTGGCCGATCCGAATCACGCACATTTCACCGCTTCCACATCATTTCATCCCCCCTAAACGCGGCAGGGAGATTATTTTGTTAGGCCTCCACAAATCCCCAGTGAAGTTCATCTGCTAAGTACTGCGTGATGCATTCACGTAACCACTCATTTCTGTTCAATAACGTGATAAAATCTGATTAGGTGGACGAAGAAGAAGAGGACCGTTTCTTTTGGTGTCCGTTGCTGTCAAACGGCAGGTTTATCACGATAAATCCCACAGAGGCAGGGTCAGCTTGGATGCTGGCCCCCCCACAGCAGACACAGTCACAGGCAGCTTGGTGCATTTTCATGTCTAAAAGGATGTTAAATCCTGATCGCTGTGTGTGTGTGTGAAGAGGTTTTGGCCCTGCAAACGTTACATGGTTGTCTTTCTGGCAGAGCCGATGACACACAACAAAGTAGGCGGCACAAACCTGATCTGTTCTGCTGCAGCATGACCTTGCAGAGAGTCCACAACAGAGGGAGTCCACATGAGCTTTGAGCCCATCCAGCTCAGCTCATCCATCTGTCTGCCGGTGCTTAGACTGTGAGTGAAGCTTACCTCAAACACAGACAGCAGCATAGGTGTCACTCTAGCTGTCAGCCCTGCTTGCTTGTGTTTCACTCAGCCTGAAGATTTTCAGTCACGTGGACACTCGTGTGATTCAGCAGAATTCCCTGCTTGAGCAAGGTCAGTGTATGCGTACTGTGGCTGCGAGCCAGTTCACCCCCACACTGGACAAGGCCTGGGTATTCCATGACACGATGAAATGTCTCCCCCTAGCTCGGGAAGGATCCATCTGTGCAGCAGTGGCTTTGACAGTATCTGATCTCATTAGACGGGGGCAATTTCACCACTGCTATTTCTTTTCCTGACACCTTCAGTCCGGTTACGTACATTTTGTATCAAAGGGCACACGGTGCTAATCCCATCTTAATGGGTAGTAGTTGAGGTGAGGCGTTTATATATCATAATATTACATTAATCATGTGTGTCAGTGAAAGTAGCACCAGATTTGCCATTGGGGGGAATTAAAATAGTTATCAACTGATTTAGTATCTGTCTCCTATTATGTTGTCATACATGTAAAATAAAGCAGAAAAACCACAGGTGATGAAAACTACATTACCCACAATGCAACCACTAACAGTTGACACAGGGCATCAGAGATTTGGCTGTGCTATGTGGCCTCAATTAAAGACGAAGCTCACTCAAGTTACAGCCCTGAAGGCTAGTTGTAATGTTTGGTACGACCATAAACTGAACTAAGTGCAGCTGTGACATGGCAAACGTAGTTTCTCCCTGGGATTAATAAAGTTTGTTCAATCTTTTGGAATCTTGAATAGACGGCATACAAGTGTAAATTATGAGGTCCTGCTTTAATCCGTACTGTCAGAAAATATCCTCATGCTCCTTTGCTTTTGCTGCACTCGCTCAGCTGTAGTCATAGAAACAGCTTGAGCATAATTACGCTGCCTTACCCAAGGGACCAGCGGTTTAGATGGGGGAAAACATATAACATAAAAAGAAGAATCATTTGTGAAACAGTGAACAGATTACATACGGCGTCTTGCAGTATTTTTGTGAGTTAATGTACAGGTGCAGTGATGCTGCTCTGACTCTCACATCTCACAGCATGATGGGAAATTGGCCCCAGAATGACCCGTTGTGTTTGTTGTAGGCCTAAACCAACACGCAAGACACGCCACAGCCACCTTTTTCCATCTCCTTCTTTCTCAGAAAGTAACTTCATCTTATATTCGTCCAGAAAGAAGCTGACAGCGTGGTTGTAGATTTTGGCAGTAACACTAGACTAATTATTTCACCCACACAGCTCTTTGTTCTCCCCCTACTGCAGCTTATTGTTAACACAGAAGAATCAATAGCAGAGTGAAGTGAGATTCAGAAATAACAGAAAGACATTTACATCTATTATTTAACAAGGCTGTTTGAAGCTTGTCTAGATTTACCTTGGTGCGTCAAAACAAATGCGAAATGGAGGCAAATACTCTGAATAAGAGTTGTAAGAGTTGATTTGAACGAGAACTAGAAAGTATATTGTCATACAACCTTAGATGACACATGTATTGTATCCAGTTCCCGTTGACCTATGTGCCTATGTCCCAACCACTCACCACAACATCCCCTATTCAGCAAACACACCTACTACTGACCAGGAAGTACTTGATTTGGCAAGTAAAGCAATTGTGATTTTGATTGTACACCATTAGAGCCTTATTCTAAGGGGAAATACATTTTGATTGTTATGCAGCTGCATGTCTGGCAGGGTCAGGGATGATAAATCTCTCTGCTGAGATGTGCCATGCTAAAGGCACATTGGAGGGCGTCTAATCAAGTTAATCTGTTTGTCTTCATCATCCGCCCTCCCGCTGGATATTTTAATCCCATTCTCACATGGGGTGTTATTATAAAGGAGATTCTACTTTTCTAATATCGGCTCTTACTGCTCACTATTTATCAACCTAATGAAATATGTGTTTTATTCATTAAACCACTTTATGTGTAAAATATTAGAAGATATCTTTCACATTCTCCCCTGGTCCATGTTGTTGTTATATATATATATATATATATACAAAAGCCGCCTTTGTTGATTTACCTACCGTTTAATTACCACAGCATTTCAAAATAAATCTGCATTGACATGTCAAGCATCACTCTTCATTAAACTATGTCGTGCTGGTCCTTTCCCATTAGCCTGCCTCCAATCTAACAGTGAAAAAGACACAACCCCTGTTTCCAATCCGTGTCTCTATTGTTTCTCCCATGAGTCTAATTAGCACAGACAAAGCGGGGAATCTAGTCTCCAGCTGGGTGAATCCTGGTAATGCACTGCAGTTCAGGTGACTTATGGTCACATATGGATATGGTATGCATGACTTAGTGTTGATCATTTGAATGTCCTAAATAATACAGTATGTCAACATATTTAGAAAGGATAATGTTTAGAGAAGCTCATAACTGCAGGATTGTCTGAATGAAATTGTTTCAGAACCACGGACAGCTCTGCCAACAAATCAGCACCAGCTGCTTCTCCTGAAAATCAAATACTGAAAACGTTGCTAGTTAGAAGTGCTTTTGTGTATAATATTCATATCTTCACGGATGATCAAAGAACCGTGTCGGGAGATAGAAGTAAAAAGCTCATTGTGGGGGCGAATGTGTGTGCAATTGCCTCAAACCCAGAAGGCTGCTCATGCTGATATGTAGCTTAGTCGACCGAAGCGCTTTGTTATCACTGAAGGTTGCCGGCACGAGCACAATGTAGGAACATAAAACTAGAGCACACTGATTTCTGCCATTGCCCTACCAACTCCCGCACAGAGATGATGTTCATATTTAACAGGTAGATTCCAGGACTCTGAAAAGACTGGAAGGACCGGCTTTTATCTTATTCTTATTATGTCTTCCAGCTATTTCATGTGGGTGACTCTAGAAACAGTTGCTACAATTGAATGAGTGAAATAGTTTAGGTAAACGATTTGTAGCTGTCTCTGAATGAACAAATAAATAAATATTATTTTTAGAATTTTTTTATATATGGCTGTAGAGGATTATCTCACTAATCTCTGTTTGAACTGCAGCTCACCAGCAACATATCCTACTGTTGGCTCTGTCTAATCTGTAGGTCCACGATCCAGGAAGCAGCCATTTCATTGGCTTCATATTCCATGGTTGGCAGCAGTGTGTGTGTGTGTATAAACCTCATCACCAAAGAGCAGTCTCACCCTTCACAGATCCAATGCTGCTGTGAATGAAAGTTACCTGGCTGTGCTGTTCCATTTCCGTCAGGGCTGTAATAGTTACGCTATTAAAATAAAATTCACCTTACAACCTTCTCCTCTGTGTCCCTACTGTCCAAGGCTTCTGTTAGTGCTTTTGGCAGCGTGAGACTTAGCGGTAAAACACAGGGAAGTGGGAGTGAGGGACAGATTAGGAAAATGAGGAGAGTGGGAGGACACACTTCTGTCACATCGTGCTTCATCCAGGCTCATTAACAACTGGGTCTGTGGCGGGGTCATTTACACTGTGTGTGATTTTGTTTGCCCCTACGCCTCTCTTTTGGAGATTAGTAGTGCCAGTTAGAGGGGAGGGTGAAGAGAAGTAAGATAAAGAGCGGAAGACCAGCAGTAAGGGCCATCTGTCCGCTCTAAAAGGCGTCCAGTGATAGACAAACACAGAAAAGGGTTTTCTTTGTCGCACAAAGGAAGCATGAAAACAGAACAATCACTCACAGATGAAGCTGTTTGTGCTACAGCCAGATGAGCAGATGCTGGAGATAAGCAAACATTAGATGCAGCATGTGTCCGTGTTCTTCACAGTCACACTATTACTACAATTCGATGCTTGTTTGTTTTTTTCTTCACCAAACTAATGTACAGCACAGAGAACATACTGTTCAGAGGTATTAAAATAAACTCTTTACTTCCTAATTTCATATATACAATTTACCATGACCTACAGCTATTCCATAATCTGTACCGCTGTAGATAGAGGAAACCTGCAGATAGTTAGAAATGGCTAAGTTGAATAAAAAAACAGATTATACATGAACTTTTGCTGTTTATGGCTTAGCTGCAATAGAAAAGTTACTGCTTATGACTCTTTAGGTGAAATTAAAAACAGTAGTTGGCCCCAGCCTGCAGTCAATTAACTTAGCTTAGCATAAAGTCTGCCTTTATCCAGAATACACTAAACAGCAACTCTTAAGACACAAAAAACAAACGCACTTTAGGTTATTTGTTTGACCATTTTGAAACATTTAGCTGTTCTTCATCTGCACGTCTTAATTCAAATGTTGTTGTCGTGCTGAAAAAACAAGTATACTTCAACAAAAGTGGATTTTTTTTCAGCAACTAAAAGAAAGATGAGCTAAAACTCAGCAGTTGACATCAGTTCAAGGACTGCAGTCTGTTGTTGTTAGGACACGCGCATGCACTCACCATGCGCCACTGAGTAAGAACTGTTGTGTCAGCTGGTGGAGGAGCGCACAGTGCCAGCGGCCAGTTGATGCTGATGTTGCATAAGTAGCCCACCCCACAGGAAACAGTGTCATAAGAAAACATGAAAACATGTGCTGTGACATCTGCGCAAACAGAAACACACACACCTCACACACACACCAGTCCAGGATCTAAGGTCATAAGAAGGATGAGAAAAATCCTGAATTATGAAGTAGAAGCGCGTGACCACGTTAGAAGGGAAATGTCTGCAGCTGTTGTTTGGGAAGTTGCACGTGTTCTCTCTCTGTCTTCTTTTTGTTGATTCATGATCCATATTGTGGTAACAGTGTTTTTTTCAGTGCATTTATATACTTAGTATCTATAATTTTGGTGCATTTGTTAGAGACGGACATGGAGGTTTTACTGATCTTTACCCTTATTGTCTTGCAGGGATTTTCTTCCTCGCGGTTCAGGCATTGTGACTCGTCGTCCTTTGGTTCTGCAGCTAATGAACTGTCCCACAGGTAAAAACATTATAACACTCATTCCACTCTATCTTATGGATTTCGAAGGTTTACCTGAATGTTCTGTGTAGATATTTTACTGGGAGGCTTTTGGTTCCTGACATTAAGTTTGACTCTGTGAATTTGTATAAAGCATTTTCTCAGCTTGTTCTTGTTATTATGGATAAAGAGCAAAACCTGAGTTAGTTTTTTTTCATAAATATCCAATTTAGGCTTATATTACTTTACAGTTTGTGACTAAAAAGCAGTTTACATAGTGCATAATGTTGTCACTTTGCTTTCTTTTGCTTGGTTTCTATCTGTTATACTGCGGACACAATGTCATATATTTAGTTTCTGGTATAGAACAGTGTCAGTGAAAGTAAAATTCCAGCCACGATGGATCAAATGTTTGGCATGACACACAAAAATAAACGTTTAATAGTTAAATTGTCAGTGGGCTTTACAAATTCTCATGTAAAATCAATGTGTGAAAACAAACAAAAAGGAGAGGCGAAGACCACAAACAGGACAAATAACTATTTTGTTTCAATTGCTGTCTTTTCTTTTTTGCCTCGTCTAGAGTATGCAGAGTTTCTCCACTGTAAGGGCAAAAAATTCACCGATTTTGATGAAGTACGGCAGGAGATCGAGGCAGAGACTGACCGTGTCACTGGGGCCAACAAGGGCATCTCCCCTGTACCCATCAACTTGCGTGTCTATTCCCCGAACGGTGAGGCTGAAACAACTCTGCTTCTGTAGAGATACTAGTATGTTGTTTTATAATGTAATTGTGTCTGACGGATAGAGATTATTTTGATTTCATTTCATTTTTTATCTACGTTATCTAAGTTCTGCATGTCTGACACTGATAAGTGATGTACATCCAAGCCTTGGCTGTATTCACACTTGGCAGCAGTGAATATGAAGAAGCTCTCTGAGTTTGTTTTGCTTTGTCTCAGTGCTCCTGTTTCCTTTTCTCCCCATAGTGCTGAATCTGACCCTGGTGGACCTGCCAGGGATGACCAAGGTGCCAGTGGGCGACCAGCCTGCAGACATTGAGTCCCAGATTAGAGAAATGCTGATGCAGTTTGTCACTAAGGATAACTGCCTGATGCTGGCGGTCTCCCCAGCCAACTCTGATCTGGCCAACTCTGACGCTTTGAAGATTGCCAAAGAGGTCGACCCTCAGGGTGAGCGGTTTCTATTCCTCTACATATTTTATGTTTGTACTACACATTATTTCTAATGTTGAACTTACCATGAAAAAGATATGATCAGCTTTCATAATAAAGTCTTTTTAGGCATAGCTCACTCCAGCTCAACAATCATTACATAAAAATTCTGCTTATACATTAATATCAGTTTTTATTAAGTTATTATATATATTAATATCAGTAACTGTGAAGTTTGTTATAATATACAACGAAAATATTAAATAAAATAACACTTACATGTAGATTTACTGTGGTATTGTGGAGTACTTATACACTTTGTTATTATTTTTATTATTATATCTGTATTCTACACATCTGGCATCTTTCCTCCAGCTGTGCACATCCAGCTTTAGGAGCATCAGAAATTCTTTTCAGTTTAAATTTCTATCCCATTTTATGTTTGTATAAACTATAACAATCCAATTATAATAATCCAAAAATGGTTTGTGTGTGCGTGTAGGTTTGAGGACCATTGGTGTCATTACCAAACTGGACCTGATGGACGAAGGGACAGATGCTAAAGACATCCTGGAGAACAAGCTGCTTCCTCTCAGGAGAGGTAGGCACATGCGCACTGACTCCCAAACACCACCTCTGTTCTAGTTTGTGGTCGTCAGAGTGACACACTGTTTCCCTCTTGTGGTAATAAGGCAGTCACAACTGCTCCATGCTCCAGCCACTGAAAAGAAAACAGAAGGGAGGAGGGTGTAGTAAAACAGTGCTGAGCGAGGGGCTGAGAGAGAGAAAGAAAGGTAGAAGAGAAGAGGAGTAGGAAAGGAGAAAAAAGGAGAAGAAGAGAAAACACTAAGGGCTTCCATGTATCTTGTGGGCTGCCCTTTTTCGCTATGTGCTGATGTGGTGATTTTCTTTTCCATTTGCACTTGGTTAGAACCCAGGCATGTGCTTTTAAATATTTTCCATGTTCTTTGTTTTTTCTAAGCACCCCCACCCCTTCTTCCTCTCTGTCTAATGCAAAGGATGATCAGAGTTACAGCCAGGCTTCTGGCTCATGTAGCATGAAACTGCTTTTAACGGAGTGATGCACGGGAACACTTAAGTGGATGAAATAGGATCTGTGTGGCCTGAACTCTCCTGGCTGTCTCTCCTTTTTCTGTTTTGAACGTTTGGACACACACACGCAGACATACTATATTTATGTGATTCTTCCTTCCTGCTTGACTTTATTCATATGTCTCTCAAAATGTGGTTTTACACAGCTACACATTATTAAACAGTTAGGTCCGTGCGGGGCTTTTTATTCTCAGTGTGGCTGTTTAAACCCTTTTCATATGTAGAACATAGGAGCCCAGCACAATCCCAAAATCACCATTAAGGCCTCAATGTTGAATTCATTCCACTCTGTTCTCAGAAATTCCAGGAAGCGATAAAAAAAAGTTGGATCTGGTTTTCTGCAAATTTCACAGTGTTTCGGACCCTGTCGTACTGTAAATGTCTGTGGGACTCTCGCGTGTTGCTTCCAGGTTACATTGGTGTGGTGAATCGGAGCCAGAAGGACATAGATGGGAAGAAAGACATAAATGCTGCTATAGCTGCTGAGAGGAAGTTCTTCCTCTCTCACCCCGCATATAGACACCTGGCAGACCGTATGGGCACTCCCTACCTCCAGAAGGTCCTCAATCAGGTGTGTGAAAGATCACAACCGAGTGAGACTGTTTGTCACAAGTAAATGTAGCACACAAAAACATCTCGTACCAGTTTAAACAGTTCTAATATTCCCAGTGATCTAACTCTGACCCGCACAGCAACTGACCAACCACATCCGTGACACTCTGCCAAGTCTGCGGGCCAAGCTGCAGAGCCAGCTTCTCTCCATAGAGAAAGAGGTGGAAGAGTACAAGAACTTCCGACCCGACGACCCGTCTCGAAAGACCAAGGCTCTGCTCCAGTGAGTAGAGAGATAGCTACAAAGATAGATGCATACAGATGAATGGATGTGTTGACATGTGTGTCTCTGGCTCCTTGCAGGATGGTGCAGCAGTTCTCTGTGGACTTTGAGAAGTGCATAGAGGGTTCTGGGGACCAGATCGACACAGCTGAGCTGTCAGGCGGTGCCAGGATTAATCGCATCTTTCATGAACGCTTCCCTTTTGAACTGGTCAAGGTGTGTGAGTAAACTAAACACGTGACTAGTTGCTTAGACTCACTGTGCCACAGCATTTAAAAAAAGCTGTACTTGTGTTTTACAGGCTGATGATGAATGTGGTAAAGAATATACCTGCTGAATGCCCCCCCTATTCTCTTTGCACGTCATCTTTACCACAAATGTTTCCCCTCTTTCCCTCTGTTTCCTCATTAAGTGCAAAATACAAGGCTGTGTACCACTGTCTCTTTAAGACTTTCACCTAACCTCTCATTAAAACCTTTTTATGTCTCGGTGAGCTGTTATCCTACCCTACCTTTCTCTCCTTCTTTCGTCCTTCGTCCTCTCTCACCCTCCCTCTGAGGATATAAAACTTACTGCCTGTGACTGAGGCAGCAGAAAAATGTCGTTTTCCCACCAAGAAGACAGAGCAGGTTGCTTTCTAAACGGTAGCTTGGCGCACATCATAGAAAAAGCATTTTAGCCAAAGAGAGTTTTCCCCCTGTGAATCATCAGCAAACTCAAATTATCCAACAATTTAGAAGCAAGTCAGGAAAAACAATTATAAAGTGTAGCATAAATGTCTTTGCTGCTTTTATGTAATTTTAATATTTGGGGAAAAGTATGTTTAGACATCATCAAAACAAAAACATTATACATCCCAATTCAAGAGAAGCTAGTTAAGAGCTGGAAATCTGTAAAGAAGAAGAAGCAGTGGAGGTGTTGAGATGTAAACCAGCATCTGTCAGAGTATGTATACTTAATCCTCCTCGTTGTGTCTTTTGCAGATGGAGTTCGATGAGAAGGAGCTCCGCAAGGAGATCAGCTATGCCATTAAGAACATTCATGGCATCAGGCACGTCTGCATTCCAGTTCACCCTCCATCCTCAATAACCCACACCTCTCTCTGTTTCTCCATCTCAGTCACCTCTGCTGCATCAGGCCCCGCAGAGGAAATTTGGCATTAGATAGGCAACAGCAGGTTGCATCATTTCTCTAGTATTTCCATACGCATTTTGTCAGTCTGTTCATTTAAGCTGGCGTTTGACCAATTTGTGCCGTCATGTGTGGTAACTGTCTGCAGCCTTGGTTCCACATGGCTGATTTCTACAGTACGAACTGTGTTATCTAAAGGCTAAAAACACAGACTTAGAAAGAAGAAAGAAAGAATCCACCTTATTATTGTATTACTGATACATTTTTACATGTTACAACGAAATGTATTCTCTGCATTTGACCCATCCCTCCTTGTGGGCAGCAGTGAGCAGCCACAGGCGGCGCTCTGGGACTTACAGTAGCAGTGTGTCACAAGTCAGCTTGTGTTTGATTTGTTTCCATAAAAGACATAGTCAGGTAATGTTGGGTGTTGACGTTAGGTGTTTTATTCAGCATTGTTTACATTCTTAGTTTGAACACTCGCTGCCAGCTTTTCCTGTGTTGACTCTACTGGGAAAGAGCTTTTACCAGTCCGTTAAAACCGCACGGTGTTATCCACGGTGTTAGATAGAAAGGTCACACTTTACTTTACAGCTTGGTAATGATAGCATCATAATTATGTCTTCTATTACCTAGCCATTATTGACAAATCACCTTGTTATTACCGACATATCACACCACTATTACTCTATTATTACAGAGCTGTAAAGTGAAGTGCTACTGATGGTGATATTAAAAGATAAAACTATGTGACTGCAAAAACATTTCCTCCTTCATGGAAATAATTACGTCCCTCCTTGTCCATGATTTACTTGATATTTCTTTCTAAGTGTTTTAATAGCTCCCTTCTATTTCTGTTTTCTTTCAAATATGATTCATGTTTGGGGGGAAAAGCTCAGCAATAGAGCATCGACCTTTAAAATTAACACTCTTCTCTCTGCCCAACCCTCCTTCCTCCTTCTGTCTTTCTCTCCACCATCCTGCTTTTTATTGACCGTGTGGCTGGTTCTCTCTCTGCCGGGCAGAACTGGCCTCTTCACCCCGGACATGGCCTTTGAGACCATTGTGAAAAGGCAGATTGGGAAGATTAAAGAGCCTTGCACCAAATGTGTTGACATGGTCATTTCTGAGCTAGTCAATACCGTTAGGCAGTGTACCAAGAAGGTAACAAGAATAAAGGCAACCAGTGGATAGCATTTTTGTTTTGTTCAAGCCTCATCTGCAAAGTCCCTCTGCTGTTCCTTCCCTCTCACTGTAACCACCTGGCTCCCTGTCAGCCCCCGTTGTTCTCGGACAGCGAGGGGGACAGTTGGGGTGGCAGAGTGGACTGTGGTTATCTACCTGCGTACTGTGCCTCTTTGGATATGTTTGGCAAGACGGGCTGTGGTAGAAGGCTGTGCTGAGGAAGACTAGTGTGGAGGCTGAGCTGTCATCAGAATATGGCTGCCATAAAACATATAACCGTACACTATGTTCCAGTAGAGTAATAAATATGACTAGGCCAATAAAAAATGACCTCTAATTTGACCGGCGCCCTTTCTAGACACACCACCACTTACCTGGAGCCTTGTTGGATGACCTCAGTCTTCAGGCTTAATTGTGTGCAAGACAGCAGATGTGCACCTGCAGCAGACTGGAGTCATGATGAGTATGTTTCAACTGCTGGTAAACTGGCCTCAGCGGCGCTTTCTCAGCAGCGGAGACCTGTTAGTGCATCCCAGAGAAAGAGCAGCAGTCTTTATCCAAATTGATCCGCTGTGACCAAACCATTTCAACAGAGCAACAACTTGGAAACCTTGAGATAATAAATGTTAAGCTTACGCTTCCTCTGGGAGTCAGACGTGAAGGAGGGACGTGTGGGGAAAGCATCACTCCAGGAGGCGTCAGGGGTCTTGGCTGAGTGTTGGGGTGCACAGCTGCTGTTTAGTGAAGCGTTGCTTGGAGTTTCTGGCTGGTGGAATTATGCAGACTGGGATCTCTCTCTATTTCTTTATCTTTCTCATATTTTCTCTCAGTTTGCTCTTGATTCATAGAGAGAGATCCCAACACTGGCCTGTTATAGAATGGCTTCAAGGACAACCAGATGTCTCACTTGCATTTTCTTCCTTCTGTGCTGTTTATCCCCCAAACTCTCCTCGTCTTTTCTTAAATTGGTTGTTGCCTCTGTTCCATCTTCTTTTGTCCCTTCACTTCATTTTTATTCACTTCGAATTCTCCTCTCTCTCCACGTTCCTTTCTCTTGTCTCTTTTTATTTTGCTCGTCTCTCCCGTGCCGCCTGCCTATCCCTACAGGACGGGGCTGTTCACACCTGACCTGGCCTTTGAGGCCATAGTGAAAAAGCAGATCCAAAAGCTGAAGGAGCCCACACTGAAGTGTATAGATATGGTAGTGAGTGAACTCACCTTCACCATTCAAAACTGTAGTCAAAAGGTAAAATCACAAAGCGAATCAAGCCACTTGTCCTATCTCTGTTCATTGCACAGGCGTGGGTAGACCGATGGTTGGACATCAGGAGATGTATGATATTTAAAAAAATCATTTAAAAACATTTTGATCAGTTTTTACAGTAACTATGATGTTTAACGGCACATTTATTGATTTACATTAGTTATCCAATTTGAAAAAGGCCAGCGTGTTGGTGGGCTGGTTTACTTTATACTGCTTTATTATCTGCAGAGCAAATAGTTTAGCCAGCAGATATCGGTCTATCCTTAGTCAACATTTTACTATCTTTGTCCTAGGCCAGTAATTAGTCTCATATTGAAAATAACACTTATTTTATATTTGACCTTATGATGTCTAAAAATACTTATACTTAAATAACTTATTTGTCTTTGTCAGTATGGTTTAATGTAGTGGAGTGACTGGTTGTGTGGTTCCTCTCACCGACTAATTGACATATTCAGAGCGTCTCTTAATTCTTTTTTTTCTCCGTTTTTGCCATCCTGTCGTCCTCTAACCCTTTCAACGGGCTGCTGCTTCCCAAAGCTAATAGCCAAAAGAAAGCATGACCTCTTTTGGATTTCTCCTTTTTATCTTGATTTCATGTATTTAAGGCTAATGTATTATAATATACAGCGTTTAGGAAAATCCACAGAGGGGTCAGTCTGAAGTCTTGAATCTCCGTCCACCTTCTCTCATCCCTCCCTCTCTCCTTTTTCCTATGCATTGCATGCCAGCATGAATCAGCGTGAGCACCTCTGCTTGCTGCCTTTGTGTAAAAAAAAAACAATTCAAACAAAACAACAGTATTCATCAGATTTTGATTTAGCAGCATTTAGCTGCCTTTAAGTTACAATGCACCTTTTTTAAGTAGGATACGTGTTGTATCAAAGTCAGAGACATTTCTACATTTCTACATATTTCTACATTGTTTTTTTTATTTTCATGGTTTTCACAATTTTCAGATTTGGTGTGAATTTACAAATTGTGACAACCGTGAAGTGCTTTTCATTTAAACACAGCTGTCGTCTGTGAGTCGTTCCTCACTGCTTACCAAGTTCAAAACTTAGCTTCCTACAGCTTAGCTTCCCAACCAGAATAGTTTTTGTCGGAGCTTGACTTTTTCTCACTATGACAATGTGACTTGTTGATAGTAAATATAAAAAAAATAAAAACTCCACCAGAGAACAGGAGAAAGCTATTATTTCACTCATCTGTTCAGTAAAATGGGCCAGTTCCAACACGGCAGATGTTTTAGTCCCAAACCATTTTTCCCTCTATGCTATAACTTTAAAGACCCATAGATCCATCTGCCTGTGGAGAACTACTGCTGCTGCACACCACTAAGTTGTGGTGACTTGCAGAATGCAATTAGCTTTATTTGTTTCAGACACTTAAATACGGCCTGGTAGCTCAATGGGTTAAGCGTCAGGCTGGGATGCAGAAGGTTGTGGGTTCGAACCCCGTCTGACTCCTAATCCATCCCCTACCAGGTGTGTCCCTGAGCCAGACACCCAGCGCTAGCTCCTTGTAAGTCGCTTTGGATAAAAGCGTCTGCCAAGCAAAGTAAAATGAAGTAAATATTCCCCATACCCGTTAACGCCAGTACTTACTATGACATTCATCTTAACAGTGTTATTACCAAGCATCTACTCTTCATGGATGTCATCTACTCTGTAATTGGGCTGTGTCTCAGGAAGCAGCAAACATGGGAACCAGAATGCGGCCTGTTCATATCCACTCACTCCCCAAACCATCTGACAGACATAAAAGATGCATTGTAACTCGTAAAAAAAGACAGCGTATATTTTTCTTTCTTGTGCTGTGATTTTGGTTTCGATTTTTCTTCTTTCCTCACACTTCTCCAAATGTGTTTGTGTCACATTGGAGGCCCACCAATGTCTGCGTTCATGGGTTTACAATGAGCTCATGGAAAAAGACCCACAGTGTGCTGGGAAAAGAAAGCTTTTTCTGCCAGGAACATTGTTTATTTTGTGTTTGTGTGGTAATATCACAGACTGTGCACTATTCTTTTGCATTTGTTCCATTTTGGCAACAGATATTTTTGCACATAAAACATCCAACACTAAATTCACCCACTGATCAGGATGTGCAGAGACTAGAGCCGAGTCTGAGATAAATCCCTCACACCATACTGTTTAATTGTTTTTCTGTAATGTATTTTGATATGTTGGTGGAACTGTGTGGTGCAGTTTGGTGTGACAAGTTATGTATTGGTTTACGAACGTTTGTATGTAGCTATGGGACAGTGTGTGTGTGTGTGTGTGTGCATTGGCATGTGTGCGTTTGCTTGTTTTTTTTGCCATCTACCTACTGTTGTCTGTGCTCATAGCTGGCTCAGTATCCTATGCTGAGAGAGGAGATGGAGAGAATCGTCACTCAGCACATCAGGGACAGAGAAAATCGCACCAAGGGCCAGGTAACATAAAAAGAAACACAATTATTTATTTTTATTTTAACTTATGAAACATTACATGTAATGATCCCATTATGATATTAGAAAGTATTAGAGGAAAAGGACCGTTCATAAGGATGAAAATGGCCACAGTAGCAACATTTGTTATCACATTCACCACTCTTTCTCTGTGCAGGTGTTGCTGTTGATAGACATCGAGCTCTCCTATATGAACACCAACCATGAGGACTTTATTGGATTTGCTAAGTGAGTTACTAATACTTCTGCTCCAGTGTGGAGCCTGTCAGCATGTGGAGCTCACATATGTAATGTTCATTGCTAAACCGCAGTGAGTCTTCATGTGTTTCATGTGCAGTGCTCAGCAGAGGATCAGCCAGATGAACAAGAAAAAGGCAGCTGGGAATCAGGTACCAAACACAAACATACTGACATGTTCATTGTGGACTGATGCGATTATTTTACAGGATATATTTGAGTATGTTTCGCCTGTTCGTCAGCAACATACCATCTGAACCCTGTGCAGTCTTTGCCTAAGGCTTTACTCTCTTAGCACTCAGCCCACGCTATATGTTGCACAGCTATATAGTATCTTATTACACTGGGCATCAGTCTACAGCCCATATATCTGTCTGCTGCACTTATTGACAACAGTTGTCAAATCTGGAAACAACATTTTGTGAAAGGTAACACACATCGAGGTCTGTAGCAAAGAAGGCCGTGGATCATATTTCGCACTTATTGAAGCTTTAACAGGCGTGTTAACAATGATTATTAGTTATAAAGCACAGAGAGAGCAGTAGCGTCTGCCAAGGTTGCACTGTTCCCAAAATCATTTCAACAATAGAAACTGACTTGAATTACTACTACTCCATCTGGTCCAAATACTAAATGGTAACCGGACTCAAATCTAAGTACCCTAACCTTCTACAGAACCCCCCTGAAATATAGCAACACATGTCTCAAGAAGAACCATATCATATAATGTAAAAATATAGTAAAATATTATTAATTATTAAATTAAAAATCACCCACCAAACCAATAATCAAATGAATACAGTATATTCACCTCAACAGCCCAGTCATAGAAGCTTTACAGTACAAAAACAGCTTCTAGCTGCTCTTCTACATTTCACACTTTTTCATTTGAATCTAGTTTTGGGATTTTCTTCTGCTCTTGTTTTCTGGTGTCTTTCATTATCTTATCATTTGACTTCTTCTGAGTGATTTCTCCTTTTGCTGTGTCTTGGTTTGGTTTTCCTGCTTCAGGATGAAATCATGGTGAGTAGTGTGTGTATGTGTGTTTGCCACCAGGACTGTTTGAATGTGTGTCTGTGCATGTCTGCAGGCAGGCTTTTGTGCATATGCGCTCATTTTTCTAAGGTCTGCACACAACAGAATTATATGTATTTATACCTTTTTGAATTTGTTTGTCTTTTATATGCGTTGTGTTTTAGTGGATGTGTGTGTGTGTGTGTGTGTGTGTGTGTGTGTACATTACAGTACATGAGCTTCATATTAACTGCCAGTAGATGGGGAAGTGGCTGTGGTAGGGGATGCTTGGCTGCTTCCCTTTCCTCTCTTTTTAAGCTGTGTCATCCATCACACACACATACGCTCATGCACACACCACTACTGTTCAGACTGCAGAAAATATTAAATAGTCAAACTAGGATTTGCTGTTTGCTGCTGTTTTTGTGAATGTCACGAGTAACTGAGAGTGTGCGAAAAAGTCTGGAGACACTTATCGTAGCGTCAAAGCGGCTCTACATTCCCCAGTATTAGTTTGAACAAGATAAAAAGAAAATCTCTCATGGTTTCAAGATGTAGATCAAAGAGACAGGGAAACAGATTTTCCTTTCTTGAAGACAGTTATCAGACTTCTCTCCGTCTTCCACTCCTACATTAGCAGAAAGCCAGGGGAGATGAAAACCTGCAGTATAGCAGACACACATCGCTGCCATAGTTATCAGTTATCATAACAACCAACAGGGCTGAGGTCAAAGGTTCAGGCTCGTTGTAAACACAGTGATGACCCTCACATCCTGTTTAAAGATGTCTGTGGTTGGTGCTTTACCTCAGCTTCTGAAAACGTTTGTATATGATCCTTCGAATCCCCAGATTATAGACATCAAATCACTTTTCATTACAATTTTTAAATTTAGCCCAACTGCAACTTTATCTCCTCTTATCTATCTTATTAGCTCTTAAGAGTTTGACAAATCAGAAAGTAGTCCCCAACTATTTCATTTTACACAAACCCACAAAAATATACAAATATCAGGCTTCCATTTTGCACTGCATGGTTTACAGGTTTGACATTAGACATGATGATTGTAGCCTCTCTTTGTGCCCACCCTGCTCGCTGACCCCTGCTGCCATCCCAGCAGCAAGATGTGCTGGTAAACCAACGTTGTGTCTTTGGCCTCTGTATGTGCCCTTCCACCCATAGCTTTGTAATATTATCTTCACATTCTCATTCAGCCAGAGAGAGGAGTTAACGATCGGTTCAAGGTAAATAACTTGTGCACATGTGTATCTAGTCTGTGTTTGGTGTAGAGGGAGAGATATGAGAGAGTGAGGAGTGTTGGGAGTTTGTTTAGCTGTGTAGGTGAGCGTCACCCTGCAGTTGCTTCTTATCTCCACTAGAAGCAGTAACCTAACAGTTTACTGTGCCGCTGGATACATAATAGCATAGAATCATTCAGACAAAAGATGAGAACTGTGATGTTAACAATTGTGGGAAACAGAGGGAGTTTTGCATGTTGATTGTTTTTATAATGCTTTTCATATTTGTTTGTTTTTCTTTTTCTTTACTCTTCACGCAGGTAATAAGGAAGGGCTGGTTGACCATCAACAACATCAGCATCATGAAAGGAGGAGCCAAGGAGTACTGGTTCGTCCTCACGGCCGAGTCACTGTCCTGGTACAAGGATGATGAGGTGAGATGGCGTTTATGCACAGTACATAAAGTAAGCGCATAAATGAATATTTCCGTATTGCTGTATTTATTATATTGCATTCGTAGACTTTTTAAAATATAATAATAATGGCCTTGTTTTGTTTATATAAAAGAAATGTAAAGAGCCCTTTAATTTGATAATAATATACATAATATGTATACAGAACGCGACATCTTACAATTTTACTCTTTGTTGCCCTCTAGTGGACAAACTGTACACGTTAGATGTTGCAGTTTGCAGACCCAACGGTAATCAAACAAAAAAAATCTATATCAAAAGCTAATGGCATCTTATTATATGAAATTCCAATCTGGTTTTTGCCATCACCTTTGCAACTGCAGTCATGTTCAATATTTGTGTTAGGATGTCAATAAGCCCAACCGACTGCCCGTGTGTTACACCAGTACATTACAGTCTACGACACAACCTGAGACGTCATCGCCTGCATCATCCAAAAACTAAAACTAAACGATATCGTTTAGGTCATGTTGTGCTACAACAACTTACAGTACCAAAGTTTTTCCTCAAGCTTCCACCAGAAAGGTTGAGTGTTACTTTTCCACTTTCTGGTCCAAATTCATTCCAGCTCGTCCCAAATGACAGCAAGGTTCAGTGGTTGTCCTGCACACTGAGATGATTTGACCCGATATGCTTTGTTGCTGGGCTGACTGGTCAAAGCGGTATCCCATGATGCTTTGTGGAACTATTAGGAGCTAGCCACAGTCTCACTGTCTCCAGGCCGTAGCCGCAGCCGCTCCACTCGCTGACATAAGGATGTGTGTGTGTGTGTGTAGCACTGAGAATGCCCTTTAAACAGTCAGGACCCCCCAGCATGTCAGACACCAAAGCTGGCACCCACATGTGCATACCAGAGCCCCCTGCCCTGTCCTGTTCTCATTTACACACACAAACACACACACACACACACACACACACACACACACACACACACACACACACACACACAAGCTGCTTCTAATCAACTTATTTCATTTCAAAGAAGGGGCACAGAGCGAGAGCGGGACTGGATTGTAGGGGAAGAAAGGGGAGGAGACAGGAGTGTCTCTCATTAGCTGGTTAGAGAGAAAGTGAAGAGAAATGGAATGGATGTGGAGAATCCGTTGCTGTGGACTTTTATATTTTTCTTTCATACACTTTTTGTCACCATTCTTTCATCCTACCTTCCCCTCATCCGTCTGGCTGTTCCTCTTCTCTCTCTCTGTTTCTTAGTCTTTCCTTTTCACACTCTTGTTCTTTTCTGTCCCCTCCCCACATTTTTTTCCCTCTACAGTCCTGTACTGTATATTTATTTGAACATTGACGGTGCGAGGGTGCGGGGGACACCCAAAATCAACACATGGTGCTGGTGTTAAGGTTCAGCACTGAGGCTGAAAGGGCACTGCCAGTGGTGAAAAAAAGAAAAGGAGAAAGAGAAGAAACGTTCCATAATGTTTTCTAACCAAGCTGAACATTTTTATACGGTCCAATCACACACAGACACGCACACACACACACATACACACACATTAGAAGACTTTAGAGTAGCCGTGGGGGCTTATGCTCACATGTGCACCTGGGTAGACACTTGCCAAAATACACACAGTTGATAAAAACTTGGAAACTGGTTTATGTTTTGATTTATTGTCCAGAAATAAAAACTAAAAAAATCACAGCCTGCACAGGAAACCATTTTATGCATGTTTTTTGTGCAGTTTCATACAGAAACCACATGTTTTTTGCACCACCTTGCGAAACAGCACAGCACCGACCTATTGGCTGCTTCTCGTCATGGGGAAAACCTTGCCGTAGTCTGGTAAAACATAAAACACACACACACACACACCCACCTCTAGACACTAATAATAACTTTCAAACTGACTGGTGGTGCCAGGATGTTTTGGTTAGTGTTGGTGTGTGTGTGCTTTTAGAACCTTCTGGTCTGTGTTACCACAGTACATGCCAGTTCTTTGACTCAGGCTGCTCTGTAGCTGAAAGCTTACCCAGAGCAGGGAGACGGAGAGAGAGAGAGCGCGCAATGTGAATGGAGGAAAAAAGTTAAAAAACAAAAGTACACATAAAAAGAGCCACACCACTGTGATTTTATAGACTTACGGCACACGTGATTTTCATATATTGTAATCAGATTCATGAAGCTGGGCACACGCATTGTTGCATGCCGACACACACACAAACACATAAATAAGTTATAGAGTGGCTGCAAGTAGTGTATTTTCTTTGGGTGCCCTTTGGGCTGTGTGTGTGTGTGTGTGTGTGTGTGTAGTCTGCCCGGGTTTCCCTGCTCCTGTTATAAAGCTGCCAGAAAGCCAGACTCGCCCGGTGATCCCAGCTGTAAACATCCTGGGGGGACCAGCAGACTGCTGCTTTCAATGCGCTCACCAGAAACATGTCGTCTATAATGTGTGTGTGTGTGTGTGTGCGGCAGCAAGTTGTGTAAAAAAAACAAAAACGTGTATGCATGGTGGTGGGGTTTTAAATGGAAACAGGTTGGTTTGCGGTTTTCATTCCTGTAGACGATGCTCTGTGATGGGACACCCTATGAATATTTCTGCCCTCTACTTTGCTTTTGTGAGTTGAAAATGGTACACTGTGGCTTCACTTTATCAAACACAGTCAAGCTGGAAGGCAAACTATGGCCCTGGTGAAGAGCTAGAAAAGAAAACAATGGAAAACAAGGCAGGGGGTCTCGCTAAAGCTGTGATGTTTCACATGATGTCACCTACAAACACGAAAACCACTAACAAATTTTTGTCTTATTTTGGGAGAGAGCTATACAAAGACTCGTAAAAATGGTGAATACACAGTGGCCGTTCTTTCAACATTTTTGTATGGTGGCTTCCTGCCTCTTTGCACATTACATGGTCATTTGAGGTAAAGCAGCCGCAGGCTGATGCAGGGAAGGCAGAGACGTAATTGTAGATTTTGGTTAAGAGCGCAGTGTGACGCTGGGGGTTTTAGTTATCTTTTTTGGTAAGCGTTCATTTTTTCCTCTGTGGTTGAACTTTTTCTGGTCTGAGTTAGATATTTTGGTTTTGCAGAAAAATAAACAACATGTTGAGAATGTCATGCAACTATTACTTAAAATTTGTAGAGTCTATGTTTCTGTTATATTCATATCGTTCTGTAGGTTATTGTTAGATTTCCTGTTTTGTATATAATTATTATTTGTTTCCTTGACAAAAGAATTATAGAAACATGTCATATAGATATCTGAACATCTTTATTTCAAAGGATTTTACAACTTTTTTTTCATCACTGCTGACTCAATGACAGTCATGCAACACAAAAAACTAACACAGTTACAGTTTCGAAAAATAATACTGCTGCAACTGTCAATAATAAATCTGTGCCAGCTGAGGGCCAGGCCTCTGCGGTGGAGCCTTTAAGAAGCTTTTTTTAGGCTTGTGCTCGGATGAGGGTTGGTGCTGTTTGTTCCCACAGCTTGATGGAGCGCTGTGTCTCTCTTTTGAGTCGTCCTCGTGCTTCCCTGGCCAGCCTAACCAATGTGCAGACTACTGTACAACCACTACTTCCTGAACAGGTAGTCTGAACACTGGGCAGGCGGGCTGGGCGGCTGAAGGGTACCGTGGAAGATTGTTTCGCTCATGTGCACACAGTCAGCGCAGAGATGCATTCACACATTATACTCACCGATCTGGACTCTCTGTGACTCCAGTATGACACTTTTGAGTCCAGCTCCTCCTGCTACAAAGTGTTGATCAGGCTGATGGAGCGGAGTGGAGCAGAAACAGCATGCAAGGGGTGCGTGAGGGGGCTGGTAGGGAGGTGGAGGAGGAAGAGAGGTTAGACAGAGGTGATAGCCACTGATTGGCAGATCCAGTGACGTTCCCTCCTGTGAGAAGCAGCATTCCACAAAAGATGCAGAGGCACCTTTTGGATAAACCAAACATCAGTGGCAACACATGCTGAACGGTCATGAAACAATATTTGTTGAAAAAAAATAAAATATATTAAAAGCGAATTGAAGTAGACGCATAAAATTACAGAAAAAAAAAGTGAGGTCTTCATCCATTCAGATTTCTAAAAACTAAACTCACCTCACCTTCGCTGACCATGAAGCACTTTATTAAAAAATAAAGTAAAGCCACACACCACTTTTAACTGAAGTAAAAAGCTGTATGAGTTTAAAACTACCAACAATTGCATGTTAGTGGTTCCTGGTTAGTCTGACAGAACGCCTCCCACTTGTCCCCCCTTCATACATCAGAAATACCTGTAACCGGACCATCTCCATTCTCTTCCTCACGTCTTGCGATCTTGATAGTTGCTCCTCGTTGTTCGCCTCCTGACGTCCTGTCATTCAGCTCTGCTGCACTGTTGAGGCAAAACCAGGCCTATTTATGCTCAAACTCTATTACTGCATCTTTTCGATTTTTCCAAAGCTCCTCTGAGCAAGAACAAAAATAAAATAGAAATGAAGATGCTGGGATCTAGATTGACTGGCTGCAGGCTTGACGTGGCAAAAGACTGGCCACCAAGTTTCCCCTTTGAGAGACAGAAGGAGAAAAAGGAATGAGAGAGAGAGAGGAGATATGGAAAGAGAAGGAGGAGGAGGAGCTCGCCTACCCCCCATTTCTACTTTCCTCTCCCTCTCTACCCTCCCTCTGTCTGACTTTTTCTCTCTCTCTCTTTCACTCTTTCTTTTCTCTGACTCTTTGGGAGAAAGTGGAAGGTCAGAGGTGAACAGGAAGTGAGTTTCATTCATTTGGCGTGTGTGCTGTGAAGTTCGGAAAGAGAGCGACGGATTGGCTTGGAATTGGAACTGTATGTGGGCAGATTGGAGTACATCTGCATTTGTTCACTTACTTAAGTGTTTCGTAAAGTGCTTACACGTACTCCTCTCCCATCCAGTGCAATGCATCTGTACATATGATACATGTGAATGTGGTTTCTCAGTGATGGATGTGTGTGTAGGAGTATTCTGGATACGAGCAGAGGCTCCATGGTCTTTGTAGTGAGGGCAGGAATGTCGGAGTTTTCTTGGCAAGCAGGAGAAGGCCTTGTAATAACTCCAGATGTGCAGCGCTGTGGTCTCCATCGCTCTCTTGCTCCCTCTGTTTTTACTTCTAAAGCTGATTTCCTCTCCCTGTCCGACTTGAATAAAGAGTCCTTTATGCAGCTCCGCAGCCCTCCCAACACCCACACACACACACACACACACACACACACATACATACATAGAGGGGTGGGTGCTGGATGGAAGGGGGACATACTACTGGTAAATCAGAACCAGAGTGAAAGACGTGTGTGTGTGTGTGTGTGTGTGTGTGAGTAAGAAGGAAGAGTCAGTGTGATTCACAGTTGAGGCATAAGCTGTCAAAGTTTTACCTCCTTCTCTACCATTTCACACATCCGCGCACTCTCACCTTCGGGTTTCGTCTTACTTCTCGCAGACAAGGGTTAATCAGCGCTAACATTTTCAGGCGTGCGTCTCTGAGTGTGTGTGTGTTCAGAGGTGACAGAGGCCATGTGTTTGTTTTAGCTATGGTTTCTGAGCTCCAACCTGAGCTCCAAATCAAAGCAGGAGCAATCCCAGGGGAGACGAGTCAGCACTACTGGAAAAGATGGAGGGAATGTGGGAGAAACAGGGAGGAAAAGAGGGATGAACGAAGGAAGCAAGTTAAAAACATAGGTGGAAAAGAGGGAGAAATGACAATCGGCAACAACAATGTATCTGAGAAACAAGCCAGAAAAAGGAAAAAACCTGTCCTCCATAGGGATAAGATGCTTGATCACTGCAGTTACGTTTTGAATTCAGGGAGTGGAAGGAGTAAATTTTAATGGCTGGGTGGGGGGAGTTCTGCGGTCACGTCCAACATTGTTTCCACTGTTTGGATGACCAGGCAGGCAGCTTCCTTTTCAAACTCTTACTCAGTAAAGCCAGAAATACTAAGAAAATATGCGCGCGCACACACACATCCAGAGTAACGTGTGTCTTGAATTCCTGCTGGTTAATATTATCATGAAAAACCTAAAGTTTCTGATTTTGTTTTTCCTGTATATTTGAACGTTTCATTAAAAAAAAAAACCCTCTCTGCTACAATGTGTGGGTGTAATTGCATCTTTCGTGTGTTGCATCAGTGTGGCATGGCCGAGCTTCTGAACACCATACCGTAAATTTATTTGAGAGTGTAATACTGTATCCAAACCCATAAAGGTGAGTATCGCCAGTCAGCTGTGTGAGCAGAAATCTCACAAATACTTTTCTGGATAGTTTATGAGTTATGTCAGATAGTTATTATACTTTTTGGATAACACGAATTTGAACCGCATAATAACTTGGTTTCCTTTTCTTTCTGCCTCATAATAGCATATCATTATTGTTTCTTTGTTGAAGTAAGAAACCAATAAACGACATGTATAGCATATTTCAAATGTCGTCCTAAAGGATAGCAGTGTGCCTAAAGTGTATATGTTAAACACACTGTGAGGAATAGATTATTTGCTTTCTTGCTGAGTTAGATGACAACATGTCAGACAGTTAAACATGAGGCTACATCCAGAGGCTGACTAGCTTAGCTTAGCATAAATGGGTAAACAGCTAATCTGGCTTTAGCGACACATCTGAAGCACACTTATCTTATTTGTTTAAGACGTATATTGAATTAATAGCATATTTAATGGACTGTTTATGGAGTTCATGTACCAGGCTGTTGGGGGGGAATACTATTCTACTATACTATACCTAAACTAACTACTAGTTACCACTAAAGATGCTAACTTAATGATCATTGAAGTCAATCTAAGATATCCCCTAAATGAAGACAGAAATAACTCAAAAAGACCAATGTCTTAATCAGTTTCTCAAAATAAAGAAAAAGAGCATGGGTTGTGTGTTTTATTCTTAAAACCCTGTTAAAATATCAAAAAGTATACTGAAAGCAGTACTGAATAAATAAACGAGTCTCTGGTTTGTGGATAATTCAGATTTTATCGAGCCTGACTGAAGAGGTTAGTGAGTAAAGTGTGTTTTCCTTTCTGTAAATTATCATTTTCACTGCATATCCAGAACAACGTCAATAAAAAAATCATTAGAGAAACAAAGGCTGGGACTAGAGCCGACATGCGAAAGATAAAAAGAAACCACAGTGGAGTGTGTCTGTTGGCATGATGTATTGTGTGTGTGTGTGTGTACTTGTATGGATATCTTTTTTATGAGGACTAGTTTCAGATTTATCCTGTAGGAGTGAGGATATTTTTGGAAAATTAGAAGATTTTGGTCCAGCCTTCACAACTTCAAAGGGTGGTTTTAGCGTAAAGGTTAGAATTAGATTTAGTCTAAGATTGGGTAGGTTTTAGGCATTTGGTTACCATCACAAATATAGAAGTAGAAACATTTTGTTTGGTGTGTGTGAGTATCTACAGGTTCACTCTGACAGTTTACTCCACGTGTTTAATAAGTTTTATGGCTTTTAAAGATCTTGTTTTTTTTACATTCTGTTTGTATCTACACTCAATTATTAGTTTAAGGAACAACTAGCTATGTCATTATATTAAAAGGTCTGTTCAGAATTCAGCCAATCCTCGTGATTTCAGTGGGATGGACAAAATAATAGAAACATCTGTTACTACAGTTAAACAACACAGTGGGTTTCAAAACGATTATATAGTTAAATCAACACCTATTACAACAGTCCCAGCAAAAACTGAACATGGACTATTATTACCCTCGTGTAATCAACCTCAGTTCAAACACACTTTGAAGTAGAAGTGCAAATGTTATGTTCTTGTCATTCATTTAACTAAAAAAATACTATATTATACTTAAATATTTTGAAGGTTTCATGTCACCATGAAGCTGTGATAGTACCAATGCTATGCACAGACACTAAACACAGGTAGGACAGAGCAGTTGTCCTCTGTCAGACAGGAGTCTCTGGATGTGAGGGGATTTTCACATGTGTTTATGTGGTTAGTGGGCTATGCTCCCTCCTCCTCCTTTTACTCTTTGGTGGTCACCAGTGATTGATCACCCAGCTAGCCCCAAGGCTGTTACACTGACCTTTTGCAAAGGTAAACGCGGAGCAGATAATTACCTGCTTAGCAATTTGCTCCTAAACAGGAAAGTATCACTGACCTGCCAGCCTCCAACTGGATCACTGACTGAATGTGTCATTGTCATGTGGACACCATGTTTCCTCTCTCCGTGAAGAAGTTTATTTTTGTGTGCTCATTTCCACAGGAAGAGCGACGCAGAGCACAAAAGTTACCTTGTTCACGGAGAAATGATGAGGCCGAGTCAGTTGAGATTAGACACTGTAAGAAAGAGGATCAGAAATCTGTTCACTTCATATCATATTTGCTTTTCTGAAACATTTTACCTGCAGCTGACCGACGAGCTAGGAAAAATCTTCTTGCCGCACTGTTATCAAGCAGCACTTTATGATAAATGAAGTATCAGAGAGTGTGGATGCTGGCATGCTGCCCAGCGTGCGTGTTATGAGCGTTATTGCACAAGTTTGTAGTTTGATGACTCATGAACAGCTGTGTGTTTTTTACATGTTGTCCCAGAATAGCTCCAGTCTAGCTGTTCCCATTCGTAATTCTCTCAGTAAAATGATTTGCTGGTGCTGATTTTAATGTTGGCAACATATGTCCTTACTCTAAATAAAGTCTAAATGGCATTAAGTCAAATTAAGTTTCTTCAGATGCTGTTTCTCAAAGACCTATTACTCACAGACAAAGCGCAGATTTTGCATGCGTTAGTGGGTTTTTTGATTACGCAGACCCAGTAAACATTTTTTCTAGCAAAAGTTGATTATGTTCAGAAATTTTTTATGAGTCATTTTGTAACAACCCTATTTGTCAGGAGATCTTCATGAACTGATTTAACTCAACTGACTGATCTAAGTGCGATAAACCCAACAAATTTCATCGTTTTTATGTCTTTCTTCACCCCCATCGTGTAAGACTTGGTGTTTGTGTTCAATTTTTTTTAAGTCAGATCTCAATAGGGGGAATGCCAGAAGAATGGAGGGAAAGGAAAGCTGAGGGAGGTGAGGAGGAGGGTTGTGAAAATTGCCATTGGCTGCCACCCAGGGCCCAGTCTTTGTGGTAATGAAGGGTTAGAAACAACGTTATTGCTCCCAGATGCCGTGCGGCTTCTCCACAGCCCTTTGATGCATGGCCCAAGTCACCAGGACTTTTCTATCAGACTCCCATCAACACACACATACACACACACACACAACATGGATGCCGTAAACGACTATCTTCTTGGTTCTGACCACCAAACTGTTCAGATTTGTTTCAAAGTGTTAATTGGCTGTGGTTTGTGTAAGGTCTGCTTGTGTGTGGGTTTGTTTGGTGTTTATACACATTCCAGCATCTCTGCGTGTGTGTTTGTGTGTATGAGACATGTTTCATCCACATTTTCAAATTGTGTTTGAAGTCTTAGAGCCATTTTTTGGAGAGTATGCCGTGGTAAAGTAACCTTATGAATCCAGAAGTCAACTTCCTTTGGATTTTCATAATTAGCCAGCTATTACTCACTAGCAAAACAAAACCATGGAAAGTTCTTTCCTCACTCTGTTCTGCGAACACCACAGGTTAACTACGCGTGTGTGTGTGTGTGTGTGCGCGTGTGTGTGTGTGTGTGTGTGTGTGAGAGAGAGAGAGAGAGAATATGTTGTAGAGATTGGTTCATGTTAAAATGAAGAAAGAATAAGTTATTAAATTGTTTGTTGGATCGCTATGTGTGGAAATTATTGATCAAGGTAGCTGTTTCCTATTTTTTAATCTATTTTTACGTGTTTACCTCACAATACTATGATGACTCAGTAGGTACACCTGTACCTCTAACACAAACCCAAACATCTGTTCTGCTCCAAATCTACTTTTATTATTCCTGTTTACGCAGTCACAGAGGTGTACATTCAATAATTCCTTAGCAAAGACTTCATAGTTAAGGATGGTGTTAAACCAAACTGCCCTATAATTAGAGGTGTTTCTGATATTCTGTCCATGTCACATCTGGATTGGACAGGAAATTATGACAGAAGACTTTTTCAGGATTTTTCAGGAGCCTTCCCGGTCTGCCGTGAAAAACAAGCTTTTTTAGGTAGACCTAAAAGATGGCTGCCTACAAGACGACTCACTTGATTGCAAGGCCCATTGGCAATCACAAGACATCTATCTCCAAGCTAGATCAGATGACTTGTGAAAACCTTGATGATGACAGCTTTTGGTCTCTCATGAACAACGAGGCCATACATGCGCATATCAAGCAGGAAGCCAGGAAGTGGCTAATATGATTGCTAGAGAATGGGGCAATCACAAGGCATCCGAGTTCAAGCTTGGCCAGGTGACTTGTGAAAACATTGATGAGGAAAACATCTAGTCTATCATGAAAAACAAGGACATACATGCTCACCTCAAGACAAAGGCACAGAAAGTTGCGAGTCTAATTACCATCAAGTGTAATCAGAGTACAGATTCTGAAGTATCCGAATACAAGAAAGACTGGAGGACTCCTACAAAAGCTGTTAAGCAAAATGCCATGACCTTGACTGTGGAAAAGGCCATTCACACCCAGCCTACACAAGAAACCTTTAATGTAATTAAGGGCATTTCCATGTCCACCACTTCTTAGGACAGTCTGAGCAGAGTGGAGGGTCAAAGTCCTGCTGCACTATGCAACTCAAAACTCTTCCATCTTCCATCTCCACTTCTCTTTCTCCTCAAATTGCAGATATGCGACAGTCTTCTCCAAAGACAGATGAAGACAAGAAAGAACTGCATACTTATTCCTGTCTGGAAAAAATTCTGAACCAAATCTTTAAACTACTTAGCTCTGATGACTGGGAGAAAAAAATTCATGGCTTGAAATCTATTCAAGAACTAGCAAGGAGCCGTCCAGGGGTGCTGAAGAAAACACTATGTAGCTGTCATAAAAGAGGTAAAAAACCTGTGCTCACCAGTGTCCTGCACTGGGTGAGATGTATGCACACCTTCAGAGGACCATGGATGGCATGGTGGAGGAAACAGGATGTGTCTTGATACTTAACGCATCTGAGTCCAGCGCCTTCATCCAGCAGCAGGCAAATCCCACATTGGACAACGTGGTTCAAAACTGCAGCCCTGGTCTCACAGTGCACATGCTGTTGAATGTTGGGCTGAGTCACCGCAGTGCAGCCGCTAGAACGAGCGCAGCTCGACACCTCAGCCAGTTATACAACATCCTTGGAGCCACACGGACACTTACAGGTGCCAAGAACTTCACCAAATGCTTCCTTACTGCTGTGAGTAAGCTGTGTGTGGATGCTGCAGCTGATGTGAGGCAGCACGGATATGACATTGTGCAAAACATGTGCACCCACAGTGCCTTCCAAATGCAGTGGAAGGGGGCTGTCCCAGAAAAGGACAGACGGTCACCGGAGGCACTCATGAGGAAGCTGAAGACAGCGAAAAGGGCCTGCAACAACTGACTGTAATTGTTCCACTGTCAGGTTCAAATAACTGACAATAAACAATAAACAAATAAATAACACTTTAGTTTATGAGTCAGGGCACAAAATGTCTTTAATGTTTGTTTACTGTAAGTAAACAAACTCTTTTTGAAAGCGAGCAGGTAAATAATTTTGAGAATGAATATTATTATATATTAATATAGCAAATATGGATGTCTTAGTCAACTGCCTACGCTCTTCTTATCATATTATAAGTGTCTTAAAGACATCGTATGAAGATCAGCTTTATTACTTTGGATCATAAAGCAATTACACCTAAATGTATTTGCATCCATTGAAACTAAAAGGGAATTAACTTACACACAGCAAACTAATGAATACTAATATTCTAGTGCAGGATATTTTTTTTCTTAAGCCTTAAGCAAATATTATATATACAAATGACCAAAGTCTTTTATTACACATAAGCACATTTCATTAAATTGGTTATTACCAGACATATGGTGACAGGACAAATTTACAGAAGTTACAGACGTGTGTGTACTTTTATGTGTATCACATGCATCTCATAATTTATGAGGTTTTTCTTTTCGCCTGCATGTGTGTGTGTGTGCGTCTAACATCTGAAATTTGTACATTTGCCCGTTCTTGCTGACTGGGTTTTATGAGAGCATATGGGAAAGTGCTCAATCTCCATCTTCCGCAAACACACGCAAGTACACACGTAAAAACACACACAAGCCAGAAAGGTGTGTGTCAGACGTCTGTGCATGCTGTTAAAAATAATAGTCACTCGTTACACCTTTGCCTTCTTATTTGTCGTCCTCCCTCTTGTTTGCACCAACCTCCGTATTCTCTCACCCAAATAGTGGTAATGCTATGTAATAATGTCGAGCACTATGGCTAGCTTGTTTTGTCATAAACGTACTCTTTCTGACATTGCTTCAGGAGTTCAGTTTTGCTGTACTTTTCCCACATCACGCACACTCTAATACACCCCCCCACACACACACACACACACACTCCTCCTTTTCTAACTCTACTGACTGGATTTACTGGCCAGAGGAGAGGAAAATGTATGAATCTCTCCAAGGTTGCTCACTCCCAGGGAGAGGGAAGCTAGAAAGTGAGGGGAACAAGGGAAAAGAGGAGAAAAATACAAAGTGGCAGAGAGAGAAAGAGAACTGCAAAGATGGACAAATACTGAACTAACGAACTAGGGATGGAGGACGAGGACCTCTTTGCCCTCGCTGCCACTATAGGTGATGATGTCAGCATTGAGCAGTGTGGGGAGACTGCTAGTGTTCTTTGTATAACCGACACCTGGGTTTACCGGCGCTGCCAAATGTCTGTGTGTGTGTGAGAGAGAGAGAGAGAGAGCGTTTATAAGCATTTAGGGGATATGACCATTTGGCTGCACAGGTCATAAATCCTTTGATGAAGGAGTTTGGTCACACACACACAAACCAGTCATCTCTTTCTTTCTCTCTCTCTCTCTCACACACACACACACACTCGTTGGGCAGGGCAGGCTGGTGGTTAGCTATCCAGATGGTTTTAAGGTTAGTTAGAGACTAAGATCAAAGGTGCTGTTTACAACCAAAGCAGTGTGTGTGTGTGTGTGTGTGTGTGTGTGCGTGTGTGTGTGTGCGCATTTTGATGCTTTGTTTACAGAAACTCACTCACCCTGTGCTATTTTTGGCTTCTCATTTGGTGTATTCCAATTTTACTGTCAATTGTAAAATGTTCACACACACACACACACACATGCAAATTCACTCTCTGTAGAGAAACGTCTCTGTAACAAAGGCTTTGAGTTTAACGGCAACATGTGTGTTTGTGAGAGGGTGAAAGGTACTGAGATAGAGGAGGAGAGAGAGAGAGAGCGCTGGCATGTGTCTGACTAACTTTGAGGTTGCTCATAGTCGGCTGTCTGCATATCATGTGCTTTGTGCACATTTACAAGTACAAGAGATTTCTACTCTGGAAGTCAGTTCCTCTGTCTCTCTCTGTATGTGTGTGTTTCTCATTTGTTGCTCGCCCCTTTTTTCTTTTTTTTTTTCACCCTGCACAACTGTAATCAAAACCACAGACTCGGGCCATATGTATGACTTTCCCATTCGCCTCCTTCGCCCATTCCTTTCTTTTCTGGCTACTTTTAAATCTATTATCAGTTCCTGGAGTTCCTTCATCTGCCTTCTGTTGTTGCTATGATAATGATTAGTACGCTGCAAAATCTCAAAAGCCTATATAACGAGTAGAAAATGAATCAGCATGCAGTGACAATAAACAGAATCTACCTTTGGTTTTATTATAGTGCAGTGCTAAGGTTTTAAATCTCAGTGGCCCTCATTAGCTTTCAACCACATTCCTCGTCTACGGGGGTCAGTGTCTACTATTTTCTCTCATCTATACTGTATAACCAGGGTGTTTCTCTGTCGCCCCCTACAGGAGAAAGAGAAAAAATACATGCTGCAGGTGGACAACTTGAAGCTGCGCGACGTAGAGAAAGGCTTCATGTCCAGCAAGCATATCTTCGCCCTCTTCAACACCGAACAGAGGTGGTATTACTTATTATTATTTTGATTGTGGTTTAGTCCTGATCATTTGACAAATATATTCTCTGCTGGTCTTCCGTTAACCTTTAAACAAACCTCCGCTGTGTCACTTTAGGTGATTTCTGAGTAGGATTTTATTAGTTCTGAGTTAGAAGTATGAGGCAGTGATGGAACACATGTTTTCTGGTAATCTATTTCCTGGTAGTTAATTTTATAACATGCATGATGTGAGTAGAATAAATATGGACTTTCTGCTGCTGGTTTTAGAAAAAGTGCTTGAAAAGAATGAAATAAAACATCAAGGCGCTTGTTTTGCTGTCATTGGATTTCCACAGGAATGTGTATAAGGACTACCGTCAGCTGGAGCTGGCCTGTGAGAGTCAGGAAGATGTCGATGCTTGGAAGGCCTCCTTCCTCAGAGCCGGAGTTTATCCTGAACGGGTCACTGTAAGATATATTTAGAAGCACACACAGCATCATACTTCATTTGTTTCCATCAAACTAACAGTAGATTATTACTTTCTCAAGACCAACCTCAACTTTCACTCGATGAAAACGATATTTTTAAAAAGCCATGTTAATTATTAGTTTGTTTTTTCATGTGAGTTGTCTGTTGTTACTGTTGTAATGTGCATTTTTAAATGTTGTCTTGCCTCTTATGTGATATCTTTCCCTTTCAATGTCTTTCATCTTCCATCACTGTTTAACCCTATAGGAGAAGGAAGGAAAGGTATGTTGCAATTGTAATAACCATACTCATATTTATAAAGTTATATTAACCAAAGCAAAATAATAATTAACCATACATTAAAAAAGTTCATATTATGAATACAATACAGTATTTTAAATTTGTACTCTGTCCTCATAATTAAGGGTGTCTCTTTCTTAGAACATACTCACTGTAGTGAGTTTGTCTACGTTTGTCTCTGCAGAGCGATGGTGGCGATGAAAACGGTTCTGACAGCTTCGTGCACAGCATGGACCCTCAGCTTGAGCGACAAGTGGAGACCATTCGTAACCTGGTGGACTCCTACATGGCCATTGTCAACAAGACCGTGCGCGACTTGATGCCAAAGACCATCATGCATCTCATGATTAACAATGTGAGTCGTCAGTGAGGAACAAACCAGTGTTGATGTTCGGTGAAAAACAAGAAGACAAAGATACTCCTCAAATGGAATTTCTTTCATAACTGTTCCTTCTGTTTTTCTTTATCCAGACTAAAGAGTTCATCAATGCTGAGCTGCTGGCCCAGCTGTACTCATGTGGTGACCAGAACACACTGATGGAGGAGTCTGCAGAGCAGGCCCAGCACCGCGATGAGATGCTCCGGATGTACCACGCCCTGCGCGAGGCCCTTAACATCATCGGTGACATCAGCACATCCACTGTAACCACCGCGATGCCGCCACCTGTGGACGACTCCTGGCTGCAGGTGCAACGGGGTGGCTCCGGAGGACGGTAAGGCAAAGTGCAGCCTCTTATCTGCATGTGTACTGCACCTGCTGCGGGCCACAGCCAGTCTCAGCATGCACTGGACACTAGATCTCCCTCATAATGTTGGAACTGATGCTTTAATGGTTCATTGATTGATGAATCAGAGGATTTGTAAACTGTAGCGGAAGAGATGATGAAAAGGAACTGGAAAGTAAGAATGGTAAGTGTTAATCCAAATGTTTCTCCCTCTCCCTCACCTCCAGGTCTCCAGCCACCAGTCCTACTCCAAACCGCAGGGCCCCTCCTGGACCCCCGGCGCGCCCAGGCTCTCGTGGGCCTCCACCTGGGCCTCCTCCTGCTGGGGGACCCCCTGTCCCATCTCGCCCTGGAGCATCTCCTGACCCATACAGTGGAGCACCGCCCACAGTACCCTCCAGACCAAACCGTGCACCCCCAAGTGTACCCAGGTGAGTAAGACCTGTGGAAGGTCTTTTACCCCAGCAGCCTTCCCTCACACCAGTGTGAACTGATGCAAGAGCATTTACATCCAAACCATAGCTGATATAAGCTACAATCTTTACTGTGGGAGATTTGAAGCCATCGGGATGAGGGAATAAAGGAGGTGAATGAATAGAGGATGGATGAATGGAGATTATTGAATAGGTGGATAGACAGTTTTCCTCTTTGTCTCTGTTTCCTTTAGCATCATTGGCATCTTACTGCTGCCACTTTAAACTTTCAACATGCTGTCAAGCATCACTAGCAGCAGCTCCAGTGTTCATTGATCATAAGATGGAACTGAGAGTGTTTTCATTTCTGTTTTCCATTAACTGTATCTGCCTTTGCGCCTTTAGATTTTCTCTTTTGCTTGCGTATGTGTGTGTGTGTGTGTGTGTGTGTGTGTGTGTTTGTTAACTTTTCAACCTGGGCTGCCCTTTTGTCAGAGTAGCAGCTTGGCTCTTTTAGTGTAGGAGACACTGACGTCACTGGGCAAAGCTCTCACCAGCAAACTCGCCCTCAGTCTCTCAACGTGTAGGCAATCCATCCAAAAGTCATTTTCCAGTTTCGTTGCCTGGTCTGTTCTAAGTGAGAGCTGAGCACACGTGACGTTCCTGCACTGTAACTGTTTGCACTCCTTTTCTCTTTTCTTCATCCCTCTCTTTCTCACCACGCCTCTGTCCCACTCATGACTATGGTTCCTTCTACAGAATCACTATCACTGACCAGTGAGGACTAACGTTTCTGGTATGTTGGGTACTGTCCGCCATCATAGTCATAGTCACCATCGCCATCACTTTTCTTCTTTTCTCCTCAGAGTGCTGCATGGGCAAACACACACCCGGTCGAGAGGGCCTGTGTTTTTGCATTAGTGTGTGAGCTGATTTTGGTCACAGGCCCTAAAGAGGGATCTGTTACTTAAAAGGGATATCATCCTATCAGAATGAGGAAAATATAAATTTCTTTAATTTACAGAAGCAACAACTTAAACAGAATTCAACTCAAATGTCAAATCTGTAAGATCATTGTTGCTTCTCTGTCTGTGTTGTATGTGTTGTAAATATTCCATGGCATCCCATCCACCTCTAACTTTAGTACATCTCTTAGTGTTTGATGCTGTCCTTCATGGTATCTTTTCATATCACTGATGTTGCCTGATGATCTGATTAGGGTTGAAAATTAGGGTTGAAATTCCACCAACAAAAACTATCTGCAATGTTACAGAGGACAAATGCCAACAATAGACAGTTTCATCTAATGATGTTAAAAACCCAACAATGGTAAAAAAAATGGTATTTTCAACTGAATTTGTGGCCTTGAGACATGAGAACACCTTGAAAACCCTAATCCAACTTGTTTCCATCCTATCTCCCTTCTATCTGGTCCTGTGTGTGTCTGTGTGTGTGTGGCAGTCGGAGACCCCCACCTTCTCCAACCCACTAGACCTCTGAGCTCCTCCCTCTCTCTTCGTCCCTCCGTTCCTCATCTGGACGAGAGGCCGTGGACGCCAGCGCCACCTTCCTGTCATTTTCTGCCTCACCCGGCCTGAGCTGGCTCCCTGCTCCTGCTCCTACAATCCATGCCTCCCTCTCTCTCTCCCCCACTCGGGCTTTCGCACAGAGATGCAGAATACTTGAAACACGCCTGCATGACTCATATATGAACAAGCTGCATCTAAAGTTTGTAGAAAATATGAAATATTTGATAAGAAACAAATTGTCAGGTAGATGCGCACATGTGCATGTCATATAAATACACACATTTATGTATGTATATATATATATATATATATATATATATACATAAAGTACACAAACGACCACACACATGAGATTTTCTTCTGCTCTTAGAGGGGTGACATCAGCACATACAGCATGACACTCGGAGTATTACATTATACATTTCTGATGGGTATCCTGGATGCTGACTGAGTTATCTTAACATTTGTTGTATGTATTATTTCTTTTATATATATTTTCTGATTCATTTATTTTTTATTATTAAGGAATACTTCAGATACTGCTTTGTATCACACAATCTCACTGCGTCGCCTGTTATGCTCGAAGAAAGGTGGCAGCTAATTTTTTGCAGAAAAGCAAAATGAATTCTTCAGTTGAGTTATTATGTTGGCAGTACATTACCGTGTCTCTACATACACGTACTGCAGAATTAGACACCAGAAATGTGGATTATACTATTTAATGTGTGTTTTTTGAAAGGATTCACTGATGCTCTGCTGCTGGTGAATTCATGTTTTTTTTTCTTGCACCATTTCAGGTTATATGGTGAAAGTAACAGATACAAAGTTTTGATGAAGTGTTCCTTTAGTTCCAAGCCAGGCTGGACTGGACTGGACTGGATATTGCATCTCTCAAATTCTGTGCTTTTCTTTTGATTTCTCCCAGTTCTGTTCTGTAGCAGTGGAAACCCAAACATCACAGGCGAGGACATGTCAGTTCTTATTCATGTAAACTAAAGAGTTGGACGTTTCCTCACCTTTGTGATTTTGAGGGAGCTCTTTTCATCCTGTTTCTTTCTGCCATGTAAAAACTTATATTTTCTCCCTAATTCTACTCTTATTCCCGAAACAGCCGGCCAAACAAGGGTGGACCCTCTCGCCCCGAGAGCCCCCTGCCGCCAACTGACTCTTAGAAGAAACCCCCTCCTCTCTTCTATACCTTCACCCATTATGAAAGACTGCACCATCTGCCAAACACTTGTTCATGGGAGCAGGGCTTGAATGAAATCAGTCTAGATTTCTGCCGCTCTTCAGCCTTCTTTTTTCCTCCACCTCCTTCTCATTCTAACTTTCCTGTAGGACAGAAAGAATGATCAACTAAGGGATTTTCTAGATGTTACTTAGCCTGTTCTAGCCTCCAGAAGGCCTCACTGTTGCTAAATGAAGTTGTTTCTTTCTTGGATAGTGCTGTAGATCATGGACAGCCACATTGTTCACACAACCACCTCATAAAAGGCTGATGTCTATACTTCCACAGAACCTATGCAACAATGGAAATGGTATACGACTTAAAAAGGCACCTCCCTACGGCGCTTTTCTTACTTTCCTCTGCTCCTCTTTATTAAAACGTTATTATTGTGTTATCAAATGGATGCAGGATCTAAATAAAAAGGGCAATACATAGTATAGTCCTCTGCAGACAGATGCAGAGCCACAATAGTTTATTTTTAACTGAGAGGTTAAGACGTTCTTCTACTACTCCTTGTACATCTACTTTATTTAGAGGGGACATTTAAAACACTTTTAAATAGTGTGTTTTAAAGTCAACTTTGATCACAACATGTATCAAATCTTCTGATACACTGACAGGAAATATTGCAGCATTATATCCAACTTGATAATCCTCCCTCACTTTTCTGTTTTTTCTTCTTCTTTTTTTATCTTTTCTTTGCTCTCTCAGTGGTCACGGGGGTGAGTGAGAACATGAACACAACCACAGTCTATGCATAAAACTATCAAACGCTCCTCCTGTTGCACCCTCGCACCGTTTTGTGAGAGCCTGTGAGTTGAACCCATCTTTTCACTCCTTTTTCTGCCGTTGCCGTCAGTGTGTCGTGCTGTATTTTCACCCCAAACAAAGAGAACAAACCCATCTGTACCTGAATTGATGTCATTCAACCACCTTGAACACTCAGTGATCCCCTTTACTTAGTCTTAGTTCTCCATGTCTTCAAATCAAACACAACAAAGCTTATTCCACTTATGAAGAGTAAATAGTTTATTATGGACATAACTTTCTGTGTTATCATGTATATGTGTGGTGCATATTATGGAACTTGTACTTCCACTGTCTAGAGAACTTATTCTTCAATGTATGAAACTGCTGAATATTTAAATTATTATGAATAAATGAGTATGTGTGGAATAACGAGGGGATAATATTTGAAAAATGTATATTTCTGTGATGTATATGGATATTGGCAGGTTGTTTGATACTTTAGCTTTTGTCTGTTTCTCAGCGTAGAAGAGCAGGGGAGGGACAGTGTGAATGTGTGTGATCTCCTGCAGCAACCAGGTCTTATTGTTCAAACTGATGACTTCATTGTGCAGGACTGCTGTGCTTTGTCAACACATTAAAAACCTCAGTGTACGCCTCAGAGCATCGCTTTGTGTTCTTTATCTCTTCATAATCAGTTACCACTCCGGTCTTTGTCGGCAAGTAAAGGTAAAAAACTCTGCTCAGTAAACAACAAAAAAGAAAGCAATTGGAGATTAAAAAAATTTAATCAATGTATAGACCTGGGGTGTCAAACATATGACCTGCAGGCCAGTGGGATAAATGTGCATTAATGAAAAAAATAACAATAAACTTAACTTTCTTTAAAAACTGCAGTTCTTAAATTGTCCGCTAGTGACGCTGTGTTTAAGTCAGTTCTATTGCTTTGCCCGCTTTTTCTGTTGGCACCCTCTTCAGTGAAATGTCTTTGTTTCTGCACACAGAAAAATGGACATCTTCAATGCACTTGTATAAATATTAAACTGGGCAAAGGTGTTGTTAAAATTGCACATACCTTTCCTAAAAACTCTTAGGTTGCACTAATGCAAAGAAAAAAGTGGACTTATTGTTAGTTCTATGTAATTTTGGAATGAGTTTACTGGTTTGGCCCCCTTGAGATCCGATTAAGTTGTATGCGGCCCCCAGACCAGAATGAGTTTGGCACCCCTGGTATAGACCAAATATATTCTAAACTTTTTACTCAAAGTACCTGAGATAATACAGCTGGACACACTTGTGGCATTCTTTCTACAATATAAATCAAATAATCATATCTCTTGCAGAATTTCCAATAAATGTGTGGCACCTGTAGGTTGCTTTGCTTTCACTCCTCTGTCTAGTTCATCCCAAACCAGCTCAAAGGGGTTTAAGTCTCAAGCAAATGAGAAAATTCACTGCTTTTCAGGCTTTAAAATAAAGCTACAAGGGAGAAAAATGGAAGGGAAATTTGTGCGTTCATCTGGAGAATGATAAATACGTACACACTGCATTTAAGTTGCTCAATCAGTTTTATTCAGGTGAAGGGGAGAAAATATTACTCAAGAAAAGAAAATATATCAGAAAGCTTCTGTCAGAAGCAGCCCTCGAACAAATCAGATCTCTGAAGGTTCCTTCACTTCCACCCAGCACTTACTTCTATTTTACATTAAAACTGATTAGTTGAGATACTTACTTATTCCAAATAAATAGACTTTTTTTTTCATTTTTTACTCAATCTCCATATTAAACTTTAATCACAACCAGTCAGTAACAGCCAACAGCCTGATTTTGTACCAACGCACAGCCGCCTCTGCCAACAAACACACCAAGCATAATGAATATACAATATGTTACACAAGTACAGTATATACAACACCTCCTTTACAGTAGAGATAATAAATGCTTTCACACTGCTATTTATTTTAATCACATGTTTAACTGTGAATCAGAAAGTGTGGCAAGTCATTTCATCGGTTGCCTATAATACTAAAAAGATTTTCTTGCATTTCTAACCGCTCCCAAAACAAGCTAATAAAAAATGCTGGCATGTTTCGAATGAAACCAAAAAAGCGACAAAACGCTTAAGAAGCAAGGACTTCAATAAAATCAATAATGATGAAGTAAATGAATTAAAAACCACCAATGTCTTTCACAATGCTGTGGTTTAGGGTAGACACGCCTTCCTTTTTACGTCTTCTGTAAACTCCAACGATATCCCACCTACGCTTACCTTACATTTTAACTTCAATTTACTTTACCTAATTTACTAATATTAATGTCCTTTTAAGTGTGCAGTTTAATAATTTAACAAATATGTACTGCTCATAAAACAAAAACAATGAAGAGAATCTGAAAATAAGAACCATCAGTGGGAAATTTGAATGTCTTCTATTAGGGAGACCCTCGAACGGCTGCATATTAAAATCATGAAAAGTCAGAAAACAGAGGCTTCTGCCAAAACTATATTGAGATGGGAAAATGAGCTGTGACAGTGAAGTTGTTAGTTGCAAAAGAAAAGAGAAAATCAATTAACTCGTCCTCTACGTTTGTGAACATCAGCATCTTTCTTTCTAGATGTCATGTCTTCATTGAAAAGTTGGGATCTACTCAATACGTGAACAAAACAAATCTGACTAGTTCTGTTCCCGTTTAGAAAAGAGATTTATTTATTTCCTCAAATTCTGACTGGTCCCACAGTTTTGGGAATAAAATTACTTCTTGAGGTGAGCGGGCTCATTAATGTCACCGTCTATTCATATTTACACATTTCCTTTATCCACCGAGTTGGATAAAGGAACTGGAACCCTCAGCTTAAAAAGTGTAGCATCATAGGATTCTCCCAAGACGCTCTGTGGTAGAAACAGAGCGGAATGAGAAGCTTTGTACAGGTTTAGTGCAATCAATCATATAGAATCTGATACAGCTCTACAAAAAGTACAACAGATGGTTAACACACGCATTCACACTGCGCTCACACTTACACTCTCAAGTCCAGTTGTACAGGATGTGCATTCATCATCTCCGATATGTAGAACCCCAAGCAAAATGTAACACAAAAGACGGGCTCTTATTAGTAGTGTTCAGACCCTCAAAGAGCCCACTTGGAACAACAGGTATGTAACTTGAGGGACTGTGGGCTTTGTGATGTGGACAGACAAATGCCTCAGAGCACCTGATTGCAGAAAAGCTGAAGCCTTAGGATGAGTTGTGACTGCAGACGTTGATGCATTGAACACTTTCTGAAACCTCTTAACATTTATACGTGTTAATGACAAAGCCACAGTGAGTTTGCAGAAACTATGAAGCCCCCAACATAGCACCCAAAGCTCTATCAGATACAAACTCTGAAGAAAATGCCCATTTACGCTGTTGTTTTCAGCAACAATGGCTAAAATAATACCTCAATTACTTCTCGACTGAAATTATTTTTTCCTTCATGGGGTCTTAAATTGCATCTATCCCCTCAAGGAAGCAGAAACCACCTTTAGCAGCGGTCTAACAGGATGTATGACAACATAAACGCTTCACATATATTAACATATAGTACTGTACAAACGTATGACTTATTTTCAGTGTTTGGAGGAAAAAGAGAGCAGGTAGTTTTCACAAGAGTCACAACCTGCGCTGCCTGCATCCACCTTCCTGAACATCACTTTGTAACTAGTGAACTCTCACCTTTAAAACGACGCATCCGGGAAAAGGCTATCGTGTGCATCAAATTCCTTTTCTATAACTTCTATAATTTCTACTTACATCTCACTCTGCCATGCAACATCCCTCTCCCTGCTCCCTCACTTCTCTTCACATTACTCAAACATACAGGTGAATATCCAGGTCATTACATTCAAATGTGATGCTCATTTTTGGCATTTATATTGTGACTTGAGTAAAACAGACTTACACCTTAATAAAAAAGCACAAAAACACACTGCCAAGTTTCAGGCGGCTCTTTAAGTACTGTTTCAGCCAGAGGACGTATTATATGGCCTCTTTATTGCACTTACGTGTGAGATGGAGATGAGGGGAAAGTGGGAATAAGATTTGTGGTCAGGAGAATTGTCAGACTGTTTAGAAACACTGACTATTCTCTCAGAAGAGCAAGAAGACCAAAACAAAAACATAAAAACTAATTGAAAATACTCAAACATTAGTGTGAACATACAGAACAAATGGGCGTTTTACTATTACTGGGTCAACGACGCTCCTTTATGTATGACCAGTTTTGTAGGGTGTCCAATTTCTGAAGAAGTTTCCGTCATAATGATCCGTAATCTACAAACACGATAAACTGTGGTGTTCAAGACCTGTCCAATATTGTGTGCACGCACACACACACACACACACACACACACACACACACACACACACACACACACACACACACACACACACAC
>JAUMHF010000004.1:6951320-7029603 GCA_032359275.1 Microctenopoma steveboyesi | reverse complement strand
ATGGGTATAAATAGGGAATTTATGTAAGCAAGCAAAGGGGATCAGACACAAACTACAGCCAGGGAAGAAACAAAAGGGAGTTAAGGAAAGAGCAGAAGAAAGACACTCACCTGGCTGTTGCCATAAGGAGGTAGGACTACTCCATTGCTCTGACTAAGTGCTTTCAGAATACTGTCAAACTACAGGAAAAAAGAAACAAGGGTGAAAAGTGAAAGAGATGTGAAAGGGAAGTGCTTGAGACAGTAACAAAGATATAGACTAGCAGGCACCGAAGAGAAGGTACTACAAGTCATCTTAGAAGGAAGAAGGGGAGAAGTAATGCGGCTTATAGAGAGGAGAAACTGAAGCTGCGAACCAGCAGCGTGGCATTTATCTAAAATGGTGACACTGGAGAGTAATTTTCCCTGACAACTCCACGGCCGGTGTGAGTGTTTTGGTTTTTATGCTTTACAAGTCATATTTGTTGATGTGTTCTATCTGTCAGCTGGTGAGTTCATCTGTGTGCGCACGTGAGTGTATGAGTGCGAGCGTCGCAGCTGAACTCTGCTGCACGTGATTTCGAGAGACAGAGATGAAATCACATGAGGCTGTTTAGTTAGTTTAAAGAACAGCACACATACATGATCTTTAGCAAAGAAACCTGAAATAACTTCTAATGTGATCTGGCGCTGTGGAGAAAATCGAATTAAATAAAATGAACTTGACTGTTAAAGTGGTGCCATTGGGGGGGGCAGGGCGCCCTGGTTTAATGGTAGGGACTGGATAGGAAACTTCAGTAATATTCTGTTGAATGGCTAAATGTTTTATCAGCATAACATAGTGTATCTTCATGGGATATCTACTAGTGTAAAAGTGGTGTGGATAATAAAACCTAATATTTGCGATGGGCAGATGTGAGGAACAGTGCCTTACGCTATTACACTAAGAATGCAAACAATAAAGGTCTGCCCACCCATAGTAACAATAATACTGTTGACTACTGACAAAACAACAAAACATGTTATGTGTACTCATGGCGTATGTACACAAGAAGTTCTAGTCTATCTAATGTAACCAGACATCATAGCAGATAGTTTAAAGATTTTCTAATATTTGATGGAGTGGAAAAAAGGATAAAAAAAACAAACTGAAAATTATATTTTTTTACATTCATAAACTACGTGAGGTACCACATCTACTAGGCACAGACATGACATAAAAGCACAGACCGACAACTGGAGACAAGCAGGCATATAAATGGAAGGACTGAGACTGACTTACATTGTCTGGGGAGTTTCTTTCTGCTGAAGGTGCATCGAGTCCCTTCACTTTTCTCTTCTTCTTGGCCCCTGCTCCGCCAGCTCCTCCTCCACTCTTTTCTCCTCCCACACTAGCAGGGGAGCTTTTCTGCTGAAACTCCTTCAGCTAAACAACACATGACAAAATTAAACAATTGACGTGTGAGCAGTATTTCTTAACTGCAAAAAAAACCCCATCTCTGCAGCAAGATTTATAAAATCTAATCTTGTCTTGTCTTTTTCTTCTTGTATATCCAATTGTGGGACTCTTGCGTCCAACTTTGTAATTGTAGGAAATAATTTCTTGGTTGAGGTCCTTACTGTTCTAAAGCAGACAACATGACGCTCACAATGTCTGCTATGTAAATCCTTTGCAAACGTTTTAGAAAAAACATCCTCTGTGTTGGGCTCTATCAATCAGTCATCTTAACTTTACTCCTGTGTAGGGTAATTATCTTGTTAGTGATACTTCAGACTCACTGCATATGCTAATGGATACTGTTACCCCTCTGGAATAGAAGGTACTGAATCTGAGGATGCGAGCTCCATGATACAACTCAGGATTCCATACCTAAAAGCAGATATTTCGAAAGCTGGAAAGTGTGTGATGTTCATATATGTTGATTAATTAGTTTTCTTAGTACATTAGAACAACTAGAAACACAAAAAGGGGTTTATTGACTGTTATCCTTTCTTGATACATTTTTTAAAAACCATAACAGGATCATCTTGCTATCCATATGAAGCTACCAGATGCTGAGTTAGGTCCTTGATGGACTTCCTCCAGTGTCTCAAAGAAGAAATTCTGAGATCATCAGATTTTGTATCTGTAGATTTCTATTTTTTTATTGTCCACATGTTGTCTATATTTCCTAGGTGTATTCTATTAAAAAAGAATAATACAAATATGCATATATATATATATATGACCATAATAGCTTTCCAAAACTAATGGTTGAGATGAAATATGTTGTTAAACTGAATTTAATTTATAAAGTGTGAAATTATATTGATCCAAAAGTATAATTCACTCACCTTACCGTTTAAACACTCTCTCCTGACACTGTGTGTGTTTCGGAATGTGCCTGTGCCAGTGCCAGCTGCCGTAGTGGACCAGTAGGGAATAATAAGGGAACTACTGGTAATGCAACTAAATACTGAGGCTGGACCCCAATTAAATGTGAACTAGTATCACAACGATCACTCACCCACCAACACTGTAGGCCATCGAAAAACGCTGACGAGTCATTTCCTGAAGCTAACATTTCACAGTTGATAAGGCCATACTTCTCACTAGCCGAACAACACACCTAGCTAAAGCACACAGCAGGACAGGGAAGAGAGGTGTCAGCTGTCAAAACACTCCCCGTCATTCTATCCAGCTAACTATGCAACGATGCTAGCTACGGGTTTCTGTTTTTAATGCTATTTCTGAGCCACTTTATTTAATAATCAAGCCACACTGCAAGATAGCATTAAAAGCTGTCTGCTTTGTGCATTTTTATATCCTTAGTTAGCTAACTAGCCACCAGTTAGCCAGCTTGCTAACGTTAACTTGCTTTAGTTAGCTAGCACGTCACGGTTTGCTATTAACTAACTTAATTTAACGTTAGCCTGAAAGACACAGAATCGATGGGCCAAGAAAGCAAGTTTACTTCCACAATTACCATTTATACTATATGTAATGATATAAAGGTATATGCTAACTAAAATAGTCAACATAATCTAGGAAAGTTAATGCTATAAGCAGAGGCCTGAACGAAGCCCCCGTTTCTCCTGCTCACTGAATCCCTGAGATGAGCGAGAAACGCGGTACGAGCGACAGCACAGGTGTCGGACGACGTGTAATGACAACACCCCCGCTCCATAAAGGAATTTAAAACTAAACGTAAGAAACACAAGCCCATAAAAGACAAAGTGAACTGGTGCTTTCCTTGATAGTAAGCCACTTCAATTATAAAACATTTTACCTTTTTCTTAGCTGCAGCGAGTTTTATTTGCCTGCTCTGGTCGGCCATCCTGCTGCTCTGGTCGACCTACCGAACCACGTCATCAGTTTGGTGCCCGCTGGTGCCTCCGCCGGTAGGAGGCGCAAGATACAGCGTGTGATCTATACTTTAAAATCTCCAAAAATTAATTTTGCATTCACCAAGGAAAAAAAATAGAGACCGGACGTCGTAATATTGACTTAGAAGTTCATTATAGGATCCGGTTTTCAATTTATTGGTAACACAATCATAAACCAACCCTATTTATTGTTTCGTAACTGTTGTAATTGGCAATACTGGTTTGATTACTTAATTATGTTTGTAAATGATGCCACTTAGGTTACTGTACAATAGTTAAAAAGTTTAACTTATCTTTTTCTGTCGTCAACACTAGAATTTAATGTTTTTAGGTCTATGGAAGTCCATAATTGTTCTTGTGCAACAGTTTTTAGTTTCTAAAAAAAACATTTTTATTTTATTTTCAAATGTTCAGAAAGTTATTTGGTTTGAGTCCTCCAAAGCTGAAGATAAAATAATATTCAAAAATAACTAATTGTTTTACATTTTGCATTGTCTGCCCTGTCATTTTTTTTCTAAAACACTATCTAAAATCAAAATATACTTTAGGAATGTTCTAGAAATTAGTATGTGCCAGCACAAAACAATGAAGATCATTGCTATACTGTTTAATTTGTCTAGGAAACAAATTAGTTAACCAATCGCACTGTCAGATTTTTGTTCTATGGGAATAATTGGTGTACCTTTAATCTGATCTTTGTTCTTCCTTAAAGAACTGCTTCAGCTTAGCTTTAGGCTGTTTGGTCTGGTCTGAATGGCTGTCTTGAGTTCGTTCCACTGAAAAAGATTTGAAAGATCATGATGGTTTGTGTTATATTATCTCAGGAATATTTAGTTTCCTTATAATTGTGACTTTGGTGAAGCTTGAATCAATCTACCAATTTATGCAGACAACCAGGAGACGGGAAACACATGAAATACCAGATTCTGCATTCAGTCACTATACATTTTTATATACTAAAACTACAAAAACTGTTTACTATTAAATTATCATATCTATCATGTTTTGGCTAACCTGGCACAATCTAACAATTTTAATGTAAAATATCCTGTAACCATTAACCTGACCATGACCTTGTAGACTTTTGAGATTTTAGGTGAAAGTCGTTTTTTTATTATTTCTGATTTGTAATTTAGGTATAGGCTATAGTGTGCAATCTAATTTAGTTAATTTGTAACTGATATGCAAACACTAAAACAGTAGACTGTAGAGTCGCAATGCAAATGTAAAATCCCTGCAACCTGCCTGCATTTAAAGTGTGCCTTAAGTTTAATTTGCAAGTGTGGACATTCACTGATGAAATGCTGAGGCAAGTCAAATAATCTGATGTAACAACATTTGTTTTTAGGCTCGTCAGTTACATGCATATTACTCATGTTGTGAGTCATAAATTCGACTCATTTTACTAACACGGCATCCACAGATAGACACAATAAAAACACGAGAATAAATATCAATCCAATACATGTTGGGCTGTTATAAACCCAACAGAACAAACTTTAAATGTATGAAATGTTAAAAAGGCCCCTTTCCCTGTTTGTTAGAGTGGCGTGTCGTTACACCAATTGTGTTCATGAAGCCGCTTGACAGACAGCCAATCAGCATCCTGACAGTGGGCAAAGGTCGTGACGTCACCTCGAACCTAAGTGTGCAAATCAGCGGCAGCCAGCGTGCCGGTTGGCACCAATCAGCACGTTCCAACGAAGAGCTGCTCAGCCAATCATCGTGCTCCACGACGGGGAAGAAGCGAAGGCTTATATATGGAGAGAGCACGATTCATTCAACATCATTTCACAGAAAAGAGGATATAGATCAGAGAAGTAGCGAGAGATACACTGCGCAACAAGCAGCTGGGATCTTTTGTGGAGACGTCAACGTTAATTCACTGCTCGTACAGCGATTAAGGTATATATTTATTCATGTGAATATAAAAATCTACTAACGTAATAGTTTTGCGTTTTCTATACGGCTGAACGTAATTGTCAGATAGTTTCATAATGAGAAAGCACGATAAGTTACTTAAGCTCATGTTTAACGAAAATCTACATAGCCTTTTAAATGATAGGAAACTGGTCAAAATGGAATAGACTTTGGACGTTTTTTGCACTATTTATTTTTGACAACGTATTTCCCTCGTGTGTGCTAATGTTAGGCACGCTAACATTGTTAGCTAGCTACTGGTAGATGGTGTAGGAAAAAAACGTTACCAATTTGACTAGGGAGTGGTACTCCATCTTTAAAAATTCAGGAGACTTAGTGGGCATACGTACCGTCCACGAAAGGTCTGCGGCCCAGTAAATGACTTGAAGTGTCATCTAGCCGGTAGTTGCATGACGTTAACAAAGACCGGGGACCAGAGGGCTCATTTATTGAACTCAAGCCATGTCTTCACATTGCTCGTTTTTTCCACAGGTTCCATTTGTAAATCTGAAGACAAATCAGCAACGATGAAGCTCTTGTGTGTTGTAATGCTTGTGCTCGTCGCCGCGTTTGCCGATGAGGACGACGACAAGAAGGAGAATGTGGGGACTGTGGTTGGAATCGACCTGGGAACTACCTACTCATGGTAAGAGAGAAGTAACTTATACCTTTAACACTTTTATATACTTTGTAATATCACAGCTCTGGCATGGATCGTTACCCAAGACCGATTTATTGTTAATAATGAGCACTGCAATGCATTTCCTATAGTGTTGGAGTATTCAAGAATGGCCGTGTGGAGATCATTGCCAATGACCAGGGTAACCGCATCACTCCATCATATGTGGCCTTTACAAGTGAGGGCGAGCGTCTCATTGGTGATGCTGCGAAGAACCAGCTGACCTCTAACCCCGAGAACACCGTCTTTGATGCCAAGAGACTGATTGGTCGCATTTGGGGTGATTCTTCTGTACAGCAGGACATCAAGTACCTGCCCTTCAAGGTAGATTTATACTCTGCAGGAGTTTCAAGTAAAAGTTATCAATGTGGGGTGTACACATGTTTTTAAGTAATTTCTGAGTGACATGTTTGGTATATTAATATTGGTGCACATTCCTTTTAAGGTTCTTGAGAAAAAAACCAAGCCCTATATCGAGGTTGACATTGGTGGCCAGATGAAGACATTTGCTCCTGAGGAGATCTCTGCCATGGTGTTAACTAAGATGAAGGAGACTGCTGAGGCCTATCTGGGCAAAAAGGTACAGTGATAATATATCTAAAAAACAAAGAAATTACAAAAAAAAAATTGTTAATAAAGTGTTACATTTACTGTTGTGCTTTTTTCTTCAGGTCACACATGCTGTGGTCACTGTCCCTGCCTACTTCAATGATGCTCAGCGCCAGGCCACCAAGGATGCTGGAACCATTGCTGGTCTAAATGTTATGAGAATCATCAATGAGCCGTAAGTCATTAATGAAAACAATTTAATGACTTTGTCCTGAAAACGTGTCTCACTCTTTTGCTGTAACAGTCTTGTAATTGTTTTTTTTTTATTTGTAGAACTGCTGCTGCTATTGCTTATGGTCTGGACAAGAGGGATGGCGAGAAGAACATTCTGGTGTTTGATCTGGGTGGTGGCACCTTTGATGTATCCCTCCTGACCATTGACAATGGTGTGTTTGAGGTCGTGGCCACCAATGGTGACACTCATCTGGGTGGTGAGGACTTTGACCAGCGTGTCATGGAGCATTTCATCAAGCTGTACAAGAAGAAGACTGGCAAAGATGTGCGCAAAGACAACCGCGCTGTGCAGAAATTGCGTCGCGAGGTTGAGAAGGCAAAGAGAACTCTGTCTGCCCAGCACCAGGCCCGCATTGAGATAGAGTCCTTCTTTGAAGGTGAAGACTTCTCTGAGACCCTGACCCGTGCCAAGTTTGAAGAGCTGAACATGGTCAGTTACCTATTGGTTAGGCCAACAATAAAAACTGCACAATGAAACGTGTATTTATATAAAACATGTTTGACAAGCATTTTAATATAATTTTTTCACTTTGTCCAGGACCTGTTCCGTTCCACAATGAAGCCTGTGCAGAAGGTACTTGAGGATGCCGACCTGAAGAAATCTGATATTGATGAGATTGTCCTCGTTGGAGGCTCTACTCGTATCCCTAAAATCCAGCAACTGGTGAAGGAGTTCTTCAATGGCAAGGAGCCTTCCAGGGGCATCAACCCTGATGAGGCTGTAGCATATGGAGCTGCGGTGCAGGCTGGAGTGCTTTCTGGAGCGGAGGACACTGGTTAGTCATCAGTTTAATGTATTGTGTATATCCATTTCAATTGAGCTTTTTGTTTTTCCTCTTACTAATATTTTTCTACTTATTACAGGTGATGTGGTTCTTCTGGACGTGTGCCCCCTGACTCTTGGTATTGAGACTGTAGGAGGAGTAATGACTAAATTGATCCCCAGGAACACTGTGGTGCCCACCAAGAAATCCCAGATATTTTCTACAGCTTCTGATAACCAACCTACCGTCACTATTAAGGTCTATGAAGGTAAGGATTAGACCCTGCAGAGATGCTACATTATTTAAAATCATAATTTTGTCAAGCTTGAAATAAAAAATTTAATTGTATGCAGAACCTTTAAATACTGACTATTCTTTCAGGTGAGCGTCCTCTGACAAAAGACAACCATCTGCTGGGCACCTTTGACCTGACTGGCATCCCTCCTGCCCCTCGTGGTGTGCCACAGATTGAGGTTACCTTTGAAATTGATGTGAACGGTATTCTGCGGGTTACTGCTGAAGACAAGGGCACAGGTAACAAGAATAAGATCACAATCACAAACGATCAGAACCGTCTCACACCAGAGGACATTGAGCGCATGGTGAATGATGCTGAACGCTTCGCTGATGAGGACAAGAGGTTGAAAGAGAGGATTGATGCCCGCAACGAGCTGGAAAGCTATGCTTACTCTCTGAAGAACCAGATTGGTGACAAGGAGAAGCTTGGTGGAAAGCTGTCGGATGAAGACAAGGAAGCCATAGAGAAGGCAGTGGAGGAGAAGATTGAGTGGATGGAGTCGCACCAGGAAGCTGATCTGGAAGAATTCCAAGCCAAGAAGAAGGAGCTGGAGGAGGTTGTTCAACCCATTATCAGCAAACTCTATGGCAGTGCAGGCGGACCCCCACCTGAGGGTGCCGATGGTGAGCCAGAAGAAAAGGATGAGTTGTAGGCAGGTTTGAAGTCAACTCTTCTGTTGCCCCTTGCCTCTCTGGTAGTGACATCTAGATGTACATATTGGACTAAAGGGACTCTGATAGTGAGAGGAATGGTTGGGAAGGGGTGGCAATAACAAGCAACCATGCTGAATCTTCAGAGACTTCGAAATAAGTTTCAGTGTGAGAGGTGTTCCCTTCGCTGAAAGGCGGAGATATTGTCAGCCTGGATATGAGGCTTGCTGCTGCTGTTCTCAGGCAGTCCTGTTTGGGTTCTATAGTGGGGAGGGGTGGGGTGGGCAGTTGTATGTGGGTTCAAGGGCTCATGTTCACAGGCAAAACTAAAAGTTATTTATTGAATCTGGTCATTGTACGTCTGAAGAGACATTGAAATAAATGTTTGATATAAAATGTCCTTTGTTGGTTTATTTTGTTTTCACTTGACATTTTTGGTACAAAACTTGGTATAGACAACCAAATAGATCATACAAATATTACTAACTACTTTACTTTGCTTGGTGTCTGGTTCAGGGACACACCTGGTAGGGGATGGACTAAGTCAAACGGGGTTTTGTATCCGTGATCTTCTGCATCCCCTTCTGACTCTTAACCCATTGAGCTACCAGGCCTTAGCTTAAATAACCAGTTTTTATGTTTAAGTGACCTGGTCTCAACAGAAAGCACATCCTCAACAGTTTTAGTTTCCAGTCAAAAGAATTACAGTACTATAATGTGTTACTTTACATTTTATTACAACTACTGTAAAATATTACAGAAAGTAAATCAGGTCACCACAGCCACAATACAATCATTAAAAATGACACCCTGAGTGTCCATCCCTCCAAATACAAAAGCTAGATGTATGGCCTCTGAGACTGATGCGCTGTTGTCCTGTCCCTCATCTGCATTCCCCTCCGTACACACCTTCCATGGCAATAAACACATTGAGTGGTCTAGACGATTTGGTGGCATATCTCCATCAAACATCATAAGGGTCCATTTACTTTTGTCTATAAACAAAGCATTACACATTGATGGAATCAACTGAAAACACAAAAGTTGAGGTGATCGACAAAGTAAACCAGTGTTCAAAAGATCAAACTATACCTGTGTTGAATCTGTACATTGAGTTGCTAGATCCATCCGCAGTCATCCCTCCAAAGATGTAGATGTTCTTGTCCAATACCATGGCTGAGTGGGCCGCTACTCCTGGTGGAATGTCTCCTTTGACATGCACTTTCTCCCACTTCATGTTTACTTTAAACAACAGTCACAGTTTCTTTAAAGCATTCTTGCCCCAAATGCTGAAGTTCTACATTATCCCATTTGTTGAGCTTCTGAAATAAATGCTAGTTAGCTAGACCTAAAATCCTCTCAGCAATGATTCGGGCTTACTTGTGTCAAGTGAGTACATATCATTGTGGAATTTGTCTCCAGCCATGCCTCCTTGAATGAATATCTTTGAACCCACTGCTACAATAATGTGACCATGCCTGGCTGGTGGGTGTCTGCCTCCTGTTTTTGGCTCAGACCAAGTGGAAGACACTGGAACAGATTTAAGTAAAAGTTATTAATATATCTTTAGTGTATAGTACTACTGTTGTGATATTAAGTTAAAAACTTCAACTGCATTAAATATGTGAAAGGAGTTGTAACAATGTATATAACGGCCACTAAACGTTTGAAGATGTGTGTTTTCCATTTATCCTCCTCAGTTACATCATTTAGAACCGGTTATTCCAGAGTGAATCAATAATTGTACTAACGTAACACTGAAAGCAGTTAGAGAAAACATCTACAATATTGTCTGTTGGAATCAACCACTAGGAATCAAAGTGAAATTAAAGTCTCTGAAGCAAAGCATTTACCTGTATCAAAAACATGAAGTGTTTGGTCTGACACTGGCGCAGCTCCTGCTTTTCCACCAGAAAAAACATACAATCTGTCCTCAAGGCAAGCCGAGTTAGTGTGGTATGTCCTGGGACAGGGGGGGTTGCCGTTTATGGATACATTCTTCCAGCGAGGTGCACTGTCTGAAGAAGTATACACATGTAAAAACTGACTGTTATGCACTAAACAAGAATACCACAGTTAAAAACAATGGGCACTGCTACTTACATACTTTTCCCCTGATTCTGAGGGGGAAAGCATGAGTCTGTTTATTGTCAGTGCATGCATAGGTGAACCTACCTGTCAGGTGGATGTTCTGGATACAGTTGCGATTGCCAGTCTGCTGTGCTCCTCCAAAAACCCACAAGCTCTGAGGAAAGCTCTCTGGCACAAAGCTGGAGTGTTCATACCGTGCCTCTAAACCCTCCCACTCTGGAATGTCCCATTCATGATTGTCTGATGGAGTCAAGTACAGTTACAAATATTAATTATCACAACATATTGTGATCAATTAATGGTGATGGAAGTATTATTAATTTTGGATTAAACAATAATTAAGACATTCAGCACCAAATAACTAAGAATGGGCATCAAACTACACACTAACTACACATGATCACAGTCAAAAAAACAACTTAAAACTTTTACTTAGTTTTTTATTGTAAATACTTGTTTGTGAAATGCATATATATGCATAAATGACAACACTGTAAAGCAAATTCTTCTGACATTTTTACCTAGATTTAGAATATGAGAATGTGGGAAACTGCCGCTAGGGTTGGCTCCTCCAACAATAAGGATTTTTCCTTTTCCCCCTTCACCACATGGAATAAATGTGCAGGTATGACCCACACTGACACCTGGAGCACTTCCTTTGGGTATCAAGGAGTACCTATTGACAACAAAAACATTTAGCAATAGCAACATCATTGTATTCAGTAGAATTTATTTACTAATCTTAATCTACTTACCATACCCCTTCCTTGGGTTTATCTAGATGCTCCAGAACTGGGAGAAATTCCATGACTGTAAGAGAGTCATCTGTAATTTCTTTAAATGCCCCTATCCAACAATTGACTAATGTGGTAAAATTTAAGTAGCTATCCGATAACTAATAACTGATCTCTAGAACAGCTACTACAAAAACAGTTTTGGTCAAATTATCACAGACTGCACAACTTTATTACGGAAGTGCCTGAGAAATAGTATCCACGTAGCTAAGCCCTAAACTGGCAACCCAAACATTTAGTTTACGACACATTTCTTCTGGAAAACGGTTCATGAAGTACAGCTTGTAAAACAGTCAATGTATTATATATGAATATAGTTAATTAATTTAGCGGCAGCATCAAAGAGGTGGTAACACACTGCACATTATAAAGCTGCTAACGTTACTTGCTAACAGAAACAAGCATGTGAAGGGCACTCAGCGACCACTAACCTGTACTTCCGTGTAGAAAGACGCGAGACTGATTGTCTGTGTTATTATTCTGGAATCGTTATTTTTTGGCAGCGGTGCTATCTACGCCATAATCACATCAGTTACGACTGCTGTGACAATGAAATCGTAAAGCTAGCTTTGACATTCAGTTTACAGCATAGCACAGTTATGCGTTGAAAACGGTACGTAACATGTTACGTTAGCTGGTTGATTTGCGTTCCGAACGTAGTTGCCATCGTTACGCTCAGAGCATGCGCACTTCTGATGACATGGTAATTGTTGACTTTTGTCACCAACTGCTTAAGTTTATATTTTACTATGCGTGAAACATGAATGTGAGTTAGTTAGTCGCATGGTTAAAAAAATAAGCGCGTATCACTTCTCATTTCATCTAAAAAAATCCAGTCGTCTTCAGGTAAAAAGGTAGGCTGTTAAGCAACGCTACACTTTGATAACTTGCTAGCGAGTATCTTTCGCGCTTTTGTTTTAAGTGCAGTGACAACATTAGTTCGGGACACATTGTTAACTTATGTTAATTGACAAAACATAACGAGCTACTGTCATGTTTTATTTCTCTCACTTTTCAACATATTTGTTTTAGTATTTTGTTGCCTACAGAAAAGCGTTATCAGGCTGAATGTCTTACACATTCATTCCGTAAAACTCACAGTTGAATTGTTGGTGATTCGTTTACAGCGTGAGGCGGGATCGAATTACAAACAGGTTATTTAGATTTTTTTGTCCATAGACTAGTTAAGTACGTTTGTTTTTTTAATGTAATAGAAACCAGACAAGTCGACAATGACAAAGGCAGCTCATGTGCCTTTTTCTGCTGCCGTAGACACCAGTTAACGTGGTCTTGAAAAACTGCAACACCGGCTGCCATCCTTGGTTTAACATCCAGAAACATCCAGACGTTATTTAGTCTGTCTTCTTGGAAAATGGTCATTAAAGGTAATATTTATCAGACCACCTCACACAGTTCGCCCACAGTATGGTTAAGTGAGGTCACAAACTGAACATATACTAATATTTATTGATTGCATACTGCAAATTTATATTTTTCTTTTCTTGTGAAATTTACATTAGGACTTAATTTGGAGTGCATTTTTGCTGGCAGAAAAGATTGCATTTCTTAATATGTCCAGTAGGCTGTGCCATTGTATTTTTTGTTAACTTATGGTCTCTGTGGTACTCATCTTTGTTAATTTATTGTTTACTGTTTTTTGGGTATTCTTATTTTTTTGTATTAATGATATATTTTCACATCAAATGTGAACGAAGAATAAAACATTATAATTTCTGACTAAACAGTGATGCCTTCAACACAGATACTGTACAGATACTACATGTAGAAAATACCAAGTTAAGAAGCTGTGTTTCATTTCACTTAAAAAGCCGTTAAATATTTACAGTAACAGAGAACTGCAGCGAGTGTGATGATGCATCCAAAATCAGATAAACAAAACAGAACAGGGATAAATAGAGATATGATGTCAAATAGGTATATTCATAAAATAGAGCCGCTTACAGTACTGCTGTGAATGCAGAGTGTCACAGTTCAGTACTCTGTAGACACTGCCTTAACTCCCTATAGCAAATAAAAATAATTAGTTTATACATGTAGGATGTGAAGAGTTTATACACGATGAACAAAATAAGAAATGTATCTTTTAATCTCTATCTATAGATTAGATTGAGACACTCACCTAATTGATTTAGCAGCCATCGACCAGCCTGTCCCCTATGGCAATGTGGACATCACAGTCCAGTCTTGTCTCTCTCTTAATTAGGTCTCTCTTGCCTCTACTTTTCTCTTTCAGTTGCATCTAAAACTGCCCCTTCTTCACACATCCATGTACCCTGTACCCTTTAAGGTCATATTCCAAACATTAATGACAAATTTATAATATTGGACTGCTTATTGGAAAAAAGCAAAACATTTGAAGACATACTTTGGGTTCATATGGGAGGTGCTAAATGATTAAAAACACAGAATTTATAACAGAAGACTAAGTATAATGTTGATGTTTTATGTTTTATTCATACAAGTTCATCCAAATTAAACAAATCAGAAACATTTAATTTGCTGTCTTATCTGGCTGGGTAAAGGCAAGATAAAACATTGAGTAATAAACTATGATATATTGGGAAAGAGCTGTGTGACATGTTTCATTTTAATACATTTGTATTGGACACATGACAAATTGATTTTCATTATTTAGTATATATGCATATTTAAAACTGTTCAACATTTAATATGCCATTTGTGTTTTGTGTTTGTCTGTGTAGACGACTGATATATTAAAGTTCTGGTCTTAAAGAGCCATGTCACTTAGGCATTATCTGCCAGTTTCCTTTTCAGGGAAGCAGAACATGAGTTTCAGCTAACTCATTTGTTTTCCCTTCACTATAACTGATAAGGAACAAATGAATCAGGGACTTTTTGTGGAGAGATAGAATGAGAGGAAAAAGGAAAAGGATTGATTTTTTTATAGTTCTGTGGAAGGGACGGGAGGTAGGAGAAAGACATATTTGGAAATATGTTTTTGTCAGCCTAAAATAGTTTCTCAGAGTGCATTTGATTGTTGTCAGCAAATTGACAACAATCCTTGATTGTTTGAATTTAGACAATGTGCATGGTAAGCGGTAGATGGTTTGTAATCCAATAACCAGATTTGGAAAAAATCTCCTTTAAATAAGATGCAGATTGATATTGGTGCATTCATGGTGGGCAGGCAGTTTGATAATCTGGCTTCATATGGAAAGTTCATCTCTGGGTTACTGGTACACTGCCACAAGCTATCAAAACAATGTGCTGAAACTATCAGAAATGTCACATTTCACCTGGAGGTATGTTAAATCATACTGTAAAGTAATCTGGATTATTGTCACATCCACAACTGGTTTATCGCAATCTAGTCTACTCACTGATGACTTAATCTAGGTATTAACAACATGTTGTTGTTCCCTCTGGATGGTCGGCATGGAATGTTTTTTGTTTACGTTATGTTTAGTTCAGTCTTTTCACAAGTTATTACATCACCTGCTACTACCTACTAACCCGAACCCTAACCCTAAACATCTGTACACATGGAAATGGTGGATTGCTTTAATTTTAGGAATGCATTATACACTTAAACATAGAGAAAATCAGAAAACCATCTTCACAGAGATACAAATAATTTCTGTATTATTTATATTTTTTTCCTCATTCGTTTAACTGCATGTATGTGCACATACAAAAACAAGCATTGTGTTTCTTTTCTCTGTAGCCACTGAAACCATCTCTTCTCCAGTTGAAGCTAGTATTCTCTCTCTAAGATGACCTGTCAAAAAGTTTACTTGCGGAAGCCCTGTGGAGACTCCCCTGAGACATCGTCCTTCCTTCTAAAAACCCATGGTGAGTACACCCTTTTTTTGTTTAAGTTAAAAATAGACTATAGTTTTAAAATGTGCTATGCGTTATTTGAAGAGTTTTTGGTATGCATCTATAGCCTCCAGCAAAAGCCAGGAAGATTCTCTGTCTGGGCCGGATATCTTTTTTGTCTAAAATGGTGATGATAAAGGAATGTGTCTATGTTTTCTAAAGGATTTTGTCCCATAGGTCTGACAGCACAGACACTCGATCCCACATTGTGTCTAACATGAGAAGGATATTAATAGCAGCAACAAGTGGCTCAGATGTAGCAACAAGTCCTTTGGTCTGGTAATGAGCCTGCCCTTCTTTATCTAGTGACACTTTTAATCATTTATGGAGGGTATTAGCAAGACTAGAGGAGGGTGCACCTGCACTCTTTCCTATCATCCATTATCCAGTATGTACCTGTCCAATGAATATGGATAAGATGTTACAGGGGTGCAGGTTTTAGTTGTGAAGGTGGATTTTGTATTTTATGCCAGTGATGCATGTGTGGGTGTGTGTCAGGAGGAAGTCTGGGAGGGAGTTCTGACTGAGCATGAGATCCGCTGATATATTTTTATATATGTCTATTATGGATGTAATAGTGGGTGGTGGAGTCATAGTGGATTTGTTTAAAGAGGTGTATCTAATGTTTTGGCCACTTGGTAAAATTTGTGTGGATGCTTTTGCTTTTATACTTGATTTCTTTTTTATTTGTGGTGTTATGTTTTTCCTGATCTTCTCATTCAGTGAGTTCATTCTGTATGCCCTTGCAGAACTGGGTCACATTTGGCTATGAGCTTTTTCCTGAAAGCTGCTATTGTTTGGTAGAGTAAGTCTAGGTTCTCCCTCAGTTTTCACTGCTAGACCACCAAAGTGGTCAGAGGCTTTTCTTGTCTCCAGTATTACTTTTCCAGTTCTTCCGAAAATATTCTAATATTATTTCAATCTCTTATAACTGCAAAACAAAAAACACAATTTTAGTCAATTGTATAAACACACACACACTCACTGATGCTCCAACAACTAGGCCACAAAAGTGTTTTGTGCTGCCCAATAATGACAGAAAATGGCCCAGATAACTGCTAGGAAGTTTAAAGTGACTTGACAGGGTTTGAAGTGCAACTAGAGATTGGATTTCTTTTAAATAAGTTTCTGCTTAGTTCAGGTGTTCAGGTGCAAACTTTTCTTTGACACTCCCTCTGTAGAGTTAATTACTGCACCACTTTCTGGGCTTTGAGGCAATGCCTGAGTCAGTCGAACAGTGAGTACGTTAGAGATGAAGAGTGGAAGAAGAGAGGAGATAGGATAAAAAAAAGACGCTCAAGAAATAGGGTTTGTCAGACCTAAAGCTAAACTGTGCTTTTGATAGAATTTGATAGGTTAGTATTCATATTAGGGATCATATTATTAGTCCTGCCCTGTGGTTCTAACTAGCAGTAACAACAAATGAACAAATGCAGTATGTGTGTAATACTATTTTGTTTTTTAAGTTTGCCATAAATAATTACTACTTTAATAACTGCCTTTTATGGATCATTTATCTCCTTTCCCCTTCTCTGAATGTTCTATTCTGTAGTTCCTGGTCATCAAGATTAAAATACAGAAAGCTTTTCACATTAATAAATCTTAAAAATGGGCCATGGCTTTTTGGAAATATGAAATGTCTAGTCCTAACTATATAGTATTCCCCAGATTGTTTTTTGAAACCGTCACATAATAGTCCAGTGGCATATTGGCATCTGACATATACAGTAGGTGCCTTCCTCTATGGATTCAATAGACACAATAAATGTGATCTACTTCCTTGATTAGATAATGCAGCAGGAGCTCCATCTCACTGGTTTTGGCAGCTAACACGAAAGAAAATGAGTTTCAGGCAGTTATGTAAGAGGCCCCTTTTTTGCTGTGAGGAAATGAGAGGACACCTTGCGTGTTTCTCATCGAATCTGCTTTGTTCCCCTTTTGGATCAATTGGAATGAATTGGCGCTCATCCCAGGTGGAAACTTTAAATCCTATACACAGCAGTTTCTAAACTTTTCAAAATGGCTCCCATTCACACACAAAATGTTTCCGAACATGGATTAACTCTGGTCTCTTTTCTTGCCCCTTTCTGCTGATAATGGCTACTCTAGCTGTCACATAAAGACAGCAGTGTCCCCTGGCCTGTCCTTATTGGATGCAGCTAGGGCACAGGTTTTCAAATGTAAATGTGACTATTAAGTGTTTTCCAGCAGATAGAGAAGGAGTGGGAGGCAAAGGATAACAGAGAGCAACACACACATATACCACATAGTCATCTCACCAGCTTGACTATGGCTTTTCCTTACTGTTTGGTAATAGGATTGATTGTATTTTTGGATAATAATCTGTATGTTTGTGAAAATATCGAAGACCAATTTCTAAACTGATTGTATGGGTTTGAGTGGCAAAAACCAAGGGCCCCTTGAGAAAGAAGAAAACGTAACCTGTGTCCTTGGGGGTACAGTAGTTATGGTTTCAGGTTGTGGAATCAGATCAAAATTTTCACGTGAACAAGTACAACAACTTTACATGAGTTTAGTCTTTCAGTATCACCTACTCTGCCATATCATTATATTGAATAGTTTAGGTTTTAATTGTCTTATTATTTTTATTATCATTAAATTCTGAAATTCTGTGAATTTTCTCCTGCTCTAAATGCTGTCATACACATTAGCACCACAGCCGAGGCTTAAGAATAACATCCTTTCCAGCTGAGAATGGATTCACTGTATTTTGTGCAGACTCCAGTAAGGGATTCATACAAGTTCATCGAAATTGAACAAATCAGGTTCAGTAAAATGATCATGGATCATATCCAGGACAAGTCCCTTTTTAAGTCAGTAGACTCAAGTAAGAAGGTTGCTAAGATTTTGACTTAAACTAATTTTAGAATTGGACTGAATGTCTGCCAGGTGGTTGTTGTTTGATGTACTGTTGGAGGAAGGTAGATCAAATGGATTTTTGGATGAGTTCCACATTCTTGACGGAGACTGTGCTATTATATTAAAGATGTATTCACACCAAATTTGTTTGAATAAACTTAACTGGAATTGTGAATGAGCCAAATAACTGTGGTTTCAGCAGTTGATGGATAGATTAATAATGTTTGCCTCAGCAGTAGTTTTAAGACTATAGACTTGAAATTGAACATCAGGACTGCAACATTTTTCAGTCACATTAACTAATGAAAAATTTGTGCATGTTATTTCGATGGATTCATAGTAGCTATATATTCATAATGTGTGTCTGTGTGTTGTATTTGTATTTTTATTTGTGCATGTATTGACCTATAGTTCTGTCACATCTGCCATGCCCTATTAATTCAGCCCTGCTCTTACAGACTGTAACCTCTGTTTCCATAAATGCGAGTGACATCGGCTTTCTAAAAAGACAACATACTTATTGTCCTTGGTGCCTTTGCATTTTCATATTTCTTTGTAACAGTCGATTGATATTTACCCCGTTGTATGTATGAATTCCACCTATTGTAATTTATTGACTATATGTACTGTGATAAAAATCATATGTAAAATGGACAGTTATTTCCTAAATAGTAAACAAGTAGAAACATCTACAAAACTATAGTCTAATTGTGTATTTAACATCCAAAAGCTTTGGCTTATACCTGTGTTATGATCTAGACTGAGCCTGGTATTTTTGAGACAGCTTCGTAAAAATCTTGCAAGCAGGTTCAGACGTACCAGGAAGATATTTCAAGTGAGAGTTTTCACTTTGTTCTTTTACCGCAGCCAGCTGCACAAAACCATGCCAAGTTCAGTGTGGGAACGACAAACATCCCTTGTACCCAAGCTCTGAATTGCCTGCAACGTTATCACACAACGAGGCTCCCACATTTTAGCTCTGGACAGTATGAACAGGATTAATTTAGAGTAGCACAAAGCCAGTGTTAGCAGTGACCATGTCAACATGGCTCCTAGTCTCCTAGAGCAGCTAACAGCACAGAAGACAAACGAAGAAACCAGCAGACAGAAAGTGTGACTGAGGCTGAGAAAAAGTGACATGTGATAGACGGTTAACGAACACACGCACACAAACGTCCATCACCCCAAATGTAATTAAATTTAGTTAGTTAAATGTATGATGACAAAGTGTAGTTCTTTGGTCCTCAGAAGGGATATATTATATTGTTATAACAGGTTTTTGCAGCCAAACCATTCAGAACACACAAACACACACACGCACACCGGCACAAATCGGCCCCCAGAGGCCCCCAGAGGCTATTTGACCTTTTTTATATGTGGTAGTGCTTTCAAAACTGTTGCTCGTGTTTCCTCTGCTGCCAGTTCTAATAATGTCAAGTTCAACATATTTTACGGATGCGAATTGAGCTTTTTGAAAGCTGTTATGAAATTTGTCAAAGGCATAGTTATTATATGCTTCTACACTTCTTGCTGAGTGTTAGATGAGTTAATTTTAATGCACTTTCATCATCAAATATGAAGGTATAGGCAGGGGATGTAAGGGTTAGTTTAGCATAATAATGAGCAGAAGAGAGAACAGCTTGCCTGTTTTTTTCTAGCCAGATGCGTTATCAAGAGTCTAACTATTCACTTGAGGTTTACAAGCAATCAGCTGGGACTCGAGGGAGTCACTGTAGCCAAAATATAGTCCAGTCTTGGTGCTAAACTAGGCTAAACATATCTTGGCTGTATAGCTTCTTATTGAAGTTATAAATATGATAGTGGCATCATTCTATGTAGAAAGGTGAACTGTAAGTGTAAGCTCGCCCACTGACTGATGTAAATCATTGTAGTTGTTCAACAATGATACCTGTTACTCTGCCATAATCTTCTTTCTTTTCTTCTAATAGGTCAGCTGAAGCTGTCAGTCACCCGAGAGCCTCAAGTACTTGTTGTTAGGGGTGAGTTACTTTATTGGAGCAGTGTTCATAGTTCATAGAACAAAAGTATTATACTGTGCCTGTTCAAGCCTGCTAAAACATTGATAAACTATTATATAAATAATTAAAAAGGTACATGACAAGACAGCTTTATTTTATGTTTTTAATATATATATTTTTTATTTCTACATAGCACCATAGATATGAAAAGTTTAATATTAAATGGCACATTACCTGTCAAACCATGACCATGAATGAGTACAGGCATAGGCAGGTGGGAAAGGAGCTGGGTGCATTAATAATAGTTTGTTTTGGTCTCTCAGCAACCAACATCATATTCCCTCCTACTTTTGTCTGTGAGTCCCCATCTCCCCTCTCAGCTTGTTTTGTGCCCCTGTCAATTCTTTGTATGAATGGCCATTTACTCATCAGATGCTAAACTAGAGCTTTTCTCAGTATTTGCTCGTGTCCATTATTTTTTTGTTTCATGACATAAAAGGTTATACTGTGTTTTTAAATATTTAATTTTACCTAGCCAAGGGGGACAACATATTAAAACACCTCTCAGTGTTATACAACACTACCAGTGATTTTACCATTACCTCTCTGAACACAGAACTGTGGTAAATACACTTTTAAACTGTGTATTAATTTAATTTCATTTCATTTCATTTCAATTGTGCTTTAGCATGTTCTCTCACCACAGAAAATAGTGCTTTCATAGCCCTTGAATTAAGTACTGTTGAAGCTGTGGTTGTTTACTGCATGTAGTGTCTGAATTGAACTCCAGGTCATCAAACATTATATCAGAAAACTTCATGTCAACAACGAATTATCCTACAGCATACTAAGTAGTTTGGGTTTGAAATGACACAGGTGGCTGGTATGATTTGTCTATATGATATTTTGGATTGTATCTTTTATCTTTCCTTGTAGTTTCCTGAAAAAGCTTTGGAGACCAAAGTGTTAGACTTAATAAAGGTTAAGTCACCATCCTGCCTCACTGTTCATCTGGGGAAGATATCTTTTGAAGCCCAGACATTTTTCTTGTTTCCTCTAAGAAAATGTTAGATGGTTAGAATCTATCTTATTGCTGAGCTTTAGTCCAGGATAAAATCTGACAAAATAAACCAACAATTAAATGACTTTGTTACTGTTAAGGTTAAGGAACTTTACTTTACTTGGCAGACGCTTTTATCCAAAGCGGCTTACAAGGAGAAGACACCAGCAATTACCATTCGGTTCCTGTGAAAACTGAGATACTACAACAAAGAACCCTGATAAGGGCTAACTCGTCACGACAAAAAACATGCTTAGGAAGGAAAAAGTTTGCTCACACCATCTCAAGCAGCTGTTTCTATACAGTTTAGTATGTATATTTCCTGTTTCAGTTCTTAGCCAGTGGAAACATTTAATGGATGGATTCTTGGAAATCATTGTTACAGTTTGTTATTTCAGCAGCCAGGCATCCTCTTATTCTTTCTATAGTTCACAAACTACTCTTACCAGCCACTTTATTAGGCATAGCTATCCAACTCCTCGTTGATGCAAATTAGTGGTCAGCCAATCACATGGTGGCAACTCAATACATTTAGACATGTGGACATGGTCAAGACAAAACTGCTGCAGTTCAAACCGAGCCTCAGAATGGGGAAGAAAGGTGATTTAAGTGACTTTGAACTTGGCATGGTTGTTGGTGCTAAATGGGCTGGTCTGAGTATTTCAGAAACTGATCTTCTGGGATTGTCTTGCACAACCATCACTAGGGTTTACAGAGAATCGTCCAAAAAAAGGAGAACCATCCAGTGAGCGACAGTTCTGTGGGCAAAAATGCCTTGTTGATGCCAGAGGTCAGAGGAGAATGGCCAGAGTGGTTTGAGCTGATAGAAAAGAAACAGTAACTCAAATAATCACTCGTTACAACCACAGTATGCAAAAGAGCATCTCTCAACACACAATGCATCAAACCTTGAGGTAGATGCAGCAGAACACCACATCGGGGTGCCACTCCTGTCGGCTAAAAACAGGAAACTGAGGCTACAATTCGCACAGGCTCACCGAAATTGGACAATGGAAGATTAGAAAAATGTTGCCTGGAATGATGAGTCTCGATTTCTGCTGCGACATTCGGATGGTTGGGTCAGAATTTGGTGTCAACAATATGAAAGCATGGATCCATCCTGCCTTGTATCAACAGTTTAGGCTGCTGGTGGTGGTTTAATGGTGTGGGGGACGTTTTCTTAACAGACTTTGGGCCCCTTAGTACTAATTGATCATTGTTGCAATGCCACAGCCTACCTGAGTAATGTTGCTGACCATGTCCATCCCTTTATGACCACAGTGTACCAATCTTCTACTTCCAGCAGGATAATGCACCATGTCATAAAGCTCTAATCATCTTAGACTGGTTTCTCGAACATGACAATGAGTTCACTGTACTCAAATGGCCTCCACAGTCACCAGCTCTCATTCCAATAAACTACTTTTGGGATGTAATGGAACGGGAGATTCGCATCATGGATTTGCAGCCGACAACTCTGCAGTAACTGTAGGACGCTATTATGTCAATATGGACCAATATCTTTGAGGAATCTTTTCAGTACCTTGTTGAATCTATGCCACGAAGGATTAAGCCAGTTTTAAGGGCAAAAGGGGGTCCAACTAGCAAGGTGTGCCTAATAAAGTGGCCAGGGAGTGTATACTTCAACAAGAAAAAGAGGGGTGAGTTGATGAGTGTCAAACAAGCTATTTGAAATGTATGCATGTATGTGTATGTGCAGATCTTTACAAAATTTACAACCTACGTAAATTTTTTTAAGGTCCCACCTGGTAATTGGAAGTTCATATAATATGTATTTATTGTGACTAGAATGTCAGCAGTCTTTAAAATGATGTTATTTTTTAAGTTGTTATTAAATTCAATTTCTGTGTACACAGTTTTGGAGGCAAGGGACATGCTGAAAGGGTGCGAGGGGCCATGTGACTCTTATGTTAAAGTATGTAGCCCAGTATTGAACTGAATTAGATGAAAATACTCATGCGGTCACTCTTATGGTAGAAAAAGTTTATGTTATTTGTGCCATTGTTATGCCGTGTTCTTCAGGTTGGCATGTTCCCAGACAATGATCGTAGTGACAGACAGAAGACTCAAATGGTTCCTGACTGCAGGAACCCCATCTTCTTACAGACCTTCAATTTGTAAGCAGTTCTCACAGAAATGTGGCCATTTCTCATATTTTGGTATAAGTGTAAATTTGGTTAAGTTTAAGACTCATCGTGCTTTAAGCTTCAATTCGTAATTTAAGACATTAGTAGCATAATACCTGCTCTGCTTTGCAGAAGCACTCACTTTGGCGATTGCAAATGAATCAACAATGACATGAATCTTTGTTCTGAGGGTTGGTATATATGACCAACCTGTGTCAGATTGAAATATCAGTAAATGGTGCTTATATTTTGGTGTAGTTTAAGACTTATTTTGCTTTAGTTTTCAATTTGTAATTTAAGATATCAGTAGCATAATACTCTACCTGCTCTGCTGTACTCCGTCAAACTCTGTCCAATGCTTAAGCTATTCAACCCTTATGAAATTATAATACACAAGAGTTGAGCTGTTTTCAATTTGACTTATTTTCTTTTATTTTAGTGTTGTCAGTGAGTCAGACCTTCTGAAGAGACTGCTCTTCACAATGTGGAACTCTGACTCCGCCTCAAGGTACAGTACCTGCTGGAAAACTAAAGGGTGGTGGCAGTAATGGGGAAAATAGTCTTTCAATGAGTTTTCATTTTAACTCGTATTAAAAATCATTGTTTTTAAAAAGCTGTTGCGAACAAGGTCAACAAAATGTCATTTTATCATTGATTCTGCCGAGTGCTTCTGTGCATCCTAGACTGTTGTTATGTGCTTGTCTCTGAATATGGCAGAGTCTGAATGTGTTAATCTCGCCTGCCCGAACAGATTTAAGCTTAAAAAAAGGTCATTGCTGGAGATGGAGGACATATGGTCGGATGAGTCACACATTTCTTATACTACGTTGTGTTGAGCAGACAGAAGAAGAGCATTACTCTGGGCTGCAAATACTGAAGAACACTTTTCTTAACACAGTTTAGGGGTCTTAGCCATGCACAAAGATGAACTACTGTAATTGTTGCACAGGAGGGCGAATACCCAACAGACAGGCATTCAGTAACACTTGAATAGTTCAGTACTTCTAATTGAGGAGACAACAGGATTAATGGACTGGTTAGGAAATCCGAGGCAGGTGATTAGGAAACCTGAGGCAGGTGAGGAAGTTGGTGTTGACATTCAGGTGACTGGAAAAGACAGAAAAGTCTGAGGGCACCTGCTGGCTGGTTGGAGAAAGGCAGATCAATGGACCAAGGCCAAAACAAACAAGAATCATGACAATTATATTGTGTGTTTGCTATAAATAAGTCACAGAAAACAGACCACACAATGTGTATGTAAAAGGATACAGTATGTACAGATGTACTATGTAGAGCTACAGGCTTAAATGAGTGGTTCAGTTTAGATCATTATAACGATAAAGACTATTTTGGCACTGTTTCTGGGACACAGATTAAAAGTGTTTTACTCATCTTTGGTAAGCAATTAAGCCCCATTCACACTAAATAGTTGCTGGTAATTGGGAGAAGCAAGTAAAAAGAGAAAAAATATTTATTATTTGAATATTAGTTGTTCTTTTAACTTATTGACAGTCTGCATTAACTCATTGTGTAGAATGGCTCAGACTTAACGTCATACTAATATAGTAGTTTTTTACAGCAGACTTAAATACTTAAAACATTTCACACATAATCATGAATTTCCCATATGCTCTGTGAAGCAAAAACAATATTGTACCAAACCAAAAATGTTTTGTAGTCTTCTACGATAAACCACAACAGCATCTGTTCAGCACCAGCTGTCTGTCTCCACAGACACACAGCAGTGATTTAACCAAGTCCATTTACAGCTTTATTCTGGACTTGCTGCAGGGTCTACACCATTAGATCACAGTATGTTGACTAAACAGTTATCAGTATCAGTTATCAGTATCTAAAAGAGAGGTAAAGACTTTGGTGATTGCTAATGAGTCACCAATGACATGAATCTTCAGCTTCGTTAGCTTACTCAGCTGCAGACGTGATCATTCCTGAGTGTTGGTATTTACGACCAGCCTGTGTTCTTTGCAGCGGTGATCTTAACTCGTGCACGGCCCATTCACCCATCCTCCTTTGCCATTTTAAAAATAAATGTCAGCTTGAAATGTCAGGAAAAGGTGCTTATTAAACTTATATCCAGGAAGCAGTGCCTCGTCAGCAAATTTGTTATTAACAGCCCAGAATACTAGTTGGCTGAAATGCTCCTGTAGATAAACCCAGCAAGAAAATGAGCGCATGTAATGTGTAGACACAAAAACACTTTGTGTTTTAACAAATGAATAGTCTTTTGCTTACATTTCCTACCTAGAGTTTTTCTTACTTGCTCCCTTCTTCAGCCGTTCTGCCTCCTGCATTTTACCGCCGTGTTCTATTGTCTCATGTCATCTGGCTGGTCCTAACCCTCCCAGGATACTTTCCTCTCTTGCAGCCATGTTCCTGTTGCCTGCTCATACAGTCACTTCCTGTCTACTCACCTCAACCTTCTCTCATTCATTTTATACATTAAGATCTCCTGCAGTACTCACCTCTGACTGTTCATACTAATCTATAATTCCGTATGTGCAGATGCTGATTTCCTACTCCAAGTCTACATTCCAATTACATTAAATCATTAAGTCAAAATTGTTCTCCTACATTGATACTACTTGCAATGCTAGTTTTATCTGTACTCTGTGTTTAGTACTAATTAGCTAGTATCGGCATGCTGGTACACATAAGCATGTTAGGATGTTGACATTAACTTTTAGTTAAGTACAGTAATTTACAGTATTGTGCACTATTATGTAATGCACACACTGTATACCGTTGGCTGACTATTAATCAACATTGTCTTTGAAATATTAAGTTAGTGTAGCTGAACTTCAGTCTTTGGCTCAAGAAACATTTTAGGTGCTCAATTGTGCTGACAGCCAGTTTGCTCTCTCGAGAGCATGAGCAGCTGCATTAGTCCTGTCCAGCTAGAAGAATGTTGAGAACTTTTTTTTCTGATGTATTCATAATTAAACACCCATACCCGCTTCACCACCAATGTTCAGCAAGCCAACCCAAGGGATAGGTCTTACACTTTGTTATAAAAGGTGAACTACATATAGTATTTAAGAAATTTGAGATTAAGGGTACATTTATGGTTTGTTTTTGTTGTTAAGTCTGCTGGTTTCAATTGAATTGGTGAAAAAAAATTACATTTTGCCATATCAGAGGTAGATCGTCGGCTCTACTCTGGGTTTTAATTGATATCCATCCGGTTTAAGTACTCTGTCTGTCTCCCTGTATATCGACAGGATGAGTGTGCTGCTGGGTTGCATGAGCTTTGGTGTGAGCTCCCTTATGGACCCAGACAAGGTGAGTTTAAAAGCAAGGATCACAGGTACAAAGTCTTTCTGTAAACAGTGTCTTTAGCTTCCTTTTTATGTGGCTGTGTATGTTTCCATTCATCCATCAGACCATGAATTTAAGATTTTAGTTCAGTGTGAATGAATTCCAGTGACCTCAATAGTTGAGATGAAACACAGTGTTACAGCAGAGCAGTGTTGCCGACAGAATAAGTTTGAGTCATTCTTTCTACAGAAATGTCATGGGTCAGACACAAAAACATGCACGCTGTTTGCTTTTTAAAAAATGGTAAAATCTAAGTGCAAACATGTACCCTTACATAAATCTCTACTCAAACTGGCATTGCAGTGTAATTGAAAACATACCACAGCACATCTTGATCTCATAACACGTTTTACTGTTACTAGCTGAATACTGTAAACTGTCATATATTAAAACAGGCACATAAAGAGTGACGCAGCTTTTTTACACACACACACACACACACACATGCGCACGCGCACACAAACATGCACACATACTACATTATGATATACTGTAGAATAATCCTCCAGATTATAGTAGATAAATGTGAGGTCCAAAAGTTCAGTGTTGCTATTGGGCTCAATTAGCAGTGACTTAACATCCCTGTAACTGTTTAGCTTTTTTTTTTTGGTCTTACTCGTCTTATACAACTATATAACTATACATTTTTTTAAAAAGCATCTCTTATTGATATTTTAAAAAAGCGCTGTGTGTAATACCTCTTTTCTGTGGTTCCATATACATCAGTAAGGAAAACAAACAACAAAGAGAAGTTGTATTGTATTTAGTACTAGTTGGCCTCATGGTTTCCTTCCTGTAACATTTATCCCAATGAATATTTTATTGGCTTAATATGCTAATGAGGGATTTCTTAGCTTTGAGTCACAGGGAGTTATTTCTCTTCATCTTCCCCACCACCCACCACGTTTGTTTTCTTTTTCTTGTTTATTCCATTCATCCTCTCCTATAAATCCATCCCTCTCCTTTTTACTCCAGCGTGTTTATGTTTGTTTTATCTTCATCTGTTTCTTTTTCCTTTTCTCTCTCATTTGTGTCACAGCTGCCTTTGCCTCACTCTTTCTCCATTCTTATATTTTTTTATATTATTGAATGATGACATAAATCCCTTAGTGACTTTGAGGACATGTGCCCTCCCCTCCCCCTTCTTGTAAAAAGTCTCCCACCCATCCTTCCCTCTTGTCCCACAGCCCGCAGAAATCTGTCCACTCAGATAAGATGCTTTTAAAATAGAGATTATTGTCACTGTCCATAGCATCACATTATTTAGTACAAAAGATGAGCCTGGCAGTGTGTGTGTGTGTGTGTGTGTGTGTGTGCGTGTGTGTGTGTGTGTGTGTGTATGTGACACACAGAGAAATGATGGCAGAGCTTATGACAGTGTTTTCATGTCCTTGTTTGTAAGACTGTGTCCACATCACCGGGATTACAAATCAGACCCCCTCTGCTGTAGCCTGCATTGCTTTATGTAACACACATACAGTAGTGCCAAACACACACCACACACACACACACATACCATCTGGCTCCCAAGGCAGAAGTGGGGGCATCAGCTGCTGGAATAAGTTAAAGCATTGTGACTGGTAGGGTGTGTGTGTATTCAGTGTTTGCAGCCCTCGAGGAGCCATCAAATTGAATGTGTGTATGTGCTTTTATTCTTGCCTTGGTATGTGTGTGTGCTTGTGTATTTGTGTACAACATGTTTATGCACTCAGATTTTTAAATTTAGTACTCATTAGGTTTAATCCCCAAGCTTAAACTTAGCACTCATGCATGCTCGTGCGTGCACGCACACACACAGTCACTCATTTTGTGTGTGTGTGCTGTAGGAGGTTCACGGATGGTACTACCTACTTGGGGAAGAGCTGGGGAGGATGAAGCATCTTAAAGTGCCCAGCAAACAAATCTACCACACAACTGGTAAGTTAATTTAATCATTTAGTCAGGTTGGAAAGCTGAGACTTTGAGACTTTTTAGGAACACACTGAAATGTGCCTTTAGAAGTCCTTTGATAGTATATTTTCCCATTTAAATGAGGAACCTTTTCTTATGTATAATTTATGAGCAAATATTAAAATTGAATGATGTGTCTTTTGTGCGTATTCTTGTCACTAGTTCAATCACATAATCACCCCATATTTTCACCTTCTGAGATTAGGTAGAAGTGAACATAAAGTGTACAAATTATATGAAAATCATACTCAAGAAAATCAAATAAAAACTCAAATGGCCAGTCAGCAGGGTGTGGAGGTCAAACATATCCTAAATAAAATGGCAACAGCAAGAAAACAACTAATCTTAACTGTAATTGTGTTCTGTACAAGTATTATAATCATGTTTGTGTATGTATAGCTGGAGTCTTTAACTGTCTGTATTGGGAGGTGGGACACCTAGGGGAACGGGGGATTATGAGAGGGATTGAGAGAGCGAATGAGGGAAAGACAGAGAGAGTGGGAGGGAGTGAATGGTCTGGATGAAACCCTGACGCGTCACAGTTGCCAGAAAGAGAACACGAGAGAGAAAGTGACGGAGCTGTACCATACCATTTGCTGCTGGAGTGGATCTCCCCTCACACCCAGACACATACACCCAACACGCACATACACATAACCACCAACACACACACACTTACGCACATCTCTCGGGACAACAGTTTTTCTGCGACTGCTCTTTCTGCTAAAGACTGTATGTTTGCACTAACTAGTAGTTTCACATTAATGGTGGTGGTGGTGTGTGTGTTGGAGTATGTTACTCTGTGCCAGCCATAAGGGCAGCCTAGGCTAGGTGAGTACTATGTTTGTGTTTTCATACTTGACTGATATTTTTGTGGAATCGTTTGACTGTTACACTCATCTCTGTGTCTTGTCATTGTTTCATCCTCTTTTTTTTACCCCTCTCGCACGTTCTATTTCTGTATCGTACATTCACATTCCTCCGTGGAGAGTTTTTATTGTTGCTTACAGTACATGATTTGTAATATCTATTTATTACTCTGTGCATGCTAATCTGTCAGTTCTCATCACATTTTTTCTTTGCTGAGCTAAATTTGTAAGACTTTGCATGTCTATTGAGTGAATTATTCACAGTATATCACTATATCTATGCACTTTATTCACTTCACTCTCTAACCCCAGCCTTCCTCACTTTTCAGTACCATTGCTTTTGTTTTGCTTATTCGCATAGTCCCATTGTAGGTTATGAGAATGATGATGATATTGTAAGACGTTAGCTATCCCATCCCAATTTACACTGCTTGGCTGAACTAGGATAATCTGCCTCATGCAACTTTAAAATTAGTTTTATGCCTCTCTGGATGGAACTGGGACAGGGGTATCAGATTGGACTAGACTGAGCCAGCAGCAAATCATTACGAAGCTTGCATGACGGGGTCTTGACTAACCGTGAACTTACTTCCACATAGAAGAGTAGTTGCTTTGGCTGATAGGTGGGGTGTGTTGAGAAAGTGCAAATCAGAGGGGATTTAGTTAATTAATGTCAAGGGATGTAAACAAACCAAAAATGCTTGTCTTTATTAATGAGTATAGAATGTTTTAATCTTTCCCAATGGTGATTCTGCCCCACTACTGTCTCATCTGATCTGCGTGTGTATTTGTGAGTGGGGGTGCATACTCATGTATGCACTTGTGCAATGCCAGCTGGCAGAATGTAGGCCATGGAGGCACTGCTGCACCATGACATGCAGTAACATCTCATTCATTACAATATCTTTCTGTGTGAGTCTATCCTCTTCCTCTCTCTCCGTCTCATCTCTCTTGTGTGTCTCAGTGCTTTTGTTTTTTGCGTGATGTCTCTTTTATGTGCTTTAAATTCAAGGTATTTTCTATGCTTGAAAGCAGTTACTTAGTTTACTCTTAGTATTTTGGAAAAGAAAATATACACATACATTACTTGCAATACACGTTACAGTGTTTTTCTGAATGAATGAGTAAGCATCTGGATTATTCATACTGTTATTCATAGTTGTCTTTGTCCAGTTAAGACTAGTTGTGCTGTCATGTAAGCACTGCCACGTATGAGCAGTAGTTAGTTGTGGGTGCGTGTTTGGTTTTCGTATGTGTTGTGCCAAGGTAAAAGGCCCTGAGTGAAGGAGGTGCAGTGTGCACACTTTCACCAGTCCATACACGTTGAACTAGACAAACTAAAACAAACAGCAATAACGTGTTGTAGATGCAAATTATGTGAGGAGACCAGAAACGATAAGTGCAGAAATATAATTGCATCATGTTGAGAATTTAATTTATGGAAAAAGAGCCAAGTACATAGTCCAATTTTATAAGCAAATATTAGTTATTGCAATATGTTCTTTACTGTCTGTTAGATTAAACCATGTTGATGTGCACAGACAGACACTCACCAGAGGTGCAGTATTTGGATCAGTATGTCTGATTAATCCGTCACCCAGAGACCTATGCCAGTTCAGACCCAGGACAGTCCCAGGCCAAAATCCCTGAGGCAGAATTATGTTGGACTAGAAGGCTGGGAGCCCATACACATACGATGTAACCTCCTGTTGACCTAACGGGAAAAAAAGAGCACAGTAGCTGGCTTGGGTCATAAGTTATATGTTGATTACCAAATCTTACATGTCATGTCATTCCTCTGTTTGTCACTGACAAATGCAATATCAACACCTGTTTAACATTTAATACTACAGTACCTGTTTGCTTTAGGAAATTAACTCTTACGCTCTAAACAGTACAAAATGAACTATGTGAACTTTACCCCCTTGTGCTTTATTGTTTTTATCTGTTACTCACTTTGATGACAGGCACATTACTAAGAAAATATATTCTTCGCAATTAATATCTATTGCAGAATATGTCCCATGCACAAAACAAAATGTTATATTTCTACATATCACATATGCTTCTCTTCACTCTCCAGCTCTGTTACTGCTCACAGAGTTTTTCCTCTCGCGTGTGCTTCTGTAACAAAAAATGTCTGCTGAGCTTTGACAGCTAATTACACTGTAGGGCTACAAAAAAGGCTGCCATCTTAAATTTGCTAAACATGAAATGAGAGGCTGAAATTGAAAGACTTTGCAAGAGTGGCAGCCGAACAACATTTCCGAGATAAGGAGTGACGGAGCAATTACTGTTATTTTTTAGGACACAGTTTTATAAGATGCAGTGGCAGAAACCTCTTCTATGGAACAGTAATATTGTAGACTGCTCATTAGTCTCTCTTTATGTGTGTGGTCATTGTTTCTGCAGGATATATTTTTTTGGAGATTAAGTATGTTATTGTACATCTACGCATGTTTATACAGCAAAAGCGTGTGCATATCTTTTCTATGCTCTATATTTGCTACTTGCTGAAATAAAAAGTGTGCACTGTGCCAGTGGAGACAGCTGACCCAGAGTGACATGTACGTGTGTGTGTTGTTAACCATTGCTAATTCATTTCTTTACTTTGCTTGGCAGACGCTTTTATCCAAAGCGACTTACAGGGAGCTAGCGCTGTGTGTCTGGCTCAGGGACACACCTGGTATGGATGGATTAGGAGTCAGACGGGTTCGAACCTGCGACCTCCTACTTTCCAGTCTGACGCTTAACCCATTGAGCTACCAGGCCGCTCATTTCCCTCCAACAAGCTTACGATGTGGGTCAGGTGGTGTGGATGTGCGTGAAAGCAAAAAATAGCAGAACACTCGTTGGGCTTGTGCTTAAAAAGTGTATCATCTGCTTCATACACACGTTTCATAATGAACGAATGGAGTCCAGCCATACTGTAAACACATGCAAATACACACACACGCACACACACACTGCAAGGCTTTTCCAGATGGCAAGCTGCGTTTAGCAGATTAGTCCAGAGATTAAAACATACACTATGTGATAAATTTATTAAAGGGGTCTGTTTTTATATTCATGTGTTGTTCAGATAAATTCTTGAGGTGGATTTGTGTGTGTATAGTAAAACTTTTGAGTACATATCTGAAATTGAATGTGTCTAATGTTTTACATTAAGATTAACCCGAACATGTGGCTTATTTCCACTTGAACTGAAGTGTACCATTTGACCCAGCAGCTTACACTCAGCTCTGTGCCCTTGTGTTAAACTTTCAGTTGCTTTGGCATTGTCAAATATGCAGATTTGACACCTTACTAGTGTTGCTTTCGTAAACGAAAATTATGACAAAATATTGTCGTCAATTAACCTTTATTACGTGATAGAAACGAGACAAAATATAAATGCTGGTCATGTGACAATAACTGTAACTTAATATATAATGTAATATTGTTGACAACTAAAAATGAGACTAAGTGTGGTTTATAAATGCTTGATGATATTCTCTCTAAAATTATTGCTACCATAGATCTAGCAAGCAGTGTGTTACTTAATACAAGCGACAAGCATTCAAGCTGAATTTGTGGGCTTGCCATTAAGTATCTTGTTGGTAGTTTCTTACCAATTCCTGAAGTTATAATCATATTATCCATCTTATGAACTGACAGTGGTTAAGGTATTTGGAGACTGGAGATTAAGTGCCATCTCATTCTCAGTGCTTGAATATTTGCCTTATGTTTTCTCTCTTCAAACCTTTTTACACATCTGTATAGGAAACATTTTAACACTTTGAGTCTACAGACAGCAGATGTAATCATTTTTGGCTGTTTCCTTTTTGCCTTTCTCAGGACAGAACAGGAAATGAAATGCGTCAGTCATTGCTGTCAGGCTAACCAGAATGCCCAAAAATGATTGCATTGTCTTGTTCCATGTGGCACCAGACACGAGTCAGTTGCTCAACTGCTATTAAGATCGGGCAGAATCATGACCCAAACATCTTTCGTACAGATCTGTCTCTTCAGAGTGTTGGTGTTTTCACCGTGGTATGTTTGTGCTGTGCTGATTGGTGTTGTGTTCCATGTTTTCAATTAGAATGTTTTGATTGTGTCATGTTTGAAATGTGTCTTTGTGCTGGTAGTGTACAAATAACTCAAGCATAGTCATAATAATCTCCTCTCAGACACTTACAGTACATCGCGTAGGTCGAAAATAGATGTTTTTATTATGATATGAATGTTATGTCCTAGTTTTGCACTCTACTCCCATAATAAAAGGGTTAGACGAAAAAAACACATCATCATCACAACTCATAATACACTGCTCCGGAAACACTTTGAAAATGCACCAGAACTAAATTGGAAAAAAACATTTTGGACATCCATACCAGATATGGGTAATGTTTGTAATGACACATCTTTTAATGAAAATGATCAACAAATATTTTAAAGATATTTTAATGGGTTACATCATGTTGTAACCTTAAATAGTATCAGCCATGGAAAAGTGTAATTATTTGATGTGTGCTAGACATTTGTTTTTTGATTTTTTCTTGGTATAAACAAACTAGTTTGAATTCTGTCATCTCAGCATTGTTACAGTTGATTAAATTAATCACAGCCTTAGTAAAAAGCGATTTTCAAAAGCCTACCATGTTTCATGTCATTCAGATGCTGTTTTCTTTCCAAACACTGTCACATCAGGTCTGTCAGACTCAAATGTGTTGATTGGTTGTCAACATCAGCCGCAGTTTAAAGCTCAGCATCCTGTCATCCACTCATCACTGCGTTAGTGTGCGAGTCCGTTCTTTTTTAATATGCTGTGTTATTTCTTGGTGTTAGCAGTTTAAACAATAATTTACAAATGCTTGAGGTGATCTTGAGACCCCTTAAAACAGTGAAGTGGTGGCAGTCGCCTCCTTTAATAGCTTTTCCACTCTCTCCAACAAGTGTTTATTTGTTTGTGGGTGACTGGAGGTGAAAAGAGGCACCGGGTGAATGAGTGGCGCAATGAGGGACTTGGGCCGAGTCAAGAGCTTTTTATGTTCTGGCAGATCTGAGTCTGGCTGATTCAACTGCAGGAGACTGCCAACATCTTCAGATTTTTTTTCTTTATTCTTGCCTTTTGGATGTCTTTATTTTCTACCTACTTTTGTTTTTTTTCTTTGACATTCTCAGATTCTTATTACCTTTTAACTACTACTGACTCTGTTCCTTTTTTCTTTATTTTCTGAATTTCCTTGTGTATACTTTTCCCACTGTTCACTACTTCAGTCTTTTATTGTTCCGCTTTTTCCCCCATTTTTATGTCAATCATTCTTGATACTCCTTGTTGCTAGCTGCTGTCTCTCCTCTCATATGCCCTGTGTTACTGATGTTGTATCCAGACAAAAGCCTCCTTTCCTGGGCTTGATGCCAGCCAGGTTAGCCCCTCTCTTTTGCTGGACCCCTGGAGGTGTCAGATTAACTAGTGACAGAATCCCTTTTCTCTTAAAAAAAAGAGTCTGGGGGCACTATGGCAACCACAGCTATTGTATAGGCCAGTTTACCTTGTGGTTAAACTGTGAAGATACGGAAGTAGAACCTTTCCAAAATATTGAGATGTACGTTATGTGTTTTTAACTCCTGAAAAATCTAATGTGAAGATTGTATCAGGTTATCTGACATAAACTGTTAATGAAATCTAGAGTCTAGAAAGATCCTTTAACGTGTTTTCATTTTAGATGTGTGCAGTGTTTTTTGGACCCTTTTAAGGACTGGCGCAGGGCCATAAAGAAATGTTCAATGGGCCGGTTCTGGCCTGCTGTCTTAAATCCCAATGTACTGGGAACTAACAGCATCTTCTTCTCTGAAACCTCTCTCATCATGTTGTTGTGACTGCCTTCCAGAAATGTACAAAATATTAATATATTTCAGGATCTGACAAATTTATAGTTAAGGTTTGAGGTTTTGGCACAAACTAGTGGGTTAACAAATACTTTAGTTAGGGCATTTTTGTCTTCGAGGTTAGAGTAATAACTTTGTTATGGATAGGTAATTGTTCACAATAATGTTGATTATTGGGGGTAAAACAGTAAATTATTCTCTCCTATGACAAAATGTAACAAGACGTTTTGTAATCACACTATCTCAATAACTTCTGATGGACAAGCCACGATAACTACAGTGCTACAGTGCTTTGGGTTAGAAAACTATGCAATGATAAATGCACTAACGCTGATAAATATATACGTTCCTGACATCATAATGTGGTGGTAAAATGTGTGTCTTGTGTGTACCAAATGTGATTAATCCAACTTTCTGGTTTACTTCAGTCCTTAAGCTTCCTAATTCTACTCTCATTGGCAGAGAAGAAAACCTTTTTCACAGTCTGTGGTAGGATATTTACTCACCTATCTCTTGTCTTGTTGAAAGAGAAAAGCAAAGAGAGGACCAAGAGCCAGGAAAAAACCACAAACAATTGTTTGGAGGGGGTGGCTCTGTGTAAGGTTTTAGAGAGAGATAAGACAGAAACTAAGAGGGAAATATGTGTAAATATGTAGCCAGATATAAACAGAATAAAATGCAGAAAGAAAGAGGCAGAAATGAAGTGAGAGAGGGTGATCTGCATTGTGGCCCAAAGCTGAATGCTGTCTTTATGAGCAATAGTTAAAAAGACACTGAGGCGTGAGTCGCTGTAACCATAGTAACTTCCCAGGAGCCCTGTGACGGACGGATAATAGAGTGAGAGAGAAGTTCCTTTTCTCTTCTTCACCCCTCCTTCCCGCCCTCTCACTTGTTCTCACTTCCACTTCTCTCTTGGGCAGTTTGTTGGATCTTCACATCTTATGGGATTTTCCTTGACTCAGCTAGCCTGTTTTTTCCTTTTATGTGCGCTCTGAAGTTTGAATCCCAGCCCAGCGAAGCCTGCTCCAGACAACTGTTGCCATAATTGCTTGTTGTTATCTTTCGTCACTTTTATGGACTCTCAAAACAGTTTGAGGACTTTATTTTTGTGCATTCAGAAGGCTGTTTGGTTTAGGCACAGGGAAAAATGTGCTCTAAAGGCACTGTCTCAGCCCGTGATTCTTTTGTCTACATTTCAGAGGCTGTGCTGTCAAACCATGGTGCTGCCCCTGAGACCAATCGGCCTGAGAATATGCAATGCTTAACAGTAAGTGTCATCAGACTGGTTTTATTTTCTATTTGTATATGTCTAAGGAAAGGTGAAGAGAACTTAAATTGTTTTCTGTTCTGTGTGTGGGTATGTGAACTAGAATAAGAGAAATACTGTGGAAGTTGAGTGGAATGGAGTGTAATAATGCTATCGCTTCATTTAAATCAGACGTGAGAAAAAGATGAAATTTTGTCAAGAACCTAAACAATACAGTTGGATTGGATTAAACCTTTTGAAGAAATTGCTTCATTTGCATGGAATTGAAGTTTTTCTCTATGCATGACCTATTGATTTTTATGGTAGTCATGTTATGTGTTTTATGTGTTTTTATTTATTGCGTTTCCTCTGTATGAATATGTCTAATAATACATATGAAGTAGTTGACTTGCGTGGCATTGCTCAAGCCCGTCATGCATAAACATGCCTTCAGTAAGACATTTACTGCATGAATTCCATGTTACACATTCTCAGCAGCCATAGCAACTAATTGAATCATGCATTTGAGCTTGGAGCAGTGAATAGAGCAGGATGTCGTTTCTGGAAAGACAATATTTGTCAAAATGCTTGCTTGCATATGAGTCACATGTGGAGCAGAATTGTGGTCTGTAATAAGAAAGAAGAAAGGAAAATTGTGAAGTCAGTTTTTCTTGTCTATACATGGTTACCACTAGTACTTTTTGTGTTCTAACATTGTTGACTGCATGGCAGTGAGTAAGGAGCAATAACTGGTAATACTTTTACCCTCTTTTTTTCTAGTGGTCAGTACTCAGTGTAGTCTTTTTTTACAAGACTGTAAGATGTAAGATGAGGTTCATGTTGTGAAGCCAGTTTTGGATAACTCCTAGCGGAACATTTTAGTACAACAACCAAGCTGCAGCCTTTGATATGTGCACTTTATAAGCCACACTGTTAAAAATAAAAGTGTGGCAGCAAACAGTTACCTTTAAATTAAGTTTTTTTTTTTTGGTAAATTTCAAAATATTTAATAAGCAACGAACCACATAAAAATTAAGTTATTTTTAGGGTGTGGCTTCTTTAAATTTTAGCACAATGTTGCTAATGTACACATTTGTTTATGGTCAAGATTAGACCATCAATTTATATACAGTTCTGTATATATTGGCAAAATGTAGCTAAGTTGGGAAGCAGGTCAATGAAACTGCTTCCTTTCCTCTGCAACAGCATATAAATAACTCTACAAGCAGAGAATCATGTCACTGTAATATGGAACCGATCATTTCAACTACTTAGACATTTTACTGCACTGTTTACCTACAAGATCTCCCTGTTGCAATCTTCCAGGATTATTTTAAATTGTTTTTTTGATTTGTCTTTGCATTTTAGATATGTTTTATGGAAACTAACTGTAAAATAACAAATATATAAATACCATAATTTAATTAAAACTGTATAGTAAGTTAACTAATTTCAATTTCAAAATAAGATAAAAAATAAAAACTGTCTAGAAAAAGAGTAGATTCATAAAGTGTTGAAGTACACATTTGTACTTAAGTGTTACAATGTAATGTGCTTAAAGGCTTAAGAAGCCTTTCTGATGCATTTCTTTTCTCTTCAGCAAATCAAATCAATCTTTGATTTTTTAAATTACTTCAATATTCTTATTCTTTGACAGAAAGTTGCCTGAAACTAGATAGCTATCCTGGTCTAATTGTGCTAATAAGCAGTATGTCAAAACCGTTGTTACTTATTATACAGATTAAAATACTTTATGTTAGTAAAGTTTGTATAAATATGAAATGATTGAAAAAGGGTGTTCAATGCTAATACAATGAAACAACCATTCAGATGATATTACTGGCAGAGGATCATCTCTGTCTTTATTGCCTCAGTCATTTGACCCTTACTTTAGTGACACCAGGGATAGTATTGCCTTCTTGGCTCTGAATTCAGCATCATTTCACTTGCTTTTGTTCACACTATAGCTGTGGGGAGAAATGTATTCCTCCAATGTTTGCTAATCCTACTGGGTCCTGAGTCGGTAAGTTGAGTTGGAATGACTTTCATGGAAAATTGACTCTGTCTCCTGTTCTGCAAGATGGCAACCTGGGTAATAATTTAGCAAATTCACTTTTACATGTTAAAATGCATGTGTGACATATTTATAGGTGGGCAACTTTTGTTTAAAAATAGAGGAAAAGTCAGATAGCACCCACCGTATGAGACATGTAGTACCTTCCCTTCACAGGAAATAGTTGTTTGTTGAAAAGGTATCAAACAGATTCCAATCAAACAAAAGGTGTGTCTGATTTATAGCAGATAGTAAGAAAATACAGCATTTCAGTGTAAGCTGTAGCCTAATAAAACATACCAAGAAACCTTAAGTACAGAGACTGTATTAAACCACAGCCACACATGGTCGAGTCTGCTGCAAGAGAAATGCCCCAACCTGTTCCAGACTTTGCTGTCACAAACAAGCAGGAACTCACACTTAGAAGTGCAGCCATGAACCAGCTTTAAACGAATCAGCTATGTAGAGTAGATTAATTCGGCAAACAGATAATAAATTAAAATTATGGGATTTATCATATAAACAATGTAGGTATGAAATTAGGCGGCCTGGTAGCAGAGTGGTTAAGGCAGAAGGCTGGGACGCAGGAATAGCGGGATCGATTCCCAGCTGAATCACCCAGCCCACCCCCCATACCATGTGTGTCCCTGAGCGAGACACCCAGCGCTAGCTCCCCGAGCGCCGCCTGTTGCTGCTCACTGCTCCCCCCAAGGGGGGATGGGTTAAATGCAGAGAATAAATTTCGTTGTAACATGCAAAAATGTATCAATGATAAAATAAAGTGGCTTCTTTTTCTTCAGAAAATGAGATCTTAAATTTGGTAATTTGCAGCTGCTCCCTGAAGCTGCTGGAATGGTCAGCACTCCCCAGCAGAAAATAAATCACAATATATATTTCAAAAGCAATCATTTAAATAGCTACTTTAGCTACACTAGCTACACCTTACAGTTACTGATGAGCATTGCGGCAGGTTCTTAATTTGAAAATAACGTATGATTTAGAAAAATAAAACAACTGCAAGGTTAAATGCCAACCATACAAAAATAAGACGTTTTTCTCAAATAGGTTGAATTCCAGCAAGATAATGTATACTATTAGTATCATTTTATTAGAAGAAATGAGGGTTAATGGTTATGGCTTAGACTTAAACTCCTGGAGTGGAAATTTAAGCCTATTCAACAGATCAGTGTGTCACTGAAATGTATCCTTGCATTCTTTTTAAACACTCCAGGATGTGAAGTCTGTGGAAAGCAGTGGTCATATGGAGTTACTGTGTTACTGTTAATAGGCTTGGACAAGATTAGACAAAGGAGCTCACTTTCCGTTCACCTTTCACACACTCTTCATTTTTCAACATGTGACTAATGATCTTATGTGGCGCTGTTTAATTTGACCCTGTGGATTTATTATGTTGTTTTGTGATACATTATACCTGACACCGTTTATCACAAGCCTTTTTTACAGATTTATAACACTCCTAGCACTGTTGAAGTCCTATATAACATGAACGGTAGAGCAATGATGTTATGCAGCTTTTTTAAAAGAAAAGATTTGCATCTATATTTCTCAGTACTCCTTTACTTTCCGCTCTCTTCCCTCCCATCTCTCCCGTTCCTCTTTATCTCTGGGTGAATCAGAGTAACAGATGATTGTGCAGTTTGTGTGGGATAGTCTCAGGGCAGAGTTAAAGGAGGGGGGGGGGACACATTCAAAGACTAAATTAAGAGAGAATGGAAAACCTTTTAGACTTTCTCCTCTTTTCTGTACCTATTTTCTGTTGCCTTGTCCTTGCTCCTCTAGTCTGTTACGTATGTCCTCCTTGACTGTTGAAGCCTCCTCTTCCTCCTCCTCCCTCTTTTCACCCCATGGCCATCACCTTTAGTATACAAAGAGCTCTGTGGTATCACTAACTGCCCACTCTTTACAAACTCAAACATTTTTCAGTGTTTGATGATGGCCTTACACGTGAATAATTTCAGTGATTTACAAAGGGCTTGTTTAAGGCTTTGGACACTTGGATGTTGGTGAAGATAATACTTGATATCCACAAAGGAATGCTGCTCAGAAAACCCACAAGGCTATTTCAAGCACATTTTCCTATCTACTGACTTCACTTTTACAACTTTCATCAGCCTTTTCACTCACACTCCTATTACTGCGTGCTTCTTATATTAAGATAAGCAACACATGTTTTGGATAAATAATGCTTTAAAATGCCACAGCAATCATATTCTGTTATTTCGCTTCTTTTGGCTGCATTTTGAGTGTATCCAAAATAGCTTGTATTCTTGGGGTTTGCTTTTTAAGATGATGTAGCCACGAATTGCTGGCATTTGGGATAAATACTGGTCATGATCAAGGGAGTGTACTTTTGTGATGTGAAAAGGTATGCCTTTGTGACAGCATTTAAACCATTCCTTGTGTTATTTTGATTTCACTTTATACCAGTAATCATCTGCAGCAGAGGTTGCGTCCGTCTCTTCATTTGCCATGTTAGCATTTAAGATACCAATTATGTTAACAAAGAAAAACACCAGACTGCTCGTGTCATTGGCCAGGTTGCAGAGAGTTCATAAATATTAACAGTAGATGCACCCTGAACAACATGTCCCTTTGCACCACTTTGCTTGTCAGCTAACATTAGCTTCTAAACCATCTCTGTGAAAATGGGTCTGACACTTCTGTGAGACATAAAAGATGGGAAGGAATGGTGAGGTCAGCTGAAAAGAGGATAGTGAGGTTGGATTTTCTGGCCAGCATCTCAGAATAAATGAAGAATGGTTAGTTTTATTGTCATAACATATCCCTTTGTGAGTATTTTAAGCCTAGGTTCCTGGCTGCTGCTAACCTTCATCTGTTTTCTGTTAGATGCAGGATGTATGTAGTGCCTATCCTTACTGTTTGCTCTTATGCTCTGTTTTTTTTTCTTCCACAAATGTTCATGGTCACATCACAAAATAAATTGTAATAATTTGTGTCTACACAACCATTGAGTACAGCAGTGAAACTAGTTTAAAGTTACTAGTAACTAGTTTAGTAAAACTACTGACATTCAGTTTAGTTCTATGTAGTTTTATTTAAACTGCAGCAAATTGTACTTTGAAGTGCACTAATCTGTGAAATAAAAAGTTAATTAATTCGACTTATGGATTTATGAGGCACTCAACTCAATTTCAGTGAGCTTTGCCTAAAGCTGAAACCATGGGGCTGCTTTGGTTTTGTTGTCACTTCATTGTGTCACCTCCAACCTGTTGTAGTCGCAGTTATGGATCCACATGCTGAACTTTTACTGTTTGGATTTTAGGTGCAACTTCAGCTCTGACCCTGAGCTTGGCCTTAGACCTAGCTTATGTATTCATTTGCTCGAGGTACGCCTCTTCTTTGATAGCTGTTTATTCAGGTCAGAAGGAGACAGAGAGACTGACAGAGAAAGAGAGAGAGATCCCACACTACTAAAGAACAGATTGGCCTCGTCTGGCTCCTAGACAAGCTTTTCAGACTCTTCTTTCACTCCTCTCCCTAAGACATGCTTTCTTCTCTCCCTTTCTTTTCTCTCTCTAATCCGTCCTTCTGCCTATTTAGAGGTGAACAGCGCAGCGTGAATGAGAGAGAAAGTGTTTTTTGTGTGTTTGACGGGTAACCCTCGCCCTTTTCAAAAGGCAAACAGAGAAAAGCTGCCATTACTACGGGCATGAAGGGATCTTAAGACAACGGCCTTTTCTGTCACTTTATTAGTATTGTAGAGACTAGGGCAGCATTGCTCTTCTTTCACCCCTCCTTTTTCTTTGTCACTTCTCTCTCCCTTCTCTGTCCATGTTTCATTCCATGAGCCAGACATCCAAAAGATAAAAAGCAAGGGAATTAATGGGGTTGCTAAGGGTTAGACTGGCCACTGTTTTAGCTGTAATATAGCAGCCTTTTTCCCGTAGTGCTGCTAAAGTGTTTGTTGTTATCTTTTGCACATTATCACCCTTTTTCCCATGCATGCAGATATAAAAAAAAAACAGTTGTGTTTGGAAAACTGCAAGAGATGTGAGAGACGGAGTGAACAGACCTGCACATTTCCGTACTGTATAGTCATAAGGCCGAGGGAGAGCAGCTGAAAGGAAAAGCAGAGGAAATATGGAAGTTGAAAACATAACAAACAAGTATAATGTCTGGACGGAGACTGGGGAGCATGGGAGTTAAGGTGGAAAAACTCTGATGAGGTGTGAAGTGTGATTGAGGTGTGTGTATGTGTGCAAGTGAGGTATGTGCCCCAGACAATACTGCTATCATTCTCTTTTGTTGGGAAAAGGGTTCATTAAAAGTCACACCCAGAGGTTAAAAGCAATGAAACATTTCCACCATGTAAGTATGGTCTGGTCTGCGTTATAGGTTTTGATACTCTTGTCCACTCACTCATTTCTTTTAAGTCCTTCTCATCCTGTCTGAATCCTGCCTTTTCCTTATTCATACATGTTTCACTTGTGCCACCTACATGAGTCACTACAGTTTATATTTGCAAAAGGCTGAGTGCTGTAGCACCTCTCACAGCCTTATAGTGTGGACTCAGGAAGCAAACTGGCCTTATCGGGGGCAGACACACAAAGCTATCCTGGCTGTCGGGTGGCGAGGTATGCATAAGTGCATGTGTGCATGCGCATCTGTGTATGTGTGTCGAGAGGGAGGGCAGTGGGAGGCACTTCCTCCTATTCTTCTGCTGTTGAAGAGTTCCCATGAGCGCCCCTGCCAGGAGCTACAGTGTGGCCTGAGCAGGCCAAGCCAGCGCCAGTCTCGCCTACATGACGCCACCACACGCTCTCACACAGCTGATCTCAGGCACTGCTACAGCTGCTGCTGTTCAGGCCACAGTGCAAGAAGCTGGACAGTTTCATCGCAGACAGAAGAAATGCAGGAAGATAAGAGAAAAGAAAAGATAACGGACAGAAGAGTCGACTGAACTGAAGTTTGAAGAGGAAAATAAAAACAAACGTGTAAATGAAACAGCAGGTACAGACTTGCAAAAACTTGGAATGCGTAATGTGTATTGATGACTGGAGTAACTACTAAAAACGTTGGAAGAGTGCAGCTGTAGGTCAGTGGCAGAGTGACGGCAATCTTGCATGAAAGCTATCGGGATCTATCAAGAAAATTCAGTTAAGACTTATCTGAGGAAAGCTGATGGAGGACGGAGGTCAGGTTGACTCAAAGAAAGTTTCCAAGGACGATTCTTGTTCTACTCAACAGAACTTTGTCTGTTCTCTGGAAAAGTGAGAGAGAACAGAATTGTTATTTGTAACCATTTCATCTGGACTGTCACCGGGATATTGGACATTTTGGACAGTGCGGCTCTTGGCAGCTGTCACTGTTGAGATGATTCATAACACCCTGAAGTCCACCCAGCTGTCAGAGCGCAGCCCCAGGAGCACCCACTCAGCTGCACAAAGAAGGCTGTGGAGGTACTCGGGCTGCAGAAGGACTGGCCTGGTTGAAAGTCAGCGTCACAGCGTGTGTGTGTTGTCTGCGGATTTGAATGGTGGAGAAGCAGGAGAAGGAAGAGGTGGAGGGGGACCTGTGATGCACACGATCCACGGACTGTGCCACCTCTGCATCGGATGTAGGCTGCCCCAGGTGTGTCTGTGTTACCGATAAAGAAAAAGTTAAGAGGAAAAGTGCATCTAGCAGTGCAGTAGCCTGTCATAGTGAGTGGGAGGCTAAATGTAGTTAAGTAAGTTTGACAGTTACAATCTTTGCTTAGTCGCTAATTTCTAAATCCGCAAATCTGTAAAATGCAAAGGCTGCAAAAAACAAATTAAAGTGGTGTTAAAAATCACTTTCAACAACATGTCCAATACATTATTTTCTAACAAATGTAGGAGATCTAAAGGAATGTTTTCATAGAGGGCAAAGACAAAACATTTCTTATGTTATTTATTCCCCACATAGTGAGAGAACGATCTAATGGAGGGAGAAAGCAGGAGTGGGCGATGGGAGATGTGTGTGTTTGTGTGTGTGTGGATTGGTTCTGTGCAACATATTAACCCACATGACATTGTCTGACCTATTGTGTGTGTGTGTGTACAGTATTTCAAACAGGTTTGCTAGATTTCATGCTTATCTGTCGGCAGTTACCTCTGCTGAACAAGCCAAACATGACATATACTTTGAACATCAGAAGCAGATGGATCTTGGCTTCATGCAGCCATGTGTGAAGGGGCAGCGGAGCACTGAGGCATAATGTGAAACCGAAAAAAAATCTTTTGCACACATGCATGTACACATACTGTACACTCCTGGCTTACACATTGGTTTCTACCCATGAAATTTCTAAATGTATTTCATGTTAAAATCTAATCTTTTAGTCTCATAAATTCCTCCAAACTCCCTTTGGCTGAATTATTAATTCCTCAATAATAAATATTTAATGCATACAGGGACTTTTCCCAGTCGTTTATCTTCATTATTCCTCTGTAATATGGCTTGTGATTGATGCAGTGGATAAATCACTTAAAGAATTAGTTCATTCTATTATTCGAAAGCTAGTCTCCGCTTTTCTGCTCCAGTTTGAAAATAATCCCTCTGCTTTCTTTTACAAGTGCTAAAGGAAGCATGCTTCTCCCACACAGTCTGCAGGGAGTCCAAGTAGTTTTACTCCACTGTGCTTACAAATTGAATTAAAGCTCTAAAGGCTCTGGAGTTTGGATGAATCAGTCTAAATTAGGCAGCTCTGTGAGTGTTATCAAAAAGGACACAATGTCCAAAGCAGCCCCTAAATAGACACAGACAAGGGTGGATACAAACGTACAGACAGACTGATGGTGTATGAGATAAATCTCTCTTCATTTTCCGTCACAGTCTTGGCTTGTCTTAATTTTCTTTCACATATTAAGTTTTAATCTGATCCATCAAAACGTTCTTCACTATGGCTCAGTGGTTGTTTTTCTTCCTTAATCCTTTTTTCACAGCAGCTGTTCTTCTATTTGTCGTTGTCATCTTCTCTGTCAGAGCTGCTTCTCGCTCATCTGTTTTATTCCTTGTTATAGTCTTTTGGTCTTTCTCCACCTGCAGCTACTTTCTTAGTTTCTGTGTGTGTGTCTCATTCCTTTCTTTCTCTCCTGTTGCTGTTTTTCTTCGGCCAGACAAAAGGGTCATAAGTGTATATTTGTCTGTCTGTATGAACAAATACACCCAGCAGTGCAACAATTTTCACATACATAATGAGGACATGTGCATTGCGGTGCGTGTGTGTTTGTGTGTGTGTGTGTGTGTGTGTGTGTGTGTGTGTGTCTCAGCTTGTGTTCCCAAGCCTCTGAAATGCTGTATATAATTTCTAATTATATAAAATATAAATTTACTACTTAACGTCCTATGGGTTATGTGCTCATTTCAACTCAGCAGTAATTACAATAACACCATGTAACTGATGGCATTGACGTTTCAGACGTATCAGAGAAGGTACATGTTTTACCAAAGATGGTTCACAATCCTGGTGACAGGTAACAAAGCCTGCTGTTATTCTCTGTAGCATGACAGTTACATTTTCAGCGGTGTCAGTGTGGAGGTAGTCTGAAATACAGACGCATTTTAGGGACTCAAGGCTAGAGAAATGTGGTAAAACAGTACGACACAGGACGTATAAAATCAGTGGACTATAAGAAACCAGAATCATACCCGACATTTTAGGGTCATCACAAGCTTCAGGCCCCTGAATAATTTGCCATATTTCTCCAAGTAGCTGGATCTCAGTTGTGGGTAGATTTTGTAATTCACCAGCAGTTCTCTCTGTGCTGTAGAAAAGAAGATAGAGATCGGGGCTGGATGTGTGTGTTTTAGGCCCCTGGTTGTCAGCAGATGAGACTGGAAAAATTTGATGTTTTGGATGGAACTTTGTTTACTTTGGCTCGGATCTTTTGCGCACAAGTACCGAATGTTTGATGATATAAGGCGCAAGAGAGACAACGGGAAAGAGCCATCAGCAGTCATTTTTCACATACAAAATAAATACAACCATTACATATGAAATCTATGATATTATTTTCATAAGATTGATACCATACACGTTGTAACACTTTACAATCCTTACTCTCTGGAGCTGCTTACATTTATATAGTCCATATAATGGTCCATGATTTACTGTAAAACTCTATTTAATAAAGTATAGATGTAAATAAATGGGCAATCTGCTTTCTCTAGATTCAGTATATACATTTTTTCATCAACTAATAGCCAAAAAATGTCTTTCTTTAATCTCTTTGCGTTGTTTTTCCCACTAACTCAGCTATCTGGGTTCACCAGGAAATTGCTGTCAAGACAGTTTTAATAGGAAGCAGAATACAAATCTCCTTAATCGTCCTGTAGGAAGGAAGTTGATTGTTCTGCCTAAATCTACTTTCAGTTGCTAAGGTAGTGGGGAAGAGAGAGAAAGGTCCTGTCCTGCTGTCACAAAACAACTCTGTATGTCTGATTTTTCAGGTGACCATCCTTCGAGGAGAGGATGGCTATGGCTTCACCATCTGCTCAGATTCACCGGTGAGGGTGCAGGCTGTTGATCCAGGCAAGTTTTGAACGCACACGTTAGTAGAGATGAAACTTTCTCCAAGGTTGGTTGTTAAAATATTGAGGTGTTTTGGACCTAAATCATTTGATGATGGAATTCTTCGGCTTCCTACCGCAACGTCTATTTATTTATACAGATTACATTTCAATGGCAGTATACATTGTAGTATTAGTGGTATAGTTATATCACATTTTACTCTAACTGTTGCTTTAATTTCAGCTTTATGTTGGTTGTCCTCAGACTCACACTATAAAACCCTAAAGACAATCAGCAGGGTGCTGCGGTTAATAGGGAAGCCGTGTGTGAAACTGGCAGGTGTCTGCCCCGTGGCCACATCTGTGAATAAAATGCTGAATCTTGAGCTTATCGTGTTGTTACTGTCTTACAGATTTTTTTTTCTGTCTGTCTTTTTTTGACTCTGGCAGGAGGACCAGCAGATCAGGCAGGTCTGCAGCACTTGGACACTCTCCTGCAGCTAAATGGTCAGCCAGTGGAGCAGTGGAAATGTGTGGACTTGGCTCATGCTATCAGGTATTCATTATTTAGGATTCAAGATTCAAAACACTTTATTAATCCCAGAGGGAAATTGTTTTGCCTACATACAGCCGTTAGGTTTTCATGTATTTATTCCTAAAGCTTCTTAAATATAGACACTAAATTCACATTCAGATTTGTATCATTATTGTTCTTTCCCTTAACAGAAACAGCGCCAATGAAATTACAGTGGTGGTGTGGCGCACCGGTCCCTCAGCTAAGCCTAATTTTGAGGGCCTCATCCACCGGCCCTCTTACAAGCCTTCCACCTCTAACTATGATCCCCCCTCACCGCCTACACGCAGACGTGCACCAGATCTTAGCACAAGCAAAACCCCACCAGCTGTTCCGCCTCTACCAGCTCACCACCGTGCCACTGCCACTCGCAGGCTGTTGGTCAACGGCTCTGAAGCTGGAAATAGTGGTCTAGGTATGGGGACCCTGGCGTGGGGGGCGCAGGGAGGGTCAGCCGAGGAGCTGGATGGCAAACCTCGACACCTCCACCACCCTCACACCGCCACACTTAAGGGTACCAGGGTAAAGGCATCCAACGGTGACAACTACATCATTCTAGCGCCCATCAACCCTGGAAGCCAGGTACCGCAGACTGGTGGTGGGCTGCATCTTCATCATCTTCTTCGTCCTCCTCATCCTCACCATGGTCATATGGTGGCTCATCCTAGATATGTCTCCTTACCTTACATACCTGGTGCTGATTGATAGATAGTAGGAGTGTGTATATAGTACGTCTGGGCCATTTGGGTTGCTGTTGTCTCACTGATGTGTGTTTGTCAACATGTTTTTCTACATACTACATGCATTATTTATAGTTTGATGTCATGTAGATATGGATTAATAGGCTGAGAAGCGAGAGGAGACAATAACATAAAATATAGCTGTTGATAATTCATTATATGCCTGTACTATGTAAAGGTTTTGCAATATTTCATTGATTATATTCTATTGTATCAACTTAGTCATATTAGAAAAACAATGCACATGTTACTGACACGATTTATGTTACAGAAAACCTGTAGATAAATCATCTGGGTGCCACAGATTATACATAAATATTATAAAAACAAATCAGAACAATTAGTTCTGGTAAGAAAGATAAATAATTTCACAAAAAAGTACTTTAACACATACTTCAGTATACCATCCGTGTACATGCACAGTATGACATGTATATGGTCTTTTATAAAGCATATACTTATTTCTGCTTCCACTGTATTTGAGGAAAAACCTTTGGTCATAAAAATAAAATAAAGTAAACTTATTAAATCAAAAAGGGCTGAACTTAATTCCTCAGCTAACCCAGTAACAATACAATACTAACCTATTAACTACCTCAGGGTAACAAACAACTGAACCAAAAGATTCAGGATGTGAACGGGACCCTCCCTGCAGCTGTGCCCTCTTTCTTTTACTTGAGACAGTCTGCGTTCAACTCACAGTTTCTTAATAGTTTCTCAAGACTTCCTAAACATATCTAGCTAACTAAGTCTTTCAGTTCATTGTTAAATTGTTTTATTTTCATATCCTTCCTCTGTTTGGTTGCTAATGACTGTGTCTGTGTCTAGAAACTGTGTGTGTTTGTGCGTGTGTGTGTGTGTTGCTGTTGTTGTCTGCGTGTGCCTCATTCAGTGCCCATCTTCATCTATGAATTCTTTTCAGGTTCAGTTAAGGGACATTGCTGTGTATGGCAAAAGCAAGTGTGTTGTGGGCAGCGTGAGGAACAGAAGCTGATTCAGAGGATTGACAGACAATGTAATGAAAGAAGCATTGTATGGTGGCCTGGCAGCAATTAAAAAAGTATTAGCTATACACGTCATAATAGTGAACAAACATCCCCGTTAAAACAGCCACCGTTTCTATTCCAAACAAATAAAGGGGGCAGGGATTTGGTGAGATTTTTTGGTGGGCACTGCAGCCTAAATATATCGAAAGCCCTGTGGAAATGGGTCATGTTGGTGACTTATTGCAGTGTCGCAATACTTTAGAAACAGAAGGCCCACTCTACAGAGAATATCAGTCAAAAAACTAGCAGAAACTCATGCTAGTTATGTGATTATAAATATTTTGTCCGAATCTTTTTGTCTTTAATCCCTCAGCTGATTGTAATTTGTTATGACATGTAGAAACCATTACTGGCTCACTGAGTCCAGCACAATTCAAACCGGCTCAGCTGAGTCCTAGAAGCTAAATCCAGAGTCATGTAAGTAATCACAGATGATAATGTCCGAATTGGTCGACCGAATTCATAGAAAAGCAGTACAGAAAATGAAAGTGTAGGACACAAATAGTACAGGAAGTAAAGTAGAATGATATGTCTTCTGTAATACAGAGGAAATATGTGTCATGGCAACTCAACTTTATTGGTACATATGTTCGGATGAATTATAATTCAATAATCAATATGCTATTAATTTAATAATAAAACTATTATATATTGTATATCTACATATATTAATCTGAGATTTTATTTCATTTTAAGGTACATTTGTTTTATTCTGCTTTCAGATCTTGAGGCCTGTTTACCAAGACAACCAGGGAACATTAGGTAAGACAATCACCTTATGTAATATTATTAATATATATATATGTAATTAATATTATAATACCTGTTTGGCTAATTCTACAGTAAACTCTTAAACAGTTTAAATTCTGTTCTTCTTTTTGACTTTCAGTCTCCAATTACCATTAGTTTGACGCTTGCTTGGCGTTTTCTTTGGCAGCTGTTTAATATCAGCTCAACTGATGAAGTACTTTAGTTAAGCACTGTTGTGTCAAATACTATACATATATTATACAAAGAAGTGAATAAGTCTACTTTTGTGTGAGAGAGAATGTTTATAGCAAACATTTGTACTGCGACAGCATCTGAAGCTAAGAGCTAACTAGCTTGTAATGTTAAAAGAACAAAACAGAACTTCAGATCAAAACCTCAAAATTAATTCATTTAATTTGGACTGTGCCAATATTCTGGAAATTATTAGGGGTAAATATACAGCGTCGGCAGGTTGGCTGAGCTTAACTAGGACTCTACAAGACCCAGACGCAGGTGTATTTTATGAGGTGGGACCCAGTTGTTCAGTTGGTAGAGTCTTAGTCTATGAACCCCACAGTCAGTGGTAAATTCCTGGTTCCTCCTGGCTGCATGTTTTTGGTGGCCAACACACAGAAACCCCAAAGTTTGAATCAACAATCAAGAAACTTATTATATATCATTGTTATTGCCACCTTTGAACAGAGCCACGTTAGCAGTTTCCTGCTGTATATAGTCTATAGTCTATGATGGGTTACGCTAACCATACATACACGTGCACAGATATGAGCTTAGTATTGATATTTACATATCATATTATTGGAATGAATAAGCATGTTTACCATGATGTGGAACTATTTAAGATATTGCTGAGCTTAAGCTTGATGATCTTTATGCTCCCCCCCTCCCCTTTTTTCTTTTTCCACAGCTGCCAGGTTGTACCCCACACGGCAGGCCTCTGTTCCACAGCCCCAGACCGGTGGTGGGGGTGCTTTTTCTGGAGGTGTGAGTGGCAGCAGCAGCAGCGGTGGTGGGGGTTTCTCCAGCCGTACTGGCTTCTTACGACGGTCTAACAACTCCAAGACAACAAAATCGTCGTCTACCTCCACCAGTGCTGTCTATCAGCAGAGCGCCAACTTTGCCAATTACCAGAACTGTACCATTGTCCGCTCACACACTCCTCATGGCAATTATGGATATGTCAAAGTGGCACCCAAGATACTTATCTTCCCCATTTTTGTTCAGGTGAGCCAACATACAGTATGTGTGTGCGTGTGTGTTTACAGTTGTCATTGTTGGTGGTTTAACGGTAAAGGCTGATGCATTTTCTTTTGCACTAATGTTTAGTGTTCATTACGTACATTTCAGGGAAACGGTGTGAATCATTTTAGAGTGCTGAAAGACCTTTTGCTCGACCCTGACCCATTGTCACAAGGGCCTAATTATCACCCATAATACATATTACGTATGCTAATTTTATAGCACAGTAAACTGTTTATCAACATGAGATGTCAAACTGAACCCAATATAAAAAATCCTACTAAAAACACACAAGTTCAGTTATGTACAAAAATTCCCAATTCTAGAAGTGGAGGCAAGTTATGTTAGGTCATCTGTTATTGCAACATAAGTGCTCTCATTTCATTCCTCGTGTACAGCACTATACTGCTACTGTTTAATTAATATCATGTAGAAAATATGTGTGTAACCAAAGAAGACCATTGTGATGGTACGTTTTTAGCCACTGTAATTGTGTACTTTCTGCACAGGTGACACATTGGCATGTTTCAGCAATTTAAAATGCAGATACTGTGGTGGTACTTCCTGTACGTTCATATAGAATGTGACACCCTGACCCTGCTTCACGCAGTATGCAAATGTTCCCCGTCAAACCCTGGACTTCAGAGGAAGTTCCCTCCTCCCACGTTGCTGTTCTAATTCATTTTCAGTGTCATTGTTGTACTCAGAACACCATACTGCGTCAGACTTGCACCTTGCTCTTTCCCTTAGTGAAAAAGTCTTTGCTATTTAGCTGATCATTTGGATTTGTGAGCCAAAATGGAATTGGTATTGAAACTTTTTATTAGTTAATAATGAATACAACAGTTTTCTTTTGAAAGATGTTGAAAGTGTAATAATAACAGGTGTGTGTGGCCTCAACATGTAGTCTAAAACTTCTGCATCTTTCTAATCTTTTGTGGTTGTACGTCCAGCCTCTGGACCTGTGCAGCCGAACACTCATCATATCTGAGGAAATGATACTACATGAGAGCAAACATCACTCTCTTAAGGTAAGTGTCATCAGTGTGGTAATGGTTCTTATATGCATGCACATCTTTGTCTGTGTACGTGATGCTTGTGTGTTCATGTGTAATTATTTCTGATACGTGCATAATGCATAATCAAAAAACAAACATGAGAAATGCAAAGACATTGTATAAAGAAAATGCAGGATGATATCTTGTGGAAAGATTTCTGGAGGAAAGAGGAAACAAATAGTCTTAGTTCTTGAAAAGAGTTTTATAATTTGATGTGTGTAGAAAGACTGAGGTCCTCTCCTCTCCTCTCCTTATAGGGAGGAGATATCTGAACATCTGTACATGTGTGGTGAATTTGTAAATACTTTGAACTATCAGGTCCACATGAGTCAAGGCAAATGAATAATTGATGAAGCAGGAGAGAGTCAAGATCTGCCATGCATCAAAAGAAGGAGCTCGTTCCATGAATACAATAATAATGATTCTTTCACAATATGTTATGTTCTTCTTACTAGAATAATCTGCATTAAAATAACATCTGGTTAAGCACAAATATGTAATATGTTTGAAACAAAGATTTCCTTTTTTTCTGATTTCCTTGTACACTAATTTGCATATGAACACAAACTGGACTGCATTTCAGATTATTATTAGTTACTTTACTCTAACTCTACAGCAACGTGCAAGAAATTTGCACAAAATAAACAGTGGAATCAATATTTTGAACAATCCTGTCAACAGAATCATGTCTGCAGGGGAATTTAGGCTGTACTCTATGTGGGGAAAAAAAGAGCATGGTACTGAATCAAGATCTTGCCACAGCACTTTAATTTGCCCTCTCAGATAATCTTTGCTGTGAGGTGCAGTGAAGTGCAGTGACTGTTGGCACGGGGGGTAAATCTGGCCTCTCTCTGTGGTCATAAAGCAAATATTTAACAGCCAGTGTTTGTCAGGAGGGAGTTTATCCACTGTGTCATTTTATGATAGGACTGTTTTTAATAACTCTCTGTGTTGTTTCAACTTTTACCCTTTGCCCGTCAAAGTTTAAGTCTAAGTCTGCCCTGGACGCAAACACACAAACCCATATAACTTTCATTAGAATCTGAATTATTATCTAATCACAGGAAAAACATTAAACAAATTAGATGATGTGACATTTGACAAATGTAAATAAATGCTGAAAACCTACAAAACAGTCATATACTATGCACTGATGATGGCAATAGCATTAAGACAATGTACAGTCGATTATAAAAATGAATCATATTGATTATTTTATCAACAAAATAATCAGAGAAAACCACTGTTATCCTTATGTTTATAATGCATATACTGTATATACATACACTATTCATGTTCAAAGACCATATTTTAATCTTATCAGTTGTAAAACAGGTTTACTTGACCTTGATGAAGGTTACTAAGACACAAACAAGTCTGCATGTTTGCCTGTGTGAAAACTGTTTGCTGCTTGTCTCTCATATGCTTTGTCCTTTTTCTCTACACTTACTTCCACCCACTCAAACCTACACACGCACATGCCCAAACACTCAAACACACGCACACGCACACACACACAAGCACAAACCACATATTGGCTACAGCTGAAATACCCTCTCTGCTATCTCACCCTTCAGAGGAAGCCACCAATGCAAAAGCATTGTACTGAAACAGTGTATTTACATGAAATCTGCTGTATGCATTTCATGTTGCATGAACGCAGATAAATATCTATCATATAGACATTTGCTCATTACTTTTCATTATTGGTGCTCTGTTATGCTCAATTTAGCACTGTTCTAATAGTTTTATTATTAGCGCAATGCTAGTTGTGTGCTGTCATGACGTGTTGCAAAACTCTGTCACATCTCCAATCTCTCAGGCTAACATTACAAGATCATAATTCATGTTTTGCAATATAACATCTTGCAACAGAATTTGTTGTTTCACATTCCTGCAAACAATGCGAGTTTGAGGTGCTACTGCTTATTAACTTAATGTGTGCTATAACACTGTGCAGGAAAACGAAAAGGGAACAAGAGTTTTGCACTTACAAAATCTGAGCATATACATTTTTGTGTGTTCTCCTGAAATATGTTTTTATTTATTATCAAGTATGTTTTACTGCGTGTGTACTTTATTAGGGAGGATATAAAACAGAAGATTGGTATACATAACAGGCCACACAGGCGTGGGTAGGTTTATATGTTTGACCGTAATATGCCGTATGTGTGAATTTCCTGTGTTAGGACATGAAGCGGCGGAATACTTTTATAGGTGTAAGATTTGTTTACTGCTATGCGCTTGTGCATCTCACTGACTTTCAGATGTGTGTTTGTGAGATGCCATTACTTTATGGTGGAAAGCCACAGAGAGATGTTGTGAAGCTGAAGTAAATCAAGGTTCTTTTTCTTTTTCTTCCTCTACATACTGCTTTTTTATTCATGTTGCACTCTTATTCATTTTCCTCCTCTATCTCTGCCCCACCAATTTTAGGTTACAGTGTTTGTCTACAACGACCTGATGTTGGTGACAAGAGAAGATGAGCCAGGCAGGTGTAACGTGCTTCAGAGTCCCCTTTACCTCAGACAGCTACGACTCCAGGACGGTAAGCAAGCATGCACACTCCTCACACCAAACCCTTGATTTGCCAGGCTATGTGCAAATATCGGACTGTGGCAGAAGAAGTGTAGTGCATTATTTGCGTTGCAGTTTTTCAGATGTGACAGCGCTTAAGTCAGTGCTCAACAGAAACATAATAAAAATAGCTGTAGTCTGTAAATACATATCTAAACAATGTTATCTCTATGTTGCCACAGTTTGTAGATCTATACAAAGACGGAAGAAAGAGAAAACTTAAACACACACAAATTGCACAACTACAATTAAACATACGTCACTATGATTACAGAGATATATTTTCTGTTGAGCCTAATTAGAGGATATTTGGGCAAATGCTGCCCAAGTTCCAGTTGCTTTGTCTTTTTATTTCACTATGGTGTAAACAACCATCTCCTCTGGTCATATGTGGAGAATAGCATGGCCAACAGGGCCACACAAAGCCCAGGCAAGTAAAATAAATAAGGCTCACTGTAAATATCTGTGTTTAGAGGGATGGGCGGAGACATGGGCAAAGTTTTGAGTGATGCTTGGGACAGAGCAAGTGAAAAAGGATACAATTTTAGATCCACAATACTGAAAATGTAGCAGTGCATGGGTAAGAAACAGTTGGTGACTCTCTCTTTCTCTCTGACTATATCAGATCCGCTGATTTTTACACAGAGCAGAAGAGAATATACAAAACAAGTGTGCACATTTAACTCAACTTTTCATGGTTGGTAGTTTTGTTGCAACTTCTTGTTTAATTAATAAGTAGTAGTTAGTTATTTTTTCTTCCAAGATGTTTCTTAACAAACCTGTCTGTGACATAACTTTGGGGTGGGGACAGGAGATGAGCAGCTCTGCTCTTACCGCGGATGTTGCAGGTCTCCTCTGAGCTACATCTGACCTCCACCCTTCACCTAAACAATCAGAGTTCACCAGGGTGGGGATTCAGTAGGGTTTGCGTGTCTGTATGTGTTTCATTAGAGGACACACACACACAGACACCCTGTGTGTGTGTGTGTATCTCCACCCTGCTGCCTGTCATTGTTATTTCGCTTCAGCAGCGTCACTCAGGAAAGAGGCGCCCGGGGATTGTGTTTGTTTCAGCGTGTGTGTGTGTGCATGTAATGACACAGTACAAGTTCAGTAGAGGGGCTTTCCTGTGTTCCTGTTACTCTGATAGTAGACAGGGGAGCGTGGGAAACAGTGACCGTGGTATCAAATACAAAAAAACAAAATGACCATGTGTTAGTCCGAACATACACTCGCTCTTTCAAATCATGTATAGTCAGTCCTGCAAGTGTTAAATTAGCAAGAGAACAATGTACAGTGTTCATACACAGGACTTGTTGCGAGTAAATCTGAATGACAAGAGTGTCATTAGTTTCACCTGGGATACTAAAATGGAAGATTTCAAAAGTCAAGAAAAATATTTATCAGTGTGCTTCTTATGGAGAAGTTTTCATTTAAATGTGACACACTGTAGATACCAATACTATTCTTTTTTAATAGAAACTATAAGCATACTCTCATTTCACTAGCTGTACCACTTCTCCTTTGAAAGTGAGACTTCACAGAGGGTTATCAGCCGTAAACCCAGATCTCTCCTGCTGTGAGGCCAAAGTGCTAAACACCCCAGCACCCTGGTCCTCTAATCAAAAATACCTGAAGTCCTAAACAAGCCCACTATACAGTACTTTTCTGTGTGATAGCACCCTGCTCTGTTTTTGAAGGCCAGAAAGACATTCAACAGTGACCTCTGCTGTTGGTTATGGAATTTTTTAAAAATTCGTTTGTAAATGAAAATTACAGCACTTCAGATGTGTCCCTACATTACATTCTGATTGTGACAACCCCAATAACCCATCTATACACTTTACCGTGAGTGTAATAAATTGTACATACATACATATTGAGTATGTAGATCTGGGTGTGTTTCTATGTACTTTAGAATCACCATTTCAGAAACCTGGTGGTGGAAAACTTATTTACAAGTTATCCACTCTCTGAGCATTATTCAGAAAAATGTTGACGTCACATATTGTAGCGCACATTCGATGCAACATTTGGATCTACTGATTAATAAATTACACCTAAATGTTACACAAGCATTAGATTAAATGTTGCTTATTTACTCCGGAATATAATAAATGAAGGCTTCTTTGGACATGTATAAATGTTCTTCAGTACTAACTTAAGGTAGACTCAAGGTTGAATAAATCATTGTCTTTGTTGTATTTAAGAATTTAAAAATTCCTCTTGGATTCAAGCTGCTGCCAGTCATGGTAATGATGTTGGTTTGTGGTGCATGTGGTGACTTTTAAACTATTATATATTATTATGTATTATATGTAACACATACAGTAGATAAATAAAAAGTGAACATTATCCTAGTGTACAGATTCTGTGGATGTAGTGTGTTTTTTTGGGGCAGTCACTTGATTAAAAGCATTTATCCTGACTCCAGACCTGCAGGCCTGTCTTATAAAGCACTTCCTCCTCAGTGAGATATGGATAGATGTTCATAAGGCTGACCTACAGTAAAAGCTTTCCCTCAGTAAAAGCATCTGGGCAAAATTATAATCACAAATCCAAGAAATTAAATTAGATTAAAATTAAACACAGAAATAACAGTTGGTAAGGTCAACAGATATAAAAAGATGATATGAAGCAAGGAATAAAATGAATCATTTTTTATTTCCTCATACAGATTTTGCTGAAGAACTGAGATTCTACCTTATTCACATGACTGAGGTAAGAGAAAATATTGTGTGTGTTTGAGAGAAAATGAGACAGGGAAACGGGTAAAAGGAGGGTCTAATGTTAGCAGCCAATTTTGTCTGTGTGCCGGAGGGGCAGTTGACTCTGGTGGAAATCACATTACTTTGAAATACGAGGATTAGCAGAAAGCTCTAATGAAAATCTCTTTACTCTGTTTGTCTGTCTCTGATCTGGCTCCGTGTCAGAGATAGTTCTGTCACACATCTAACATGCACTTGTTTTTAATATTTCTTTATATCTCAACAAGAAACAGCGAAACACACAAGTCAAGTTCTTATTTCACCTCAAATATAATAATTCACATTTATATTGTGCCTAATACAATCTCAAAGTCAAATGAAATATGATGCATATAGTTGTTGTTGCGACGTTATTATGACAAGTAATTATCCCCTCTTCCTGCTCTAACACCTCTCAGGCTTTCAACATGAAATGGAAAAGTACAGTTATTAATATTTCATTGCTGTGTTCACCAATTATTCAACAGTGGGTAACTGAAATTTTCCATTGTTTCAGCAGAATAAAAAATATATGACCACAACACAATTTTTGTAGTTTGAAAAATGGTCTTTAAAGGCAACTTCACACACAGCTAAAAAAAAAGGAAATATATCACAATAATAAAACATGAAATCTATATAAATGTAAACATTTCCTCAATGAATAACTGCACATGAATTGTAGTTATCAGTTCAAATAGATGACAAAAAAAAAACAAATAGATGAATGCATTTCTTTACTGCACACCTAAATGATTTGTTTTTCAAACAGAAATATGTATCCGTGAGGTTCTGCACCTCTGTCTCTTCTCCTACTAGCATTACACTGTTTAGACAGTTTCAGGAAAAAAACATTCACTCTCAAACAGGGTTAGAGGGAAACAGAAAGTAGAAAGTGAAACTTCCCACTCGTGTCATCATGTCTCACAGATGCTCTAAAAGCATTTGATAGTTGTGGAGCTTGTACATGACCATGTAGCGGTAGCTAGTCGTCTCCTTCTTACCTCTTCAGCTGCTCCTTCTCTTATTCTGCTGCTCTCCAATCCTACAATATTTGATTGCATTGCATTTTTTACTCGATAAGTGCACAGAGGGAAAATAAAACTGCAGGTTTCATTATCCTTTTCACTTTGCTCTATTATGTTTTCATCATTTCTAGTCATCACTCTCGTTCACCGTACACTTCTCCCCTCGCCATTTTCTGCTGTTTTGGTTTTAACTATCACACACTATCTGGAACCACTTTGTTGGTTTTTAGTGTAAAAAATTAGATATAGAACTAGTTACTATCACACGGAACTGAGAACTTATCACAATCACCTTTAACCGCATTTCTCTGCCAGATGATTTGGCAGAGCACAAAGGCATCAAGTATTAAGAATGCTGAAATATTATCCATGCAGATCCATGCTTCTTGTACTAGCAGGAGTGTGTAGCTGGGTGGCACCATGGCAAAGGGCAGGGTCAGGTTTTCAAATCTAAAAGCGCACATTGAGACAGAATCTTTTTTACTCCCTTGCCAAATATTTGCAAAAAACTAAAGTTATAATAACAGAACAGCTCAGATTATGTTAAGATATGTAGCTGGTTGTCCAGAAAGGCAGCATTATTAATATTAAGATTTTGCTACATGCTGAAAATGAAATGAAATTTTAAATACATTCAAATACACGGAACTATTTATTTTTACTTATTTTCATGAGCTAATTGCTTCGGATATTGTACAGAATACAGAAGTTAAACAATATAAATTATTATATGGTTATTATTTTAACCAACAAAAGTGACAGTCTGCAACCAGAAAAAATTAGAACACTGCTAACAGTTCGGCCTTAAACTACATGTGGATCAACATTTGAACCCATGCCTAGTGAATTAGAAATTAAAAAAATCATTGCTGTATGTTATTTCAGCAGAGCAGGTTGCTCACATCACCAACAAGAAAGTGCTCTAGCTTTAGTTATGTTGTTTCAAGATTAAGCTGTTACATTTTTGGGATCTTTTTGTTCTTGACATGCACAGTGTGGTGTACTGAGCAACTACTATACACCGGGTTTCTAAAGGCAATGTATAGCAGCTGATGCTGGCCCAGTAAATTGTCAGTAAAAACCCAGATGGGGCATAAATATCCTCCATTTAAAAAAGATCAAGTAAGGAATGGATCTTCTCATGGCCCCAATTAAAAAAGGAAGGACAGCAACCAGTAACTTGTTTATTATAGATATGGAAATGTGATTAGGACAGACTGAAGAAACGTGAGACTTCAGGTTCAGGTTGGCTGCAACATCCGCTGTACAAAAACTCGGGCTTTTTGTCACACCAGTCTTTCATGTTGCTTTCACATCACATCAAACACAGAGAGGAAAAACACTGGTCAGTAGAAATTCTGACTGCTTATTCTCAGGCGTCACAAAGAATAGACACATTTAAAGCTTCTCACAGGCGCCATTTTTATTTGATACTTTTGATGAATGATTATATGAAACTTCATCTTTTCAACACCCTTCCTCTTGAATTGAGGTGTAATGTCTCAGAAGTGGTTTAAAATATAAGATGAACAGATTGAGTAGCTGAAGGGGCAAACTTTTTTTTTTTATTGTGATTCATCTTTAGTTTGTTTTGGCTGCAAACGTCTGCTCGTGTTTAATCTTTTTACTGCACCACTATATGAACCCCAAACCCTCCTGCCGCAGACACACATGCAGAAAACAGTGTGACGACACTATGTTCTGCTTTGAAATGTGCTGCATAATCTCATTAGCAGTTTATGAATCTTTTAAAGGACTTTTTTTTTCTTTAGAATTCCAGACAGAATGAGAGGGACCTGATATTTGTCCCACAGGCTGGTAAAGAGGAAGGAAAATGCTCCAATATTATTCAGTCTATCCAATTAAGCAGCATATATAAATAGAATTTCTTACGTAAGGCAGCATGGGAGAGGCATAGAAAGAGTCTGAGTGAGCTGAAGGCAGACTTTAGATTTTATTGTGACATATTAAAACTGTCTGCGAAAATGGTTGCGTCAGATGCAGTAGCTTTTATTTAACCTCTGCCGTTGCTCATGAAATTGTTTGTATTAAATATATGATTCCTATTTTTGTTTTATCTGTGAGACTCTTTGTTCAATGTGGCTCAAATATGGCATAAATACCATACACGAACAAACACACTTCCCATTATTGTATATAGCAGGTGGGGCTGTCAACGGCTTGACACCTTAGACTTGAAAAGTTCTATTGGTTCAACAGGCAAAACAGTCAGCTGAGACAACCTTGCAACAATGCTCCCCAAAATACCAAACTGGTGCAGACGATATGACAGAAGACAGACAAGAAGACAGGAAGAGAAACAGCAAAGAGGCTCTGTGCATGTGCTTGTTTCCAGTTAAGTTTTTCATGGCTCAGCCTTCCCCTGTCAGACTCATTCCTCCATTCATGTGTTATAGTTTATACACGGTTGCCACAATGAAACATTTTAATTCAGGTGCACAATCAGCACATCGCCTGCTGGAGTACTGTAGTGCTTGTTTACTCCAACAAGGTGTGTGTATAATGTCATACTCTACTCTAACTTAGTTGTTCTTTGCTAAGTTAACACACATTCACAGATACTAAGAGAAAAAAGATGAATACCTATATGAAATATAGGAAAATATCTGAGTTCATAAGACCTGTGTTCCCTGCTTCTGAAACAGTCAGTCCAACATTAGTCCATTCCTTTTGTCCAAAAAAGGTAGAAAATGTAAAAAGTGAACAAAACACACATTATAAGAGGCTGCTAGACATACAGTAACATGTGATGCGTTACTACATACAAAAACAGAAGAGGTTTAACATTAACACACACTCATGTAAAAGAGACAAAATAGGAAATGCATGTTTACCAAAACTGGAGATTTGCACTAATTCCCAGGAGATCACACAGCAACATATGTGGATTCTATCACTACATACTGCTTTTCCCAACTGACTCACTCATCATGTAACCTCCCTGCTAGGCCTCCGCCATCAGAGTGAAGCACCCTATCGCCCACATCATTAAATGCAAAGACAAGATACGTTCTCAGAATAAACACTCTCTTCTTTTCTTCATTCAGTTGTTCTATAATATTATACAATTTAAGTTTTCACCTCCTCTGAAGATTTCTGACACTGTCGCAGCACATTCTCCTCTTCGTGTCTACTCCTGCCCTTCTCCTCCATAGCTGGAGGTCAGTCTATTTTAGCACTTGCTCAAAACAGAACTGATCTAACCCAGATTTATATGAGAAAGGGGTGTGTGTGTGTGTGTGTGTGTGTTGGAGGGGAGGTTTGCAGTTGTGTCTCTGGAAAGTCAAGTGTGCTTTGTGTGTGTGCGTGTGTGTGAGTAAGTGTGTCAGTGACGTCGGAAGAGAGGAAGCAGAAAGTATTGTGCAGGTAAACCAAAAACACAGAGAACAAGGACAGACACTGTGCAAGATTATTGGCAAGTGGAGTGCATCAGGGTCATCACAGAGTCACCATGGGTAACTTGGCCGACCGGGTCGGGCCAAAAAAAAGGTTTGTCAGAGAGGCGAGCTCGCTTCAGCAGCACCTGCTATCTGACAGTGGAGATGTAAGTGCTACTGATTGATAGTTCTGTACAAGGAACATTCAAAGGTGTAGAGCAAGAGATTTGTGTTGTGCCCGCTGTGTTGCTAAGTTGCATGAAATTGAAGGAGAGGTAATCATAGTGTCATTTCTTTCTAAGCGGAGTAGTTGTAGTTGGATAAAAAGAAAAACAGTTTGCAAGTATGTGAGAAGTGCAATTGATCACCGACTTAACGTTGTCTTCTTGCTACTCTGACCTAAATGTTAGTTTTCACAACCTCATGATTGAGACAGACGTGCAAGAAATGGTCTGACAATGTCTAATGATTTACCAGGAGCTTATCATATGGAGTGTTAAACTTTCATTCATATTAGTAGGCTCAAATAGAACAAATGTTTCACATAGCATGTCTTATATTGTGCTGTCATTTTCCACGTGAACGCTGAGCATTTCTCTAAATGGCTGGTCAGAAAATGTATAAATATTTCCCAAAAATAGTCATATTACCATAACAGCCTTAACAACAACTAAAACAACTTACATGGGCAGCATGAGAGCTCAGTGGGCAGAGCAGTCGTCTTTCAACCTAAGAGTCAGCGGTTCCACAAAAGCTACATGTCGAGGTGTCCTTGGACAAGACACCAATACCCTCAGTAGCACAGACAAGGGTCTAGAAGCTGTCCAACAACAAGTTTCCCAAGGTGATCAATAAAGTATTCTTTATTATTGTTATTACATTTCAGATGTCAAATTTAATCCTCGCGCTGTGCATGCAGATTGTATTTTATGTTGTGTTAGTGGTTATTGGTTTTGAGCTTAAGTATCTTTTGTACACCTGAAGCATCATAGAGAATGTCATAATTGAGAAGAGCAAATGATGAGATACTGCCAAACTAGGTGAAATCACAGTGTGATGATCTGCGTGTAGGCCATAGAACAGCAAGGGAGCTCTGTGATCAGGCTAACAGGGCGCAGTGCTCTGCATACAAATAATATTTTTATGCAAGAGTTAAAGGTCAGTTTCTTCTTTCTTAAAAAAATGCTGAATGATGTTCATGCAACATTTGTGGAGTAAATAATGGTGAAATTAGGATTTGAAGATTGAACGGAGAAGGAAACGTACCCTATCGATAAAGACCCACACATATAGGGGCTTGTTTGTAATGTGCACAGCGGTATGCCTTTTATGCATATTCATTACATTTCTATGTGCTTTCAAGCACATCATGAACTGCATGACATATGGGCTTTTACTTACAGTCTGAAGGCAGGCCAAGGGCTCAGCAGAAAACCTAATTTATGGTAGCTATCCATAACATGGCCAGGACAGGGCCAGTCTCTCTGGGGTCTAATTGAACTAAGTTGTACCCTCTTTGCTACAGCTGAGTCACAACTTAAAGTGTACTTTGCTTTTGACTTATTTAATATGGCAGAGCATTTTGGTAGAACTGCAATACCGCACACTATGCATCTAAACTTAATCACTAAAGACTTCCATTTTAACAGTATGATTGCTTTGAGATTGATAACCGCCAACAACTCTACCCAGCGCCATTGATGATGATGTGTTCTCCCGAATGTACTGAACCAAAGTTTATCTCCAAATCAGGCAATGAGGCAATATGGCTATTGAAAATCAGTGTCTAGATCATTTATAGGACTTTTATGTGAAGATGTTTCCAAATTACTGAAATTAGTAATTTAGTCAAATGTCAAAATAACAAATTAAAAGAATTAATTTAATTAAAGTGCAATGACCTGAACATTAATCTTATGTAATGCATGAGATAATACATTTACACTTATGTAAGAAAATCACAACTGATACAAGGCAAGAGAAATACTAAGGATTAATGAATGTACTGACTGGGTAATAATTGTGATGAAAGTCAGAGAAAACTTCCAAGAACAGTACTTGGCTTCAGAAAGCTCCCTCCAGGTCTCGTCATGTGCTCATCATCCACCCCAGTGAGAATTCAAGGTGACATCAGGTCAAGGATTTGAATTTACATGCTCTTTTAATGGCAGCTTTGTCTCTGAAAACCACATTAAAAACCAGACAAACAACATAGAAATAGATGAAAGGGTGCAGAAAAGCCCCTGACATGAGAGGGAATTTAATTCAGTTCTTTTTTTTGTGGAATATAAACACACTTATTTGTGAGTGGTTCAATTTGTTGACAGTTACTTGAACCACCAGGCAACCAAAGATTCTTTGTATTTCTATGCAACCAAAATTAAATTGCAAATGAGTGCAAAATGAAACATACATTTGGGAATCACCCAAACTTGATTCTCTATAGGGGCTATGAATATTTGTTGAAAATCAAAGGGTAATCAATTCATGGAAACACTTCACAGAACATACAGATAGACATTGCCACCCCCAGAACCATGCAACTAACATGGCCGTACAGTGCGTGAAAGTAATAAACATTAGTTTAAACAATGCAGAAAATAACAGGAAAAACATTAGTGAGGATATACTGTACTGAGTATATCCTCACCAGCTAGCTGCTTCAGCATCATTAGTGTTTTTTTATGCATCATTGGAGGCCATAAAGCCCTTAAATGGTACAGTTACAGAGCCTCAGTGCTTAAAATTGAAACCCTAGCCGAGAAATTGGAAAGAAGAAAATGTCTTACAAATAGGAGTAATGGTTACGCTGCCATGCTCCTGGTTAAGTAACAATATCAACAAAGACAATGTTTGTTTGTTTTGAAGCTGTTTCAGTTGTGATGGAATGACAAGTAGCTATACCCTGTTCAGTGCTAGTGTAGGACTAAAGGATCAGTTTAGTATATAGGGACCAGGGACACTTCAAGTAATAGGAACTATACATTTTATATTTTACCATTCAAAAACCTGAAAAGCTATTTTAGAAATATATAATATTACATAAACAAAACATTATCATTATTTGGTAATAGTCCATTTAGTGGTATGAGCTATTCTTCGGCCTTGCAGAGATGATCATTACCACACTGAGGATATGTATAGTCATTTTATTGCACCTGTTTTATGTGGTGTGCATGTTGGATTGAGAAAACTCCACTTCTATATTCTGTATCACTATCTACTTTTAAAAGTCAGCCATTTTCAATTCCAGTGTGTACACTGACTACTGGAATAAAACTACAGAATAAAGTTATCCAAGGGCAGGGCCAACTGAAATATATACTATTAGTACTGTATATTACAAGTGTATTCTAAATATTGCAAATGTAATATTTTATACATTATAATAACATTACAATACAAAAGAGATATCTGAATGTGTGAATAATTTTATGAGTGTTAGATGTCACTGAAACCATGCTAACCTGTGCAAAAGCAGCTTAGGTGAGCAGTGTTGACAGCAGACCTGTGACACACTGAAAACTCATCTGCCAGATGGCTCGGGGGAGGGCTTCAACCAGGGAGCACTTTAATCAATCTGATTAAGGGGAAATGCTGCCTGTATTTTTAGCCACTCCATGGCAGGCCAGTGGCCATTCATTGAATTTTGTGTCATTAGCTCTCATGTTTATCTCTTGGACGGGTGGATTTATAAAAATGGTTGAACTCAAGTAGGAGATGGAGTAAAGGAAACATTAGGTATTTGAACTAATGCAGGTCTTAGGGTAATCATTTTGCTAAAAGATAAATATTGACTCTATTATACAAATAAGTGCTTCATTAATAACCTACTAGCTACTAAGAAATGACGGATTATGGTTTGTTTTTAAAAGGGTAACTTAGTGTCTGTCAGTGTCACTGACCAGATGCTGTTTAATACCAAGGAGCAACATGACATTAACCTGGAAATCAGCTTCCACTACATCTGGGAGACTCCAGTGAATTCTCCTAAACTCAAGTATCTAAATGATCAAAGTGGTTTGTGCTTTTAAATATTTTTGGTCCTAAATGAGACCCAAATCTTCTGTATGCATCATAAGACTGAAGTACCAAATTAAAATAATTTCAACTAAGAGACAGCTGTTCACTGGTGCCAACATCGTTAAAAACGCCATCTGGCCACAGGTGATTTTTGCCTAAAATATGTGGTCTGTGACCATCTGTTAATTGGGTATTAATTTGCTGGCATGACTGATTATTTTAACTGATGTAATGCAACCACATGTAAGTCACTGATGGGAAAAAGATGCAATAATGCACAGTTAAACAGCACAGCACAGAAAAGTAGAAATACCTGAAACAAAATGTAAACTGGAGAAATGGAAAGTGATGACTGAGACAAATAAACCATCATTAGTATTGCATTAGCAGAGCATTGTTCATTTTAAGATGCGGCATGACTATATTGTGTTGCTCACAATAAGAGTGATGTCTACGTTAGTCATTAACTGTTGTATCCTCCTTTATCTTTTTACTCAAGACAAAGTGTGCATAATGTCAGTAAGTGGTTTACAGTACAATATGCACTCTGTGCTTCATATTTACCCACTAAGACATATGTAAACATACACACTTCCTCTCTTTGACAGATTAGGAAGCTCCCGTGCAGCTCGGAGGCTAGTGCTCCTGACCTTGATGTGGCTCACAAAGCAGAGTTGGCCAGCTGGCTCCTCATTGTTTTACATTTCACAATGATCATATGTTGTAAATGTGCAGCTACAGTCAGAGTCTCTTAGATGAAGCAGTGTCATGCACCTAAACCACAAAATCTATCATGAAATTAGAAAAACAACCTAGCATTATATTCTAATCAAACAGTAAACCAATAGATCCAGCAGTATTTTCATTCGTTTGGTTTTTTCCACCTTTAGAGTTTCAGTGCTGACCTTCCGTGACTTAAAGAATATTATGAAATACCCCTTAGATAGAATCATGAGATTTACACTCACAACAGTAATATAAGATTTTACCCAGAAGCTAGTTGTTTACGTTGAAGGTAAAGTGCGTGTGTGCGTGCGTGTGCATGGGTTCGGAATATTATGGCCGCTACTGCACCATTATAGACTTAGATTCAGTCCAAATGATGGATATCAAAGAACATCAACATTGATTTCTGTCTCCTCTGAAAAAGCCCCTATTTCATCATCTTGTGCAATTGAAAACAGTCTGGCACAATTTCATGAATGCTATGGTTGTCTAACCTGCTTCACTTTTTGTTTGTCTCTTTATTTCCCTCGAAAAAAAAATGTTTCTTTTGCCTCTTTCTGAAATCCATGGTTGCTATTTTGCTTCTCTTTCCAGTGTTTTTGTTTATGCAAAAAAATATTCTGTTCATTTCCTCATGTATTTAATATTTCACATTAATACAGAAGATTATATACTACATTTTATGCTGTAGTCAAGTAAACAATCTTGAAATTGCTAACCTAATGCAGGCTTTAAATGCTCATTTTCACTGCATTAGTACCACTAACACTATAAGGCTTTAACCAAACACTGTGCCTATAGACCTACAACAGCACCATCCCCATCCTTAAAAGACAGATAGTCCAATAGACAGCCTCACGGCAAGTCATGCAAAAGAAATGCAGCACGGAAGCAGGCAAATACAAAACTAAAAACCAACATCATGATTCACCACTGACCAAGGCAGGACTTCAATCAATCTCTGTAGACATGTACAAAATGGAAAAATATCCTATTTATAGCCTGACTCGTGGCCAAAAATGTCAGGACTGTGTTTTTTCCCAGCACCGCCGGAAGCAGAGCAACCAAGGTGGATGGAAATGATCAAATTGGAAGGGGGAGAAATTGAAAAATTATGCTGTAAATGTAATTGAAAAGTACGTCCCTTTTCTTTGTGGAGGTCAGAAAATGAAGAATAATGGAAACTATTCCCTGGCTGAATACTTAAAACAGCAAAGGTGGCTGAAAGGAGCTGGTGTGAATGTGTAATAGTGTTTGGGCTTATAAATATTGGAGATTTGGTTGTTGGTACTCTGAGAACTGGTTACATCTGACATGTAAATTTCCCTAAATTATGGAATAATGTATTTTCATGAAGTTAGACAAGGAGGCTTTAGCTATGTTCTGTATTTCCACCAAATATCAGATCAAACTATATGTTGCCATTCTGAAATGTATCTAAGAATACGACGTCTTAAAATGCAGAGATGCTAAAACTTTGCATTTTTAAGAACATTTGCAGTAATTGGAGGTAAAATTGTTTACTTAACAGTCAATATTTTCCTATTTTCATTCAGTCCTTAAATATTTCAGCACAAGCACAACTCCTGACTTGAACATTAACTGGCACAGAGTGTTCTTATCCTAGATATTATACTCCCATTAACTCTCCTCCTTAAACCTTAAGAGGTCTACTCGGAAGCTGTTTCCAAATTAGGATTTGGAACAAAGTTTGACATAAATGAGATTCATGTATTAAAGCAAAGAGTAACTTCCTACACGACCTGTCTTTTATCAAATGTATATTGCTGGAATCGTGACTAACATGACCATTAATCCGTTAAACAGTTATTGTGGACATCACAAAGATCAAACACAGATATAGGATGTCCTGGAGATTTAGACAGGGAGTATTTCCTATTTTATGTTAAAAACCTTTTCATCAGTTTCTGCCAACGAACTAACTTAATTGTCACAAATTAGTTTTTATTTTCTTTTCTGTATTTCCCAGCAAAAGTGCATCGGTTTGTGCTCTTTAAGAGTGCCATCTTGCCATTGGTCACACAGTCATTTTGTCAGCATATCAAATTCTGCCTGAAGTCAATACGGGCTATTATCTAATTTCACTAATGCAAGGGTTTTGCTACCCTCATGGCTGTGCTGCTTTACAGTCTGTGGTGTCATGAAAACAAAGTTCCAACGACAACCGAATGAGCAAAAAGAAAATTCTTAGTTGAAACATGCAGGCACTGACGACACATTCTTTAGTCATAAGTTGTTGTGTCAACAATATATACTATGTTTACATTTTCTGATGGAGACACACAACGCGCACACATGGACAAGCGCATATACATATGTACGAGTGTAACACCTCTGATGCCTTAATTATATGTGAAATATTAAGCTCTTTTGTCATTATTATCTTTGAGGGCACTCTCTTTCATTACACACACACGCGCGCGCACACACACACACACACACATGCGCACAGCCTGTTTAATAGGCTTTTTAAAGAACCTATATTACACCCAACCCATATTCATTCATTTGTTTTATTTGTACATTGTATTGTAAGACATTTTCCCCTCATTTTCTGTCCACCATGTCTAAGTATAACATATTTTTTTTATGACAGTAGACGCCTAATTGCCTGCTGTCCTTTTCTCCACCCCTCTGCCTTCTCTCTCTCTCTCTCTTTCTCTCACTCTGTCTCTAGAAGTGTGACTGCCTGCTCAGCCTGGAAGCCTATTCAGCAGACCAGAAGCGCCGTGTGTGTCAGTGCCTGAAGGACAACATTGACAAGCAGCTCCAGCTTCACAGGAGGGAGCCTGCTGTTTCACATTTTGACCAGGTAAGCTCCACGGACACACTCACATGTAGGAGTAATTCTAATTTCGATCGAGGCCAAAGATGAATCAGTAAACACATGAACACATGGGAATGCATAGATTTGTGCAAACCCCCGTCACAGATGCCATGTGAACACCACACACACTCAAGCATACGTACACACTCAGTCAGTCAACATATAACACTTTGCTGCAGTAAGCACTACCATCATTATGCAATTTCACCTTAGGTCTTCTTTCTTTGAGCAACTTTGATGCTGCGTTTGCATTGTTCCAACGCTTTAGTGCACAGTGTAGTCTAGGCTTTGCTTTGTCTTCTGCAGTTACGGCAACATAATACAAAAGGTATTTACTAGTTAAACTTTGCTTTTACAGATTGTACTATCTATTTGTTGTGATCACTAGAAATACTAACCACTCGTGATGTATTTTCTTAGTTTGCCAATGTACCTGTTTAAACTACAATTTAAACTGCATGTTAAGATAAAAATTAATAACCCCACAGAATTTCCCATTACTGAGCAGTTCATTTGCTTTACTGCTAGTGCTGCAACATTTCTAGTCGAAAAAAATCTTTAACATAATTGAATATTAATATTTTTTTGTCACTTGATGTTTGAACAGGTTTTGAACGTGAAACTGACAAGTTTTCTCTGTTGTGTGTTGATATGGGTGAAGTGTTAGCAGATGGTTATGTAAACATCTCTCTACCAGTATGATCCCATTTTTCGTGTCTCTCTTCATCAACTTCTGAGCAAAATATCTGTCTCTTTAGCTTCTGAATGTTCGTTTACTGTGTGTCTGTGTTTTAGTGCTGGGCAGGTAGTTTAAAAAAACCAAACACTTTTGTCATGCACGCAGTATCAGCTCAAAGAATCAAACCCACTGCTTTCAGAGTTGCACAGCAGTAGCACATGGTGCTGTTAAGGATGCAGTGCAACAGATCTTCACTAGGCTTCGACCGCCCTGATTAAGAATGTACATGCTGGGTGAGATGAATATGGCCCAATTCAGTCATTTCAGGCATGACCTAGAGAAATCCACTTCATTTCATTTCACTCTTTTTTTTTTCTTTTTCTGATTCTTTCATTTTTTGATAAAATGGCCACGACAGCCCAGTTTAACCCAGTTTGTTTAAGTTTAGCTAAAAGGTGATAAAATGGAATAAATAATCACGTGTTTCGATGGCACACCTGTTGTACATTAGAACCTCATTTCATCAGCACATGAAAGAGAGAAGGACACAGGGACAAGCCGACAGTCTTTCATCCCTTTCTCTCTCTGCATGCGTGCGTATATGCGCTTGTTATGTGAATGTTTGTGTATATTGGTGCTCATATGGTTTACCTGAAATGATTTGGGATGAGACCTTATTCCCCAGAGATGCAAATGACCCAGAACTTGTTCTGTGTTTGTACATGCTTTAGCGTCTGGACTACTTTAGAGTAGTATGCAAATTTGAACAGTCCACTGAAACACTCCGGGAATTGTACACATGGCTTTCCGTCTCTGTTTCCTCCAATGATTAGATAGTTATTTGCATGAACGAACACATTTACACATGCTGCAATGATCAATATGCTCAATAACAAAGAGGTCTAGCAAGCATGCTAAGTCATGTAGGCCAGTGTCATCCATCTAGCTTTCAATAAATGTATTGATCAATATTGACATGGTAAAGAAACTCATTTTATTACATTTAAAATTTTTAAATGTTCTGCAATATAGTATTATCTGTGGCTGACATTGTATGTAAATTCTAAATATTGATAGGTCTTAAAGCTTCAGTTCAGTTCTTTTATGACTGTATTGCTGACTTGAAAAAATTTATTCAAATGCCATTACAGCTCAGTGTAACACACTCTTGCTGTCATTAGCTTATGCAATATACTTTGGTTTATTTTATTATAGGACATTTCAATTCCATAATTTGATTTTTGTGCTAGTTGATAATAATAATTATAGGTCCCCCTATACCATCTGACCCACTGTTCCTAACAAACAGATTTACCAGTTTTCTTATATATTAGTGTTAATGTGGAAAGACATTTTTACAAAAAAAAATTGTAGCTGCAGTGTGCTTGCACGTCATGCTCATGCACATGTGCCATATATATATATATATTTGGCACATGTATGTGTTATTTATCAAAGAAAAGTTTATTATACACAAAAAACAAAATAAGCTACATAAGATACATTCTCTGTGAATGTATACATACATGCATGCATGTCCTGCTCTGTGGCCATTTTTCCCGTATACTTTCACCATTTCTGTTGTAATCTCCTATTACCGTAAATGGAAATGTGAATGGTATCCTGAAGGCAAAGGAATACATGCTTAATCATAACATTTTACATCTAGACAAATTAGTTCACTTTTGATTGCATTTCTCCAGAGTACCTTAGAGGCAAATAGTTTGTATTCAGTCAGTCCCAAATGTGTTTAATTATGTGCAAATCAGCTTTGTGAAGTGCAAGGAGGAGAATGCCTTCGTAGTATCCCATGTGTTTAAAAGAAACAAACTCTCATGTGTATTGTACTTAATATATTGGGAAACTTCCTATTAGCATCTTACGCACTTTTGTATACATGTGCTTAAACAGACCCATCTAGGATAGATCCATGCACATGAGCATTGCCACCCTGCCTAGACCTCCTGTCACTACCCCCCCGTAAAATTTCCCACATCCACCACTGTTTGTATCGTATGGAATCCGAAATACATCATAGGATCCAGTAAATCTCAGTAAGTTGACATGGAAGGACTGGGCCTGGTGTTGTTACTGCTGAGCCCTTACTTTGTGAGGGTGTATCTTTGATGCACAGCATTTATTCCTGCCAGGGAGTAAGAACTGTAAAAAAAGAGCTTTAGAAAATCACCCATTGAATCACACATTTCCGTAGTGTCAGAAACTGCATTTGTCCCTCATTCACAAAGCTGAGTAAATCCACACTCATCTGAAGCATGCACTTTACTTAAGAGTTATGTTCAAGTGTGCAGAGAGCACAGAATCCACTTTACTTTTTTCACTTTACTTTGTTCATTCATGTTTTCCCAGCAAATGGGGGTTACAAAGTTGATGTCAGCAGCTGCCCCAGTTCCTCTGGTCCCTAAACACTTAGAATTCTTTCCTTTGGAAAAATGTGGACATGCATCCTTTTCACTAGTAGCTTCTGTAGTCATCCAGTGCCAGTTCAGTTTTGTGTGTAACTCCACTGAAAGTCAGCAGATGTTATGCAGAGGATTTGGGGCAAATTTTTATGATGACCAATCTCCGCGTGAACAGATGTCTTACTGACAGTTTCAGTGTGTTAGCCCCATACCATGACAGTAAAAAGAACAATTAGGCTGACATGAAGTTATAGAAACAAGAAAATTACTTGCAGCAAACAAAACACCAAGAAATTAGATTATATTGTATATGTAGTTGCATTTTCTATCATGTATATATTTACATGATTCAGAATTGGGGTTACACTGTCAAGGTAACTTTGAGAACCAACCCTAAACCACTCATTCATTCTTACATATAAACATATAACATTTTCAGTAGACATTTGATTTATTTACAGGAACAAAGACTCAGGATTATGCTTTGGTGATCCCATAGCCATTAAAAGTCTCTGAGCTCCTTCCTTGATAAGCTTCCGGTGCATTCTTGCCTGGGCAGCATTAGCCACTAAGCTGCTGGAAAAATAAATTTGTTCAGCTGCACAAACACACACACACACACACACTCACTCACTCAAATGGGAATTTAAGCAGGACTGGCCATTTTGAAAACGACATCCGTACTTCATCACACACAGTTAGCGTTCGATGAGCAATGCTGCCACTCCTTCCCTGCGTCAGGAGAAGAAAACGAATTATCTGCAGTGAAAGTCGCATACAGTTTCTACATTAGAACATACGATCAGCGTATGGATGCAGCTAATGAACGTGAAAAGTGTCTCTGTTGAGATTTGAAACCAGCTTGTTCTGTTCTCTGGCTGCTCATTTCACATTTATGAGAATCTGTTTTAGCTGCGGAAGTGGTTATAATACAGCCTTTAGGTAGAAGCAGTAATGCGTTGGGACCCTCTCACATTCCCTGTCTTTTACTTGCCAAACTGTTTATTTAGGAAGTAAAGAAGGTGTTGCTCTTTCCTGTCTAATGCAAATAAATATGCATGCTGTCAATGATGCATGAACGACGAAGCTTTGGACAGATAATATCAGTGAATATGCATCTTTTGAGCTGCATATCACACTAGTAGAGCACGCTGCATTTCAAGCAGTTGCACAAAATAACAAACAGAAAATACGCTGACTGTACCACGTCTGCTAAGGTTTGTTTATGTGTATTCATATATTTATCAGAGAACTTAATCATTTTTCCCCCAAGTCTCCATTTTGTCTGAAAAGACACCCACAGTGGCTGTGTCAGGCTGTCAGGCTCTGCCACCATCTTACTGTATTTCCCACTATTGCATGTCAACCCTGCAATAAAACAGTTACCACCTTCTACGATCGGCATATCCTGCTTAATGTACCTTGTCTGCCTCTTCAATATGTGTGATGCATTCTATGTGCAGTGCAGGCATCTATTGACGTCCGTGACACCTCAGTGCTGTGTGCCACACCGTAGTCATCAATAAACACAGTAGTAGCAGTATTGTTAAGCCAGTGCTTAAAGTTCCTGGAGAAAGTTCCAACAAAACACTGAAGACGAACACTTACATATAAGTTGAGACATAAAATCGAACAATAGTCATGACACAGTGAGTGATGTGGAGGAATGTGAGGAGTAGGCTAGTAGCTGAGAGGAAGGTGTGTGATTTTTGACAGCTTATTTTCACTCGGTGTCCAGAGAGGATGGGAGTGAGCCGAGAGAGAGGCTGCTACCCACATCTGTGATGTGATCTTATCGTACATGGAAAATTATGAACAGAAAGATTACAAATATTTACAATAAGGATGTCACAAATGTGGTGCAGATATTTATGCGTCCTTCCACCAACATCACCACTCAGTTGAAATGCCTTGAATGTTGTATGTAGTGACAAACAGGGAGGACCAATATGCAGACAGCAGTGAAGAAGATTCGTTAAAGAAAGAGGTGTAGCGGATGAAGAGGGAATGAATGGTGGCTGAAAAAAGGCCTAAAAAGGCCACAGGTAGAAAGTCAAGTAAGCCAAAACAAACTGACTGAGAATGCAGGAATTTTTAAAACATATTATCTGAAAACACTACTATGACTTTTTAGTCTTTATAGCAAAGGTCATAAATATAAAGTATATAAAATATGCACGTCATCTGCTCATGCGACTAACATTTCTCTCGCCCCTGTTTTTGCTGCAACAGACTCACACTTTCCCCTTCATTGTCTCTAATTAGATAAGGATGTCTCCCATTTGTCCTGTCTTTGCTCATCTTCTTTCTCCACACACATGCCTGCGCATGTACACATGCGCACACACACACACACACTTATGACACATAAGTGGCACACTACAAGCTAAATTTGGGGATATGTGTTTCAAACTGTGACATTCAGTTTTAGAACTGATTCGAACACAGCAGATCCCTGTTGAAACATTTCACAGTAAAGTCATATTGCAATGAATGCATTACTCCCTAAAAGGTATTTGAGGAATCTGCTGGTTGGAGATAATCAGTCACAACACTAAACTGCAGAGGCAGTGGTAGCATATTTGGTAACGTTCGGTATTTTATCCTGAATGCATAAGAATTGCTCACGGTTTAGTTCAAGCCTTAGTTTAAGATTGAATGTAGAAGATTTGAATTAGTGTACATATTCTTATAGAAAGCTGCTCTTCTTTGCTGCACCTGCAGTTTCTACAGTGTCTTGCCATGTTTTCATTATCCATGACAGCTGTCCAGTGGCTGCTGCAGTTTGTTTGTGACTGAATAATAAATTATGTCACAATGTGTCATTTTTCCTGATTTAATCTCACAATTTCATACCTGCAATGGTATGAATGTTGCAGATTTAATCTCAATATCTTTCCCATTTTAAGTTGGTTTCTTCTTCTTTCTCTGTTTCTCTTCCTTTTTCTTATCTGTGGACATTTCCCATCTTTCTCCCTTCTATCCTTTTGTCTTTCATTTTTTAATGGTTCATGTGAACATTAAAATGTTGCCATCAAGTGCAAATCCTTCACCTTCACTGTGTGTTTATATATAACACTATTGTTTCCCCTTAGTATCCACCACTCTATGACTGCATCCGTAACACACTCACTCACACACACACCCACCCACACTCAGCAGAGTTATTTATGTGGCTTGTAGTGTACGATTAATTCCCCCATCTCTCTTTAAACATTAATGATTTTCCTGCTGGAGTGATGTTTGCCTTTATTTTAGCTCACCTTTAACTATTCATAACCGTGTTACATAAAGGCAATTATGCCTTTGCACAGGAGTATATATAAAAGCCTTACAGGCTCAATCCTAGCAAGGTGCAACAGAGCATGAAATTCATTCACCCACAATATTAATTACACACCTTTTTTTTCTTTCTAAAAATGTTTGCTCCACTGATCATGCATCGGAGCTCCAAATAGCAGGGGCCTTTTGACTAGTACAGCTATTTTGTGACAGCAGTGAGATTGATACGTTTAAAATCATTCTGCTACCGGTTAGCATTTCAAGTGTCTGTCATTACTTTATGCATAATCTGCAAATTCTTCTTCCCTGGGAATACCTTCAGCCACAGACGGTGAGGACGACGGCAGTCTGTGCAGTGCAATTGACAATGTTTAAAATAGCTATTTGAAAGCCCATTACCTATTAGCACATGATATGATTAGATAAGGCCTGATGAATAGCTTACATTACTCCCTTCAGGTCAGACGCAGACACATGGTCATCGTAACGGACAGTGTGTGGGGGGAATTTATGATGTGCGAAAGACATGGCCCTTAACATCCTGCTCTTTGAGAGGTTTTGATACAGTGCTTTGATTTGTGACAGAGCAACTTCTAAAAATAGCATGCACAGGAAAAAAGAGGGAAGAGAGAGAGAAAGAGAGAGAGAAAAGACACCGGCTGGTTTGGTCTCCAGAGAATTAGTTGCATTTGATCTTTTCATGACTATCAGTCCCTCTATGTATTAAAGGCATTACATTTTTGCAATTCCTCCTTTTCCTTTCACACCTCTGTCGCTCCATGATTCCATCTGTCTTTTTTTTTTAACCCCCCCCTCGCTCTTTCATCAAATCCCTCTTTACCCCTCCACACCGTCTCCTCTTTCCCCTCTCACTGTCTTTCGCACACACGTTGGCACACACGTTATTACTAAGCTTGAGGAAAAGCTGAGGCTGCCGCACCAACACAGTGAGGAAAAAGAAGCACTGGCACATCCTGAAAGGAAGGAAAAGGAAAGAAAGGATCACTCATGGTGACATTGGATTATCAGCCTGTTTGTATTCGCGCTGCACACGTGTTTATGTGTGGATGAACTGGGCCATTCACATAACAAATAGCACAGTTCAAACATTCATAAACTACACGACCACATGCCTGTGTCTAAGGTAATGTATGCTATCTTTCTGTGTTGTTGCTATGAAGGTCAAACTGAGAGCTCTTTCGTGGGACTTCTGGGTGCAATTCTGTTGATTGTCGTCATGTGTTTTCAGTAAATGAGTAAATGTCAGTAAGTGTATCAAAATCCAACCATGCACAATTTCCGTATGTGAGTAGCACTGTTTGTGTTGTGCAACTACAACTATCCTACAAATGATGTTTTAGGTTAAGAAGAAGTAACTCTTTGTGCATTACTCCAGGACTCCTTTTATGTGGCACAGTAAGCGCTTAGTTTGAAATTGGCGTCGGAGGATTTTGTCTCTGTTGGTTATTATCTTATTTCACTTTTTAATTTAAAGTGGATTTTTATCAAACATATTTATTTTTACTCAGTGCGTGTGCATTCCTGTCTAATCAATGACTTATTGAAAATGGGAATACTGACACTGAGACACAAGTATGGACTAAATCTGACAAATTGGTCTGGTGGGATTTTTTTTGTGGTTCCAGAGATCTGAAAGACTTAGTTTCAGTGCCTTATTTTTATACCTTACAGTGTATTGATGTTTAAAACCAAATAAAATGGTGGATAGCGCTTTATTTTGTTGCAAGTAGTATCGAACCGCTCTATGCTCCTGCTCTGTAAAGAAAAGCATCTCGTTTTGTGCCGGACTACTCTGGTCTGTGTGTGTCTCCTACTTTTCAGCGTCAAATGTCGTTTGTCACGCTGAGAAGATAAAAGATCTTTTTGTAAGTAGCATCGAGAGGCTCTTAAGATAAGAGTTTGCAAGAAGGGTGAGAGAACGATAGAGTGTGAATAAATGAAAGAGAGAGAGTACCACGTT